>JAWQEG010000352.1:3600000-4200000 GCA_033782935.1 Petrolisthes cinctipes
GTACATGCCTACTCCGTGTTAGAGTATTTTCAATATACAGGCCCAAAACATGCTCAAAATCGATGTTTTAGGTGCCAAAAAGTCGATATGTGCATGCATCTTCAGTACCCGTTTATATCTCAAATTCAGGCTCAAAACACCCAAATATTCGATATTTTGGGGTCCCAGAAGCGATCTGTACATGCCTACTCCTTGTTAGAGTATTTACAAAATACATGCCTAAAACATGCTGAAAATCGATATTTTAGATGCCCAAAGTCAATATGTGCATGTATCTTCTGTACACGTTTATATCTCAAATTCAGGCTCAAAACACCCGAAAATTCGATATTTAGGGGTCCCAGAAGCAATCTGTACATGCCTACTCAGTGCTAGAATATTTTCAAAATATAGGCTAAAAACATGCTAAAAATCGATATTTTAGGTGCCAAAAAGTCGATATCTCAAATTAAGGCCCAAAACACCCGAAAACTCGATATTTAGGGGTCCCAGAAGCGATCTGTACATGCCTACTCCTTGTTAGAGTATTTGCAAAATACATGCCCAAAACATGCTGAAAATCGATATTTTAGATGCCCAAAGTCAATATGTGCATGTACCTTCTGTACCCGTTTATATCTCAAATTCAGGCTCAAAACACCCGAAAATTCAATATTTTTGGGTCCCAGAAGCAATCTGTACATGCCTACTCAGTGCTAGAATATTTTCAAAATATAGGCTAAAAACATGCTAAAAATCGATATTTTAGGTGCCAAATAGTCGATATCTCAAATTAAGGCCCAAAACACCCGAAAATTCGATATTTAGGGGTCCCAAAGGCGATCTGTACATGCCTACTCAGTGCTAGAATGTTTTCAAAATATAGGCTCAAAACATGCTCAAAATCGATATTTTAGGTGCCCAAAACTCGATATGTGCATGCATCTTCTGTACTCGTTTATATCTCAAATTCAGGCTCAAAACACCCGAAAATTCGATATTTTGGGGTCCCAGAAGCGATCTGTACATGCCTACCTAGTGCTAGAATATTTTCAAAATATAGGCTCAAAACATGTTAAAAATCGATAATTTAGGTGCGTAAAAACGATATCTCAAATTAATGCCCAAAACACCCAAAAATTCGATATTTAGGGGTCCCAGAAGCAATCTGCACATGCCTTCTCAGTGCTAGAATATTTTCAAAATATAGGCTAAAAACATGCTAAAAATCGATATTTTAGGTGCCAAAAAGTCGATATCTCAAATTAAGGCCCAAAACACCCGAAAATTCGATATTTAGGGGTCCCAGAAGCGATCTGTACATGCCTACTCAGTGCTAGAATATTTTCAAAATATAGGCTCAAAACATGCTAAAAATCGATATTTTAGGTGCGTAAAGGCGATATGTCAAATTCAAGGCCAAAACACCCGAAAATTCGATATTTTGGGGTCCCAGAAGCGATCTGTACATGCCTACTCCGTGTTAGAGTATTTTCAAAATACAGGCCCAAAACATGCTCAAAATCGATGTTTTAGGTGCCCAAAAGTCGATATGTGCATGCATCTTCAGTACCCGTTTATATCTCAAATTCAGGCTCAAAACACCCGAAAATTCGATATTTTGGGGTCCCAGAAGCGATCTGTACATGCCTACTCTGTGTTAGAGTATTTTCAAAATACAGGCCCAAAACATGCTGAAAATCGATATTGTAGATGCCCAAAGTCAATATGTGCATGTATCTTCTGTACCCGTTTATATCTCAAATTCAGGCTCAAAATACCCAAAAATTCAATATTTTGGGGTCCCAGAAGCAATCTGTACATGCCTACTCAGTGCTAGAATATTTTCAAAATATAAGCTAAAAACATGCAAAAAATCGATATTTTAGGTGCCAAAAAGTCGATATATCAAATTATGGTCCAAAACACCCGAAAATTCGATATTTAGGGGTCACAGAAGCGATCTGTACATGCCTACTCCATGTTAGAGTATTTTCAAAATAGAGGCCGAAAACATGCTCAAAATCGATGTTTTAGGTGCCAAAAAGTCGATATGTGCATGCAACTTCAGTACCCGTTTATATCTCAAATTCAGGCTCAAAACACCCAAAAATTCGATATTTTGGGGTCCCAGAAGCGATCTGTACATGCCTACTCCTTGTTAGAGTATTTACAAAATACATGCCCAAAACATACTGAAAATCAATATTTTAGATGCCCAAAGTCAATATGTGCATGTATCTTCTGTACACGTTTATATCTCAAATTAAGGCTCAAAACACCCGAAAATTCGATATTTAGGGGTCCCAGAAGCATTCTGTACATGCCTACTCAGTGCTAGAATATTTTCAAAATATAGGCTAAAAGCATGCTAAAAATCGATATTTTAGGTGCCAAAAAGTCGATATCTCAAATTAAGGCCCAAAACACCCGAAAATTCGATATTTAGGGGTCCCAGAAGCGATCTGTACATGCCTACTCAGTGCTAGAATATTTTCAAAATATAGGCTCTAAAAAAATGCTAAAATCGATATTTTTGGTGCGTAAAGGCGATATGTCAAATTCAAGGCCAAAACACCCGAAAATTCAATATTTTGGGGTCCCAGAAGCGATCTGTACATGCCTACTCCGTGTTAGAGTATTTTCAAAATACAGGCCCAAAACATGCTCGAAATCGATGTTTTAGGTGCCCAAAAGTCGATATGTGCATGCATCTTCAGTACCCGTTTATATCTCAAATTCAGGCTCAAAACACCCAAATATTCGATATTTTGGGGTCCCAGAAGCGATCTGTACATGCCTACTCCTTGTTAGAGTATTTACAAAATACATGCCTAAAACATACTGAAAATCGATATTTTAGATGCCCAAAGTCAATATGTGCATGTATCTTCTGTACACGTTTATATCTCAAATTCAGGCTCAAAACACCCGAAAATTCGATATTTAGGGGTCCCAGAAGCAATCTGTACATGCCTACTCAGTGCTAGATTATTTTCAAAATATAGGCTAAAAACATGCTAAAAATCGATATTTTAGGTGCCAAAAAGTCGATATCTCAAATTAAGGCCCAAAACACCCGAAAATTCGATATTTAAGGGTCCCAGAAGCGATCTGTACATGCCTACTCCTTGTTAGAGTATTTGCAAAATACATGCCCAAAACATGCTGAAAATCGATATTTTAGATGCCCAAAGTCAATATGTGCATGTACCTTCTGTACCCGTTTATATCTCAAATTCAGGCTCAAAACACCCGAAAATTCAATATTTTGGGGTCCCAGAAGCAATCTGTACATGCCTACTCAGTGCTAGAATATTTTCAAAATATAGGCTAAAAACATGCTAAAAATCGATATTTTAGGTGCCAAATAGTCGATATCTCAAATTAAGACCCAAAACACCCGAAAATTCGATATTTAGGGGTCCCAAAGGCGATCTGTACATGCCTACTCAGTGCTAGAATGTTTTCAAAATATAGGCTCAAAACATGCTCAAAATCGATATTTTAGGTGCCCAAAAGTCGATATGTGCATGCATCTTCTGTACTCGTTTATATCTCAAATTCAGGCTCAAAACACCCGAAAATTCGATATTTTGGGGTCCCAGAAGCGATCTGTACATGCCTACCTAGTGCTAGAATATTTTCAAAATATAGGCTCAAAACATGTTAAAAATCGATAATTTAGGTGCGTAAAAACGATATCTCAAATTAAGGCCCAAAACACCCAAAAATTCGATATTTAGGGGTCCCAGAAGCAATCTGCACATGCCTTCTCAGTGCTAGAATATTTTCAAAATATAGGCTAAAAACATGCTAAAAATCGATATTTTAGGTGCCAAAAAGTCGATATCTCAAATTAAGGCCCAAAACACCCGAAAATTCGATATTTAGGGGTCCCCGAAGCGATCTGTACATGCCTACTCAGTGCTAGAATATTTTCAAAATATAGGCTCAAAACATGCTAAAAATCGATATTTTTGGTGCGTAAAGGCGATATGTCAAATTCAAGGCCAAAACACCCGAAAATTCGATATTTTGGGGTCCCAGAAGCGATATGTACATGCCTAATCCGTGTTAGAGTATTTTCAAAATTCAGGCCCAAAACATGCTGAAAATCGATATTTTTGGTGCCAAAAGTCAATATCTTCTATACTAGTTTATATCTCAAATTCAGGCTCAAAACACCCGAAAATTCGATATTTTGGGGTCCCAGAAGCGATCTTAACATGCCTACTCAGTGCTAGAATGTTTTCAAAATATAGGCTCAAAACATGCCCAAAATCCATATTTTAGGTGCCCAAAAGTCGATATGTGCATGCATCTTCTGTACTCGTTTATATCTCAAATACAGGCTCAAAACACCCGAAAATTCGATATTTTGGGGTCCCAGAAGCTATCTGTACATGCCTACTCAGTGCTAGAATATTTTCAAAATATAGGCTCAAAACATGCTAAAAATCGATATTTTAGGTGCTTAAAGGCGATATCACAAATTAAGGCCCAAAACACCCGAAAATTCGATATTTAGGGGTCCCAGAAGCAATCTGTACATGCCTACTCAGTGCTAGAATATTTTCAAAATATAGGCTCAAAACATGCTAAAAATCGATATTTTACGTGCGTAAAGGCGATATCTCAAATTCAGGCAAAAAAACACCCGAAAATTCGATATTTTGGGGTCCCAGAAGCGATCTGTACATGCCTACTCCGTGTTAGAGTATTTTCAAAATACAGGCTCAAAACATGCTCAAAATCGATATTTTAGGTGCCCAAAAGTCGAAAAGTGCATTCATCTTCAGTACTCGTTTATATCTCAAATTCAAGCTCAAAACACCCGAAAATTCGATATTTTAGGGTCCCAGAAGCGATCTGTACATGCCTACTCAGTGCAAGAATATTATCAAAATATAGGCTCAAAACATGCTAAAAATCGATATTTTAGGTGCGTAAAGGCGATATCTCAAATTCAGGCCCAAAACACATAAAAATTCGATATTTTGGGGTCCCAGAAGCGATCTGTACATGCCTACTCCGTGTTAGAGTATTTTCAAAATACAGGCCCAAAACATGCTCAAAATCGATGTTTTAGGTGCCCAAAAGTCGATATGTGCATGCATCTTCAGTACCCGTTTATATCTGAAATTCAGGCTCAAAACACCCGAAAATTCGATATTTTGGGGTCCCAGAAGCGATCTGTACATGCCTACTCTGTGTTTGAGTATTTTCAAAATACAGGCCCAAAACATGCTGAAAATCGATATTTTAGATGCCCAAAGTCAATATGTGCATGTATCTTCTGTACCCGTTTATATCTCAAATTCAGGCTCAAAACACCCAAAAATTCAATATTTTGGGGTCCCAGAAGCAATCTGTACTCAGTGCTAAAATATTTTCAAAATATAGGCTAAAAACATGCTAAAAATCAATATTTTAGGTGCCAAAAAGTCGATATATCAAATTATGGCCCAAAACACCCGAAAATTCGGTATTTAGGGGTCCCAGAAGCGATCTGTACATGCCTACTCCGTGTTAGAGTATTTTCAATATACAGGCCCAAAACATGCTCAAAATCGATGTTTTAGGTGCCCAAAAGTCGATATGTGCATGCATCTTCAGTACCCGTTTATATCTCAAATTCAGGCTCAAAACACCCGAAAATTCGATATTTTGGGGTCCCAGAAGCGATCTGTACATGCCTACTCTGTGTTAGAGTATTTTCAAAATACAGGCCCAAAACATGCTGAAAATCGATATTGTAGATGCCCAAAGTCAATATGTGCATGTATCTTCTGTACCCGTTTATATCTCAAATTCAGGCTCAAAATACCCAAAAATTCAATATTTTGGGGTCCCAGAAGCAATCTGTACATGCCTACTCAGTGCTAGAATATTTTCAAAATATAAGCTAAAAACATGCAAAAAATCGATATTTTAGGTGCCAAAAAGTCGATATATCAAATTATGGTCCAAAACACCCGAAAATTCGATATTTAGGGGTCACAGAAGCGATCTGTACATGCCTACTCCATGTTAGAGTATTTTCAAAATAGAGGCCGAAAACATGCTCAAAATCGATGTTTTAGGTGCCAAAAAGTCGATATGTGCATGCAACTTCAGTACCCGTTTATATCTCAAATTCAGGCTCAAAACACCCAAAAATTCGATATTTTGGGGTCCCAGAAGCGATCTGTACATGCCTACTCCTTGTTAGAGTATTTACAAAATACATGCCCAAAACATACTGAAAATCAATATTTTAGATGCCCAAAGTCAATATGTGCATGTATCTTCTGTACCCGTTTATATCTCAAATTCAGGCTCAAAATACCCAGAAATTCAATATTTTGGGGTCCCAGAAGCAATCTGTACATGCCTACTCAGTGCTAGAATATTTTCAAAATATAGGCTAAAAGCATGCTAAAAATCGATATTTTAGGTGCCAAAAAGTCGATATCTCAAATTAAGGCCCAAAACACCCGAAAATTCGATATTTAGGGGTCCCAGAAGCGATCTGTACATGCCTACTCAGTGCTAGAATATTTTCAAAATATAGGCTCTAAAAAAATGCTAAAATCGATATTTTTGGTGCGTAAAGGCGATATGTCAAATTCAAGGCCAAAACACCCGAAAATTCAATATTTTGGGGTCCCAGAAGCGATCTGTACATGCCTACTCCGTGTTAGAGTATTTTCAAAATACAGGCCCAAAACATGCTCGAAATCGATGTTTTAGGTGCCCAAAAGTCGATATGTGCATGCATCTTCAGTACCCGTTTATATCTCAAATTCAGGCTCAAAACACCCAAATATTCGATATTTTGGGGTCCCAGAAGCGATCTGTACATGCCTACTCCTTGTTAGAGTATTTACAAAATACATGCCTAAAACATACTGAAAATCGATATTTTAGATGCCCAAAGTCAATATGTGCATGTATCTTCTGTACACGTTTATATCTCAAATTCAGGCTCAAAACACCCGAAAATTCGATATTTAGGGGTCCCAGAAGCAATCTGTACATGCCTACTCAGTGCTAGATTATTTTCAAAATATAGGCTAAAAACATGCTAAAAATCGATATTTTAGGTGCCAAAAAGTCGATATCTCAAATTAAGGCCCAAAACACCCGAAAATTCGATATTTAGGGGTCCCAGAAGCGATCTGTACATGCCTACTCCTTGTTAGAGTATTTGCAAAATACATGCCCAAAACATGCTGAAAATCGATATTTTAGATGCCCAAAGTCAATATGTGCATGTACCTTCTGTACCCGTTTATATCTCAAATTCAGGCTCAAAACACCCGAAAATTCAATATTTTGGGGTCCCAGAAGCAATCTGTACATGCCTACTCAGTGCTAGAATATTTTCAAAATATAGGCTAAAAACATGCTAAAAATCGATATTTTAGGTGCCAAATAGTCGATATCTCAAATTAAGACCCAAAACACCCGAAAATTCGATATTTAGGGGTCCCAAAGGCGATCTGTACATGCCTACTCAGTGCTAGAATGTTTTCAAAATATAGGCTCAAAACATGCTCAAAATCGATATTTTAGGTGCCCAAAAGTCGATATGTGCATGCATCTTCTGTACTCGTTTATATCTCAAATTCAGGCTCAAAACACCCGAAAATTCGATATTTTGGGGTCCCAGAAGCGATCTGTACATGCCTACCTAGTGCTAGAATATTTTCAAAATATAGGCTCAAAACATGTTAAAAATCGATAATTTAGGTGCGTAAAAACGATATCTCAAATTAAGGCCCAAAACACCCAAAAATTCGATATTTAGGGGTCCCAGAAGCAATCTGCACATGCCTTCTCAGTGCTAGAATATTTTCAAAATATAGGCTAAAAACATGCTAAAAATCGATATTTTAGGTGCCAAAAAGTCGATATCTCAAATTAAGGCCCAAAACACCCGAAAATTCGACATTTAGGGGTCCCCGAAGCGATCTGTACATGCCTACTCAGTGCTAGAATATTTTCAAAATATAGGCTCAAAACATGCTAAAAATCGATATTTTTGGTGCGTAAAGACGATATGTCAAATTCAAGGCCAAAACACCCGAAAATTCGATTTTTTGGGTCCCAGAAGCGATATGTACATGCCTACTCCTTGTTAGAGTATTATCAAAATACAGGCCCAAAACATGCTCAAAATCGATGTATTAGGTGCCAAAAAGTCGATATGTGCATGCATCTTCAGTACCCGTTTATATCTCAAATTCAGGCTAAAAACACCCGAAAATTCAATATTTTGGGGTCCCAGAAGCAATCTGTACATGCCTACTCAATGCTAGAATATTTTCAAAATATAGGCTAAAAACATGCTAAAAATCGATATTTTAGGTGCCAAAAAGTCGATATCTCAAATTAAGGCCCAAAACACCCGAAAATTCGATATTTAGGGGTCCCAGAAAAGATCTGTACATTCCTACTCAGTGCTAGAATATTTTCAAAATATAAGCTAAAAACATGCTAAAAATCGATATTTTAGGTGCCAAAAAGTCGATATCTCAAATTAAGGCCCAAAACACCCGAAAATTCGATATTTAGGGGTCCCAGAAGCGATTTGTACATGCCTACTCCTTGTTAGAGTATTTACAAAATACATGCCCAAAACATGCTGAAAATCGATATTTTAGATGCCCAAAGTCAATATGTGCATGTATCTTCTGTACCCGTTTATATCTCAAATTCAGGCTCAAAACACCCAAAAATTCAATATTTTGGGGTCCCAGAAGCAATCTTTACATGCCTATCAGTGCTAGAATATTTTCAAAATATAGGCTAAAAATATGCTAAAAATAGATATTTTAGGTGCCAAAAAGTCAATATCTCAAATTAAGGCCCAAAACACCCGAAAATTCGATATTTAGGGGTCCCAGAAGCGATCTGTACATGCCTACTCAGTGCTAGAATGTTTTCAAAATATAGGCTCAAAATATGCTCAAAATCGATATTTTAGGTGCCCAAAAGTCAATATGTGCATGCATCTTCTGTACTCGTTTATATCTCAAATTCAGGCTCAATACACCCGAAAATTCGATATTTTGGGGTCCCAGAAGCGATCTGTACATGCCTACCTAGTGCTAGAATATTTTCAAAATATAGGCTCAAAACATGCTAAAAATCGATATTTTAGGTGCGTAGAGGCGATATCTCAAATTAATGCCCAAAACACCCAAAAATTCTATATTTTGGGGTCCCAGAAGCAATCTGTACATGCCTACTCAGTGCTAGAATATTTTCAAAATATAGGCTAAAAACATGCTAAAAATCGATATTTTAGGTGCCAAAAAGTCGATATCTCAAATTAAGGCCCAAAACACCCGAAAATTCGATATTTAGGGGTCCCAGAAGCGATCTGTACATGCCTACTCAGTGCTAGAATATTTTCAAAATATATGCTCAAAACATGCTAAAAATCGATATTTTAGGTGCGTAAAGGCGATATTTCAAATTCAAGGCCAAAACACCCGAAAATTCGATATTTTGGGGTCCCAGAAGCGATCTGTACATGCCTACTCCGTGTTAGAGTATTTTCAAAATACAGGCCCAAAACATGCTCAAAATCGATGTTTTAGGTGCCCAAAAGTCGATATGTGCATGCATCTTCAGTACCCGTTTATATCTCAAATTCAGGCTAAAAACACCCGAAAATTCAATATTTTGGGGTCCCAGAAGCAATCTGTACATGCCTACTCAATGCTAGAATATTTTCAAAATATAGGCTAAAAACATGCTAAAAATCGATATTTTAGGTGCCAAAAAGTCGATATCTCAAATTAAGGCCCAAAACACCCGAAAATTCGATATTTAGGGGTCCCAGAAGCGATCTGTACATTCCTACTCAGTGCTAGAATATTTTCAAAATATAAGCTAAAAACATGCTAAAAATCGATATTTTAGGTGCCAAAAAGTCGATATCTCAAATTAAGGCCCAAAACACCCGAAAATTCGATATTTAGGGGTCCCAGAAGCGATTTGTACATGCCTACTCCTTGTTAGAGTATTTACAAAATACATGCCCAAAACATGCTGAAAATCGATATTTTAGATGCCCAAAGTCAATATGTGCATGTATCTTCTGTACCCGTTTATATCTCAAATTCAGGCTCAAAACACCCAAAAATTCAATATTTTGGGGTCCCAGAAGCAATCTTTACATGCCTATCAGTGCTAGAATATTTTCAAAATATAGGCTAAAAATATGCTAAAAATAGATATTTTAGGTGCCAAAAAGTCAATATCTCAAATTAAGGCCCAAAACACCCGAAAATTCGATATTTATGGGTCCCAGAAGCGATCTGTACATGCCTACTCAGTGCTAGAATGTTTTCAAAATATAGGCTCAAAATATGCTCAAAATCGATATTTTAGGTGCCCAAAAGTCAATATGTGCATGCATCTTCTGTACTCGTTTATATCTCAAATTCAGGCTCAATACACCCGAAAATTCGATATTTTGGGGTCCCAGAAGCGATCTGTACATGCCTACCTAGTGCTAGAATATTTTCAAAATATAGGCTCAAAACATGCTAAAAATCGATATTTTAGGTGCGTAAAGGCGATATTTCAAATTCAAGGCCAAAACACCCGAAAATTCGATATTTTGGGGTCCCAGAAGCGATCTGTACATGCCTACTCCGTGTTAGAGTATTTTCAAAATACAGGCCCAAAACATGCTCAAAATCGATGTTTTAGGTGCCCAAAAGTCGATATGTGCATGCATCTTCAGTACCCGTTTATATCTCAAATTCAGGCTCAAAACACCAGAAAATTCGATATTTTGGGGTCCCAGAAGCGATCTGTACATGCCTACTCAGTGCTAGAATATTTTCAAAATATAAGCTAAAAACATGCAAAAAATCGATATTTTAGGTGCCAAAAAGTCGATATATCAAATTATGGTCCAAAACACCCGAAAATTCGATATTTAGGGGTCCCAGAAGCGATCTGTACATGCCTACTCCATGTTAGAGTATTTTCAAAATACAGGCCGAAAACATGCTCAAAATCGATGTTTTAGGTGCCAAAATGTCGATATGTGCATGCATCTTCAGTACCCTTTTATATCTCAAATTCAGGCTCAAAACACCCAAAAATTCAATATTTTGGGGTCCCAGAAGCAATCTGTACATGCCTATCAGTGCTAGAATATTTTCAAAATATAGGCTAAAAACATGCTATAAATAGATATTTTAGGTGCCAAAAAGTCAATATCTCAAATTAAGGCCCAAAACACCCGAAAATTCGATATTTATGGGTCCCAGAAGCGATCTGTACATGCCTACTCAGTGCTAGAATGTTTTCAAAATATAGGCTCAAAACATGCTCAAAATCGATATTTTAGGTGCCCAAAAGTCAATATGTGCATGCATCTTCTGTACTCGTTTATATTTCAAATTCAGGCTCAAAACACCCGAAAATTCGATATTTTGGGGTCCCAGAAGCGATCTGTACATGCCTACCTAGTGCTAGAATATTTTCAAAATATAGGCTCAAAACATGCTAAAAATCGATATTTTAGGTGCTTAAAGGCGATATGTCAAATTCAAGGCCAAAACACCCGAAAATTCGATATTTTGGGGTCCCAGAAGCGATCTGTACATGCCTACTCCGTGTTAGAGTATTTTCAAAATACAGGCCCAAAACATGCTCAAAATCGATGTTTTAGGTGACCAAAAGTCGATATGTGCATACATCTTCAGTACCCGTTTATATCTCAAATTCAGGCTCAAAACACCAGAAAATTCGATATTTTGGGGTCCCAGAAGCGATCTGTACATGCCTACTCTGTGTTAGAGTATTTTCAAAATACAGGCCCAAAACATGCTGAAAATCGATATTGTAGATGCCCAAAGTCAATATGTGCATGTATCTTCTGTACCCGTATATATCTCAAATTCAGGCTCAAAACACCCAAAAATTCAATATTTTGGGGTCCCAGAAGCAATCTGTACATGCCTATCAGTGCTAGAATATTTTCAAAATATAGGCTAAAAACATGCTAAAATTAGATATTTTAGGTGCCAAAAAGTCAATATCTCAAATTAAGGCCCAAAACACCCGAAAATTCGATATTTAGGGGTCCCAGAAGCGATCTGTACATGCCTACTCAGTGCTAGAATGTTTTCAAAATATAGGCTCAAAACATGCTCAAAATCGATATTTTAGGTGCCCAAAAGTCAATATGTGCATGCATCTTCTGTACTCGTTTATATCTCAAATTCAGGCTCAAAACACCCGAAAATTCGATATTTTGGGGTCCCAGAAGCGATCTGTACATGCCTACCTAGTGCTAGAATATTTTCAAAATATAGGCTCAAAACATGCTAAAAATCGATATTTTAGGTGCCAAAAAGTCGATATCTCAAATTAAGGCCCAAAACACCCGAAAATTCGATATTTAGGGGTCCCAGAAGCGATCTGTACATGCCTACTCAGTGCTAGAATATTTTCAAAATATAGGCTCAAAACATGCTAAAAATCGATATTTTAGGTGCGTAAAGGCGATATGTCAAATTCAAGGCCAAAACACCCGAAAATTCGATATTTTGGGGTCCCAGAAGCGATCTGTACATGCCTACTCCGTGTTAGAGTATTTTCAAAATACAGGCCCAAAACATGCTCAAAATCGATGTTTTAGGTGCCCAAAAGTCGATATGTGCATGCATCTTCAGTACCCGTTTATATCTCAAATTCAGGCTCAAAACACCCGAAAATTCGATATTTTGGGGTCCCAGAAGCGATCTTTACATGCCTACTCAGTGCTAGAATATTTTCAAAATACAGGCCCAAAACATGCTGAAAATCGATATTGTAGATGCCCAAAGTCAATATGTGCATGTATCTTCTGTACCCGTTTATATCTCAAATTCAGGTTCAAAACACATGAAAATTCGATATTTTGGGGTCCCAGAAGCAATCTGTACATGCCTACTCAGTGCTAGAATATTTTCAAAATGTAGGCTAAAAACATGCTAAAAATCGATATTTTAGGTGCCAAAAAGTCGATATCTCAAATTAAGGCTCAAAACACCCGAAAATTCGATATTTAGGGGTCCCAGAAGCAATCTGTACATGCCTACTCAGTGCTAGAATATTTTCAAAATATAGGCTAAAAACATGCTAAAAATCGATATTTTAGGTGCCAAAAAGTCGATATCTCAAATTAAGGCCCAAAACACCCGAAAATTCGATATTTAGGGGTCCCAGAAGCAATCTGTACATGCCTAGTCAGTGCTAGAATATTTTCAAAATATAGGCTAAAAACATGCTAAAAATCGATATTTTAGGTGCCAAAAGGTCGATATCTCAAATTAAGGCACAAAACACCCGAAAATTCGATATTTAGGGGTCCCAGAAGCGATCTGTACATGCCTACTCCTTGTTAGAGTATTTACAAAATACATGCCCAAAACATGCTGAAAATCGATATTTTAGATGCCCAAAGTCAATATGTGCATGTATCTTCTGCACCCGTTTATATCTCAAATTCAGGCTCAAAACACCCAAAAATTCAATATTTTGGGGTCCCAGAAGCAATCTGTACATGCCTACTCAGTGCTAGATATTTTCAAAATATAGGCTAAAAACATGCTAAAAATAGATATTTTAGGTGCCAAAAAGTCAATATCTCAAATTAAGGCCCAAAACACCCGAAAATTCGATATTTAGGGGTCCCAGAAGCGATCTGTACATGCCTACTCAGTGCTAGAATGTTTTCAAAATATAGGCTCAAAACATGCTCAAAATCGATATTTTAGGTGCCCAAAAGTCAATATGTACATGCATCTTCTGTACTCGTTTATATCTCAAATTCAGGCTCAAAACACCCGAAAATTCGATATTTTGGGGTCCCAGAAGCGATCTGTACATGCCTACCTAGTGCTAGAATATTTTCAAAATATAGGCTCAAAACATGCTAAAAATCGATATTTTAGGTGCGTAAAGGCGATATGTCAAATTCAAGGCCAAAACACCCTAAAATTCGATATTTTGGGGTCCCAGAAGCGATCTGTACATGCCTACTCCGTGTTAGAGTATTTTCAAAATACAGGCCCAAAACATGCTCAAAATCGATGTTTTAGGTGCCCAAAAGTCGATATGTGCATGCATCTTCAGTACCCGTTTATATCTCAAATTCAGGCTCAAAACACCCGAAAATTCGATATTTTGGGGTCCCAGAAGCGATCTGTACATGCCTACTCTGTGTTAGAGTATTTTCTAAATACAAACCCAAAACATGATGAAAATCGATATTTTAGATGCCCAAAGTCAATATGTGCATGTATCTTCTGTACCCGTTTATATCTCAAATTCAGGCTCAAAACACCCGAAAATTCAATATTTAGGGGTCCCAGAAGCGATCTGCACATGCCTACTCAGTGCTAGAATATTTTCAAAATATAGGCTAAAAACATGCTAAAAATCGATATTTTAGGTGCCAAAAAGTCGATATCTCAAATTAAGGCCCAAAACACCCGAAAATTCGATATTTAGGGGTCCCAGAAGCGATCTGTACATGCCTACTCAGTGCTAGAATATTTTCAAAATATAGGCTCAAAACATGCTAAAAATCGATATTTTTGGTGCGTAAAGGCGATATGTCAAATTCAAGGCCAAAACACCCGAAAATTCAATATTTTGGGGTCCCAGAAGCGATCTGTACATGCCTACTCCGTGTTAGAGTATTTTCAAAATACAGGCCCAAAACATGCTCAAAATCGATGTTTTAGGTGCCCAAAAGTCGATATGTGCATGCATCTTCAGTACCCGTTTATATCTCAAATTTAGGCTCAAAACACCCTAAAATTTGATATTTTGGGGTCCCAGAAACGACCTGTACATGCCTACTCTGTGTTAGAGTATTTTCAAAATACAGGCCCAAAACATGCTGAAAATCGATATTTTAGATGCCCAAAGTCAATATGTGCATGTATCTTCTGTACCCGTTTATATCTCAAATTCAGGCTCAAAACACCCGAAAATTCAATATTTTGGGGTCCCAGAAGCAATCTGTACATGCCAACTCAGTGCTAGAATATTTTCAAAATATAGGCTAAAAACATGCTAAAAATCGATATTTTAGGTGCCAAAAAGTCGATATCTCAAATTAAGGCCCAAAACACCCGAAAATTCGATATTTAGGGGTTCCAGAAGCGATCTGTACATTCCTACTCAGTGCTAGAATATTTTCAAAATATAGGCTAAAAACATGCTAAAAATCGATATTTTAGGTGCCAAAAAGTCGATATCTCAAATTAAGGTCCAAAACACCCGAAAATTCGATATGTAGGGGTCCCAGAAGCGATCTGTACATGCCTACTCCTTGTTAGAGTATTTATAAAATACATGCCCAAAACATGCTGAAAATCGATATTTTAGATGCCCAAAGTCAATATGTGCATGTATCTTCTGTACCCGTTTATATCTCAAATTCAGGCTCAAAACACCCAAAAATTCAATATTTTGGGGTCCCAGAAGCAATCTGTACATGCCTACTCAGTGCTAGAATATTTTCAAAATATAGGCTAAAAACATGCTAAAAATAGATATTTTAGGTGCCAAAAAGTCAATATCTCAAATTAAGGCCCAAAACACCCGAAAATTCGATATTTATGGGTCCCAGAAGCGATCTGTACATGCCTACTCAGTGCTAGAATGTTTTCAAAATATAGGCTCAAAACATGCTCAAAATCGATATTTTAGGTGCCCAAAAGTCAATATGTGCATGCATCTTCTGTACTCGTTTATATCTCAAATTCAGGCTCAAAACACCCGAAAATTCGATATTTTGGGGTCCCAGAAGCGATCTGTACATGCCTACCTAGTGCTAGAATATTTTCAAAATATAGTCTCAAAACATGCTAAAAATCGATATTTTAGGTGCGTAGAGGCGATATCTCAAATTAATGACCAAAACACCCAAAAATTCGATATTTAGGGGTCCCAGAAGCAATCTGTACATGCCTACTCAGTGCTAGAATATTTTCAAAATATAGGCCCATAACATGCTAAAAATCGATATTTTTGGTGCGTAAAGGCGATATGTCAAATTCAAGGCCAAAACACCCGAAAATTCAATATTTTGGGGTCCCAGAAGCGATCTGTACATGCCTACTCCATGTTAGAGTATTTTCAAAATACAGGCCCAAAACATGCTCAAAATCGATGTTTTAGGTGCCCAAAAGTCGATATGTGCATGCATCTTCAGTACACGTTTATATCTCAAATTCAGGCTCAAAACACCCGAAAATTTGATATTTTGGGGTCCCAGAAGCGACCTATACATGCCTACTCTGTGTTAGAGTATTTTCAAAATACAGGCCCAAAACATGCTGAAAATCGATATTTTAGATGCCCAAAGTCAATATGTGCATGTATCTTCTGTACCCGTTTATATCTCAAATTCAGGCTCAAAACACCCGAAAATTCGATATTTAGGGGTCCCAGAAGCAATCTGTACATGCCTACACAGTGCTAGAATATTTTCAAAATATACGGTAAAAACATGCTAAAAATCGATATTTTAGGTGCCAAAAAGTCGATATCTCAAATTAGGGACCAAAACACCCGAAAATTCGATATTTAAGGGTCCCAGAAGCAATCTGTACATGCCTCTTCAGTGCTAGAATATTTTCAAAATATAGGCTAAAAACATGCTAACAATCGATATTTTAGGTGCCAAAAAGGCGATATCTCAAATTATGGCCCAAAACACCCGAAAATTCGATATTTATGGGTCCCAGAAGGGATCTGTACATGCCTACTCCGTGTTAGAGTATTTTCAAAATACAGGCCCAAAACATGCTCAAAATCGATGTATTAGGTGCCAAAAAGTCGATATGTGCATGCATCTTCAGTACCCGTTTATATCTCAAATTCAGGCTCAAAACACCCAAAAATTCGATATTTTGGGGTCCCAGATGCGATTTGTACATGCCTACTCCTTGTTAGAGTATTTACAAAATACATGCCCAAAACATACTGAAAATCGATATTTTAGATGCCCAAAGTCAATATGCGCATGTATCTTCTGTACCCGTTTATATCTCAAATTCAGGCTCAAAATACCCGAAAATTCAATATTTTGGGGTCCCAGAAGCAATCTGTACATGCCTACTCAGAGCTAGAACATTTTCAAAATATAGGCTAAAAACATGCTAAAAATCGATATTTTAGGTGCCAAAAAGTCGATATCTCAAATTAAGGCCCAAAACACCCGAAAATTCGATATTTAGGGGTCCCAGAAGCGATCTGTACATGCTTACTCAGTGCTAGAATGTTTTCAAAATATAGGCTCAAAACATGCTCAAAATCGATATTTTAGGTGCCCAAAAGTCGATATGTGCATGCATCTTCTGTACTCGTTTATATCTAAAATTCAAGCTCAAAACACCCGAAAATTCGAAATTTTGGGGTCCCAGAAGCGATCTGTACATGCCTACTCAGTGCTAGAATATTTTCAAAATATAGGCTCAAAACATGCTAAAAATCGATATTTTAGGTGCGTAAAGGCGATATGTCAAATTCAAGGCCAAAACACCCTAAAATTCGATATTTTGGGGTCCCAGAAGCGATCTGTACATGCCTACTCCGTGTTAGAGTATTTTCAAAATACAGGCCCAAAACATGCTCAAAATCGATGTTTTAGGTGCCCAAAAGTCGATATGTGCATGCATCTTCAGTACCCGTTTATATCTCAAATTCAGGCTCAAAACACCCGAAAATTCGATATTTTGGGGTCCCAGAAGCGATCTGTACATGCCTACTCTGTGTTAGAGTATTTTCTAAATACAAACCCAAAACATGATGAAAATCGATATTTTAGATGCCCAAAGTCAATATGTGCATGTATCTTCTGTACCCGTTTATATCTCAAATTCAGGCTCAAAACACCCGAAAATTCAATATTTAGGGGTCCCAGAAGCGATCTGCACATGCCTACTCAGTGCTAGAATATTTTCAAAATATAGGCTAAAAACATGCTAAAAATCGATATTTTAGGTGCCAAAAAGTCGATATCTCAAATTAAGGCCCAAAACACCCGAAAATTCGATATTTAGGGGTCCCAGAAGCGATCTGTACATGCCTACTCAGTGCTAGAATATTTTCAAAATATAGGCTCAAAACATGCTAAAAATCGATATTTTTGGTGCGTAAAGGCGATATGTCAAATTCAAGGCCAAAACACCCGAAAATTCAATATTTTGGGGTCCCAGAAGCGATCTGTACATGCCTACTCCGTGTTAGAGTATTTTCAAAATACAGGCCCAAAACATGCTCAAAATCGATGTTTTAGGTGCCCAAAAGTCGATATGTGCATGCATCTTCAGTACCCGTTTATATCTCAAATTTAGGCTCAAAACACCCTAAAATTTGATATTTTGGGGTCCCAGAAACGACCTGTACATGCCTACTCTGTGTTATAGTATTTTCAAAATACAGGCCCAAAACATGCTGAAAATCGATATTTTAGATGCCCAAAGTCAATATGTGCATGTATCTTCTGTACCCGTTTATATCTCAAATTCAGGCTCAAAACACCCGAAAATTCAATATTTTGGGGTCCCAGAAGCAATCTGTACATGCCAACTCAGTGCTAGAATATTTTCAAAATATAGGCTAAAAACATGCTAAAAATCGATATTTTAGGTGCCAAAAAGTCGATATCTCAAATTAAGGCCCAAAACACCCGAAAATTCGATATTTAGGGGTTCCAGAAGCGATCTGTACATTCCTACTCAGTGCTAGAATATTTTCAAAATATAGGCTAAAAACATGCTAAAAATCGATATTTTAGGTGCCAAAAAGTCGATATCTCAAATTAAGGTCCAAAACACCCGAAAATTCGATATGTAGGGGTCCCAGAAGCGATCTGTACATGCCTACTCCTTGTTAGAGTATTTATAAAATACATGCCCAAAACATGCTGAAAATCGATATTTTAGATGCCCAAAGTCAATATGTGCATGTATCTTCTGTACCCGTTTATATCTCAAATTCAGGCTCAAAACACCCAAAAATTCAATATTTTGGGGTCCCAGAAGCAATCTGTACATGCCTACTCAGTGCTAGAATATTTTCAAAATATAGGCTAAAAACATGCTAAAAATAGATATTTTAGGTGCCAAAAAGTCAATATCTCAAATTAAGGCCCAAAACACCCGAAAATTCGATATTTATGGGTCCCAGAAGCGATCTGTACATGCCTACTCAGTGCTAGAATGTTTTCAAAATATAGGCTCAAAACATGCTCAAAATCGATATTTTAGGTGCCCAAAAGTCAATATGTGCATGCATCTTCTGTACTCGTTTATATCTCAAATTCAGGCTCAAAACACCCGAAAATTCGATATTTTGGGGTCCCAGAAGCGATCTGTACATGCCTACCTAGTGCTAGAATATTTTCAAAATATAGTCTCAAAACATGCTAAAAATCGATATTTTAGGTGCGTAGAGGCGATATCTCAAATTAATGACCAAAACACCCAAAAATTCGATATTTAGGGGTCCCAGAAGCAATCTGTACATGCCTACTCAGTGCTAGAATATTTTCAAAATATAGGCCCATAACATGCTAAAAATCGATATTTTTGGTGCGTAAAGGCGATATGTCAAATTCAAGGCCAAAACACCCGAAAATTCAATATTTTGGGGTCCCAGAAGCGATCTGTACATGCCTACTCCATGTTAGAGTATTTTCAAAATACAGGCCCAAAACATGCTCAAAATCGATGTTTTAGGTGCCCAAAAGTCGATATGTGCATGCATCTTCAGTACACGTTTATATCTCAAATTCAGGCTCAAAACACCCGAAAATTTGATATTTTGGGGTCCCAGAAGCGACCTATACATGCCTACTCTGTGTTAGAGTATTTTCAAAATACAGGCCCAAAACATGCTGAAAATCGATATTTTAGATGCCCAAAGTCAATATGTGCATGTATCTTCTGTACCCGTTTATATCTCAAATTCAGGCTCAAAACACCCGAAAATTCGATATTTAGGGGTCCCAGAAGCAATCTGTACATGCCTACACAGTGCTAGAATATTTTCAAAATATACGGTAAAAACATGCTAAAAATCGATATTTTAGGTGCCAAAAAGTCGATATCTCAAATTAGGGACCAAAACACCCGAAAATTCGATATTTAAGGGTCCCAGAAGCAATCTGTACATGCCTCTTCAGTGCTAGAATATTTTCAAAATATAGGCTAAAAACATGCTAACAATCGATATTTTAGGTGCCAAAAAGGCGATATCTCAAATTATGGCCCAAAACACCCGAAAATTCGATATTTATGGGTCCCAGAAGGGATCTGTACATGCCTACTCCGTGTTAGAGTATTTTCAAAATACAGGCCCAAAACATGCTCAAAATCGATGTATTAGGTGCCAAAAAGTCGATATGTGCATGCATCTTCAGTACCCGTTTATATCTCAAATTCAGGCTCAAAACACCCAAAAATTCGATATTTTGGGGTCCCAGATGCGATTTGTACATGCCTACTCCTTGTTAGAGTATTTACAAAATACATGCCCAAAACATACTGAAAATCGATATTTTAGATGCCCAAAGTCAATATGCGCATGTATCTTCTGTACCCGTTTATATCTCAAATTCAGGCTCAAAATACCCGAAAATTCAATATTTTGGGGTCCCAGAAGCAATCTGTACATGCCTACTCAGAGCTAGAACATTTTCAAAATATAGGCTAAAAACATGCTAAAAATCGATATTTTAGGTGCCAAAAAGTCGATATCTCAAATTAAGGCCCAAAACACCCGAAAATTCGATATTTAGGGGTCCCAGAAGCGATCTGTACATGCTTACTCAGTGCTAGAATGTTTTCAAAATATAGGCTCAAAACATGCTCAAAATCGATATTTTAGGTGCCCAAAAGTCGATATGTGCATGCATCTTCTGTACTCGTTTATATCTAAAATTCAAGCTCAAAACACCCGAAAATTCGAAATTTTGGGGTCCCAGAAGCGATCTGTACATGCCTACTCTGTGCTAGAATATTTTCAAAATATAGGCTCAAAACATACTAAAAATCGATATTTTAGGTGCGTAAAGGCGATATCTCAAATTCAGGCCCAAAACACCCGAAAATTCGATATTTTGGGGTCCCAGAAGCGATCTGTACATGCCTACTCCGTGTTAGAGTATTTTCAAAATACAGGCCTAAAACATGCTCAAAATCGATGTTTTAGGTGCCCAAAAGTCGATATGTGCATGCATCATCAGTACCCGTTTATATCTCAAATTCAGGCTTAAAACACCCGAAAATTCGATATTTTGGGGCCCCAGAAGCGATCTGTACATGCCTACTCCGTGTTAGAGTATTTTCAAAATACAGGCCCAAAACATGCTGAAAATCGATATTTTAGATTCCCAAAGTCAATATGTGCATGTATCTTAAGTACCCGTTTATATCTCAAATTCAGGCTCAAAATACCTGAAAATTCAATATTTTGGGGTCTCAGAAGCAATCTGTACATGCCTACTCAGTGCTAGAATATTTTCAAAATAAAGGCTAAAAACATGCTAAAAATCGATATTTTAGGTGCCAAAAAGTCGATATCTCAAATTCAGTCCCAAAACACCCGAACATTCGATATTTAGGGGTCCCAGAAGGAACTGTACATGCCTACTCAGTGCTAGAATATTTTCAAAATATAGGCTCAAAACATGCTAAAACTCGATATTTTAGGTGCGTAAAGGCGATATCTCAAATTCAGGCCCAAAACACCCGAAAAATCGATATTTTGGGGTCCCAGAAGCGATCTGTACATGCCTACTCCGTGTTAGAGTATTTTCAAAATACAGGCCAAAAACATGCTGAAATTCGATATTTTAGATGCCCAAAGTCAATATGTGCATGTATCTTCTGTACCCGTTTATATCTCAAATTCAGGCTCAAAACACCCTTAAATTCAATATTTTGGGGTCCCAGAAGCAATCTGTACATGCCTACTCAGTGCTAGAATATATTCAAAATATAGGCTAAAAACATGCTAAAAATCGATATTTTAGGTGCCAAAAAGTCGATATCTCAAATTCAGTCCCAAAACACCCGAAAATTCGATATTTATGGGTCCCAGAAGGGATCTGTACATGCCTACTCCGTGTTAGAGTATTTTCCAAATACAGCCCAAAAACATACTGAAAATCGATCTTTTAGGTGCCCAAAAGCCGATATGTGCATGCATCTTCTGTACCTGTTTACATCTCAAATTCTGGCCCTAAAAACCCGAAAATTCGATATTTATGGGTCCCAGAAGGGATCTGTACATGCCTACTCCGTGTTAGAGTATTTTCAAAATACAGCCCAAAAACATACTGAAAATCGATCTTTTAGGTGCCCAAAAGTCGATATGTGCATGCATCTTCTGTACCCGTTTATATCTCAAATTCTGGCCCTAAACACCCGAAAATTCGATATTTTGGGGTCTCAGAAGCAATCTGTACATGCTTACTCAGTGCTAGAATGTTTTCAAAATATAGGCTCAAAACATGCTCAAAATCGATATTTTAGGTGCCCAAAAGTCGATATGTGCATGCATCATCTGTACTCGTTTATATCTAAAATTCAAGCTCAAAACACCCGAAAATTCGATATTTAGGGGTCCCAGAAGCGATCTGTACATGCCTACTCTGTGCTAGAATATTTTCAAAATATAGGCTCAAAACATGCTAAAAATCGATATTTTAGGTGCGTAAAGGCGATATCTCAAATTCAGGCCCAAAACACCCGAAAATTCGATATTTTGGGGTACCAGAAGCGATCTGTACATGCCTACTCCGTGTTAGAGTATTTTCAAAATACAGGCCCAAAACATGCTCAAAATCGATGTTTTAGGTGCCCAAAAGTCGATATGTGCATGCATCTTCAGTACCCGTTTATATCTCAAATTCAGGCTCAAAACACCCGAAAATTCGATATTTTGGGGTCCCAGAAGCGATCTGTACATGCCTACTCCGTGTTAGAGTATTTTCAAAATACAGGCCCAAAACATGCTGAAAATCGATATTTTAGATGCCCAAAGTCAATATGTGCATGTATCTTAAGTACCCGTTTATATCTCAAATTCAGGCTCAAAACACCCAAAAATTCAATATTTTGGGGTCTCAGAAGCAATCTGTACATGCCTACTCAGTGCTAGAATATTTTCAAAATATAGGCTAAAAACATGCTAAAAATCGATATTTTAGGTGCCAAAAAGTCGATATCTCAAATTCAGTCCCAAAACACCCGAACATTCGATATTTAGGGGTCCCAGAAGGGATCTGTACATGCCTACTCAGTGCTAGAATATTTTCAAAATATAGGCTCAAAACATGCTGAAACTCGATATTTTAGGTGCGTAAAGGCGATATCTCAAATTCAGGCCCAAAACACCCGAAAATTCGATATTTATGGGTCCCAGAAGGGATCGGTACATGCCTACTCCGTGTTAGAGTATTTTCAAAATACAGCCCAAAAACATACTGAAAATCGATCTTTTAGGTGCCCAAAAGTCGATATGTGCATGCATCTTCTGTACCCGTTTATATCTCAAATTCTGGCCCTAAACACCCGAAAATACGATATTTTGGGGTCCCAGAAGCGATCTGTACATGCCTACTCCGTGTTAGAGTATTTTCAAAATACAGGCCCAAAACAAGCTGAAAATCGATATTTTAGATGCCCAACGTCAATATGTGCATGTATCTTCTGTACCCGTTTATACCTCAAATTCAGGCTCAAAACACCCGAAAATTCAATATTTTGGGGTCCCAGAAGCAATCTGTACATGCCTACTCAGTGCTAGAATTTTTTCAAAATATAGGCCAAAAAAAATGCTAAAAATCGATATTTTATGGGCCAAAAAGTCGATATCTCAAATTCAGTCCCAAAACACCCGAAAATTCTATATTTATGGGTCCAAGAAGGGATCTGTACATGCCTACTCCGTGTTAGGGTATTTTCAAAATACAGCCCAAAAACATACTGAAAATCGATCTTTTAGGTGCCCAAAAGTCGATATGTGCATGCATCTTCTGTACCCGTTTATATCTCAAATTCTGGCCCTAAACACCCGAAAATTCGATATTTATGGGTCCCAGAAGGGATCTGTACATGCCTACTCCGTGTTAGAGTATTTTCAAAATACAGCCCAAAAACATACTGAAAATCGATCTTTTAGGTGCCCAAAAGTCGATATGTACATGCATCTTCTGTACCCGTTTATATCTCAAATTCTGGCCCTAAACACCCGAAAATTCGATATTTTGGGGTCCCAGAAGCGATCTGTACATGCCTACTCCGTGTTAGAGTATTTTCAAAATACAGGCCCAAAACATTCTGAAAATCGATATTTTAGATGCCCAACGTCAATATGTGCATGTATCTTCTGTACCCGTTTATACCTCAAATTCAGGCTCAAAACACCCGAAAATTCAATATTTTAGGGTCCCAGAAGCAATCTGTACATGCCTACTCAGTGCTAGAATATTTTCAAAATATTGGCTAAAAACATGCTAAAAATCGATATTTTAGGTGCCAAAAAGTCGATATCTCAAATTCAGTCCCAAAACACCCGAAAATTCGATATTTAGGGGTCCCAGAAGGGATCGGTACATGCCTACTCAGTGCTAGAATATTTTCAAAATATTGGCTCAAAACATGCTAAAAATCGATATTTTAGATGCCCAAAGTCAATATGTGCATGTATCATCTGTACCCGTTTATATCTCAAATTCAGGCTCAAAACACCCGAAAATTCAATATTTTGGAGTCCCAGAAGAAATCTGTACATGCTTACTCAGTGCTAGAATTTTTTCAAAATATAGGCTAAAAAAAATGCTAAAAATCGATATTTTAGGTGCGAAAAAGTCGATATCTCAAATTCAGTCCCAAAACACCCGAAAATTCGATATTTATGGGTCCCAGAAGGGATCTGTACATGCCTACTCCGTGTTAGAGTATTTTCAAAATACAGCCCAAAAACATACTGAAAATCGATCTTTTAGGTGCCCAAAAGTCGATATGTGCATGCATCTTCTGTACCCGTTTATATCTCAAATTCTGGCCCTAAACACCCGAAAATTCGATATTTATGGGTCCCAGAAGGGATCTGTACATGCCTACTCCGTGTTAGAGTATTTTCAAAATACAGCCCAAAAACATACTGAAAATCGATCTTTTAGGTGCCCAAAAGTCGATATGTGCATGCATCTTCTGTACCCGTTTATATCTCAAATTCTGGCCCTAAACACCCGAAAATACGATATTTTGGGGTCCCAGAAGCGATCTGTACATGCCTACTCCGTGTTAGAGTATTTTCAAAATACAGGCCCAAAACATGCTGAAAATCGATATTTTAGATGCCCAACGTCAATATGTGCATGTATCTTCTGTACCCATTTATACCTCAAATTCAGGCTCAAAACACCCGAAAATTCAATATTTTGGGGTCCCAGAAGCAATCTGTACATGCCTACTCAGTGCTAGAATTTTTTCAAAATATAGGCTAAAAAAATGCTAAAAATCGATATTTTATGTGCCAAAAAGTTGATATCTCAAATTCAGTCCCAAAACACCCGAAAATTTCTATATTTATGGGTCCAAGAAGGTATCTGTACATGCCTACTCCGTGTTAGGGTATTTTCAAAATACAGCCCAAAAACATACTGAAAATCGATCTTTTAGGTACCCAAAAGTCGATATGTGCATGCATCTTCTGTACCCGTTTATATCTCAAATTCTGGCCCTAAACACCCGAAAATTCGATATTTTGGGGTCCCAGAAAAGATCTGTACATGCCTACTCTGTGTTAGAGTATTTTCAAAATTCAGGCCCAAAACATGCTGAAAATCGATATTTTTGGTGCCCAAAGTCAATATGTGTATGCATCTTCTGTACTCGTTTATATCTCAAATTCAGGCTCAAAACACCCGAAAATTCGATATTTTGGGGTCCCAGAAGCGATCTGTACATGCCTACTCAATGCTAGAATGTTTTTAAAATATAGGCTCAAAACATGCTCAAAATCGATATTTTAAGTGCCCAAAAGTCGATATGTGCATGCATCTTCTGTACTTGTTTATATCTCAAATTCAAGCTCAAAACACCCAAAAATTCGATATTTTAGGGTCCCAGAAGCGATCTGTACATGCCTACTCAGTGCTAGAATATTATCAAAATATAGGCTCAAAACATGCTAAAAATCGATATTTTAGGTGCGTAAAGGCGATATCTCAAATTCAGGCCCAAAACACCCGAAAATTCGATATTATGGGGTCCCAGAAGCGATCTGTACATGCCTATTCCGTGTTAGAGTATTTTCAAAATACAGGCTCAAAACATGCTCAAAATATATATTTTAGATGCCCAAAGTCAATATGTGCATATATCTTCTGTACCCGTTTATATCTCAAATTCAGGCTCAAAACACCCGAAAATTCAATATTTTGGAGTCCCAGAAGCAATCTGTACATGCCTACTCAGTGCTAGAATTTTTTCAAAATATAGGCTAAAAAAATGCTAAAAATCGATATTTTAGGTGCCAAAAAGTCGATATCTCAAATTCAGTCCCAAAACACCCGAAATTTCTATATTTATGGGTCCCAGAAGGGATCTGTACATGCCTACTCCGTGTTAGAGTATTTTCAAAATACAGCCCAAAAACATACTGAAAATCGATCTTTTAGGTGCCCAAAAGTCGATATGTGCATGCATCTTCTGTACCCGTTTATATCTCAAATTCTGGCCCTAAACACCCGAAAATTCGATATTTTGGGGTCCCAGAAGCGATCTGTACATGCCTACTCTGTGTTAGAGTATTTTCAAATTTCAGGCCCAAAACATGCTGAAAATTGATATTTTTGGTGCCCAAAGTCAATATGTGTATGCATCTTCTATACTCGTTTATATCTCAAATTCAGGCTCAAAACACCCGAAAATTCGATATTTTGGTGTCCCAGAAGCGATCTGTACATGCCTACTCAATGCTAGAATGTTTTTAAAATATAGGCTCAAAACATGCTCAAAATCGATATTTTAAGTGCCCAAAAGTCGATATGTGCATGCATCTTCTGTACTCGTTTATATCTCAAATTCAAGCTCAAAACACCCAAAAATTCGATATTTTAGGGTCCCAGAAGCGATCTGTACATGCCTACTCAGTGCTAGAATATTATCAAAATATAGGCTTAAAACATGCTAAAAATCGATATTTTAGGTGCGTAAAGGCGATATCTCAAATTCAGGCCCAAAACACCCGAAATTTCGATATTTTGGGGTCCCAGAAGCGATCTGTACATGCCTACTCCGTGTTAGAGTATTTTCAAAAAAACAGGCCCAAAACATGCTCAAAATCGATGTTTTATGTGCCCAAAAGTCGATATGTGCATGCATCTTCAGTACCCGTTTATATCTCAAATTCAGGGTCAAAACACCCGAAAATTCGATATTTAGGGGTCCCAGAAGCGATCTGTACATGCCTACTCCGTGTTAGAGTATTTTCAAAATACAGGACAAAAACATACTGAAAATCGATCTTTTAGGTGCCCAAAAGTCGATATGTGCATGCATCTTCTGTACCTGTTTATATTTCAAATTCTGGCCTTAAACACCCGAAAATTCGATATTTTGGGGTCCCAGAAGCGATCTGTACATGCCTAATCCGTGTTAGAGTATTTTCAAAATTCAGGCCCAAAACATGCTGAAAATCGATATTTTTGGAGCCGAAAGTCAATATATGTATGCATCTTCTATACTCGTTTATATCTCAAATTCAGGCTCAAAACACCCAGAAATTCGATATTTAGGGGTCCCAGAAGCAATCTGTACATGCCTACTCAGTGCTAGAATATTTTCAAAATATAGGCTAAAAATATGCTAAAAATCGATATTTTAGGTGCCAAAAAGTCGATATCTCAAATTAAGGCCCAAAACACCCGAAAATTCGATATTTAGGGGTCCAGAAGCGATCTGTACATGCTTACTCCTTGTTAGAGTATTTACAAAATAAATGCCCAAAACATGCTGAAAATCGATATTTTAGATGCCCAAAGTCAATATGTGCATGTATCTTTTGTACCCGTTTATATCTCAAATTCTGGCTCAAAACTCCCGAAAATTCAATATTTTGGTGTCCCAGAAGCAATCTGTACATGCCTACTCAGTGCTAGAATATTTTCAAAATATAGGCTAAAAACATGCTAAAAATAGATAGTTTAGGTGCCAAAAAATCGATATCTCAAATTAAGGCCCAAAACACCCGAAAATTCGATATTTAGGGGTCCCAGAAGCGATCTGTACATGCCTACTCCTTGTTAGAGTATTTACAAAATAAATGCCCAAAACATGCTGAAAATCGATATTTTAGATGCCCAAAATCAATATGTGCATGTATCTTTTGTACCCGTTTATATCTCAAATTCAGGCTCAAAACACCCGAAAATTCAATATTTTGGTGTCCCAGAAGCAATCTGTACATGCCTACTCAGTGCTAGAATATTTTCAAAATATAGGCTAAAAACATGCTAAAAATAGTTATTTTAGGTGCCAAAAAATCGATATCTCAAATTAAGGCCCAAAACACCCGAAAATTCGATATTTAGGGGTCCCAGAAGCGATCTGTACATGCCTACTCAGTGCTAGAATATTTTCAAAATATAGGCTCAAAACATGCTAAAAATCGATATTTTAGGTGCGTAAAGGCGATATGTCAAATTCAAGGCCAAAACACCCGAAAATTCGATATTTTGGGGTCCCAGAAGTGATCTGTACATGCCTACTCCGTGTTAGAGTATTTTCAAAATACAGGCCCAAAACATGCTGAAAATCGATATTTTAGATGCCCAAAGTCAATATGTGCATGTATCTTCTGTACCCGTTTATATCTCAAATTCAGGCTCAGAACACCCGAAAATTCAATATTTTGGGGTCCCAGAAGCAATCTGTACATGCCTACTCAGTGCTAGAATATTTTCAAAATATAGGCTAAAAACATGCTAAAAATCGATATTTTAGGTGCCAAAAAGTCGATATATCAAATTATGGCCCAAAACACCCGAAAATTCGATATTTAGGGGTCCCAGAAGCAATCTGTACATGCCTACTCCGTGTTAGAGTATTTTCAAAATACATTCCAGAAACATGCTCAAAATCGATGTTTTAGGTGCCAAAAAGTCGATATGTGCATGCATCTTCAGTACCCGTTTATATCTCAAATTCAGGCTCAAAACACCCGAAAATTCGATATTTTGGGGTCCCAGAAGCGATCTGTACATGACTACTCCTTGTTAGAGTATTTAGAAAATACATGCCCAAAACATGCTGAAAATCGATATTTTAGATGCCCAAAGTCAATATATGCATGTATCTTCTGTACCCGTTTATATCTCAAATTCAGGCTCAAAACACCCGAAAATTCAATATTTTGGGGTCCCAGAAGCAATCTGTACATGCCTACTCAGTGCTAGAATATTTTCAAAATATTGGCTAAAAACATTCTAAAAATAGATATTTTAGGTGCCAAAAAGTCGATATGTGCATACATCTTCTGTACTCGTTTGTATCTCAAATTCAGGCTCAAAACAGACGAAAATTCGATATTTTGGGGTCCCAGAAGCGATCTGTACATGCCTACTCAGTGCTAGAATATTTTCAAAATATAGGCTCAAAACATGCTAAAAATCGATATTTAAGGTGCGTAAAGGCGATATCTCAAATTAAGGCCCAAAACACCCGAAAATTCGATATTTAGGGGTCCCAGAAGCGATCTGTACATGCCTACTCCGTGTTAGAGTATTTTCAAAATACAGGCCCAAAACATGCTGAAAATCGATATTTTAGATGCCCAAAGTCAATATGTGCATGTATCATCTGTACCCGTTTATATCTTAAATTCAGGCTCAAAACACCCGAAAATTCAAAATTTTGGGGTCCCAGAAGCAATCTGTACATGCCTACTCAATGCTAGAATATTTTCAAAATATAGGCTAAAAACATGCTAAAAATCGATATTTTAGGTGCGTAAAGGAGATATCTCAAATTAAGGCCCAAAACACCCGAAAATTCGATATTTAATGGTCCCAGAAGCGATCTGTACATGCCTACTCCGTGTTAGAGTATTTTCAAAATACAGGCCCAAAACATGCTGAAAATCGATAATTTAGATGCCCAAAGTCAATATGTGCATGTATCTTCTGTACCCGTTTATATCTCAAATTCAGGCTCAAAACACCCGAAAATTCAATATTTTGGGGTCCTAGAAGCAATCTGTACATGCCTACTCAGTGCTAGAATATTTTCAAAATATAGGCTAAAAACATGCTAAAAATCGATATTTTAGGTGCCAAAAAGTCGATATCTCAAATTCAGGCTCAAAACACCCGAAAATTCGATATTTTGGGGTCCCAGAAGCGATCTGTACATGACTACTCCTTGTTAGAGTATTTAGAAAATACATGCCCAAAACATGCTGAAAATCGATATTTTAGATGCCCAAAGTCAATATATGCATGTATCTTCTGTACCCGTTTATATCTCAAATTCAGGCTCAAAACACCCGAAAATTCAATATTTTGGGGTCCCAGAAGCAATCTGTACATGCCTACTCAGTGCTAGAATATTTTCAAAATATTGGCTAAAAACATTCTAAAAATAGATATTTTAGGTGCCAAAAAGTCGATATGTGCATACATCTTCTGTACTCGTTTGTATCTCAAATTCAGGCTCAAAACAGACGAAAATTCGATATTTTGGGGTCCCAGAAGCGATCTGTACATGCCTACTCAGTGCTAGAATATTTTCAAAATATAGGCTCAAAACATGCTAAAAATCGATATTTAAGGTGCGTAAAGGCGATATCTCAAATAAAGGCCCAAAACACCCGAAAATTCGATATTTAGGGGTCCCAGAAGCGATCTGTACATGCCTACTCCGTGTTAGAGTATTTTCAAAATACAGGCCCAAAACATGCTGAAAATCGATATTTTAGATGCCCAAAGTCAATATGTGCATGTATCATCTGTACCCGTTTATATCTTAAATTCAGGCTCAAAACACCCGAAAATTCAAAATTTTGGGGTCCCAGAAGCAATCTGTACATGCCTACTCAGTGCTAGAATATTTTCAAAATATAGGCTAAAAACATGCTAAAAATCGATATTTTAGGTGCGTAAAGGCGATATCTCAAATTAAGGCCCAAAACACCCGAAAATTCGATATTTAATGGTCCCAGAAGCGATCTGTACATGCCTACTCCGTGTTAGAGTATTTTCAAAATACAGGCCCAAAACATGCTGAAAATCGATAATTTAGATGCCCAAAGTCAATATGTGCATGTATCTTCTGTACCCGTTTATATCTCAAATTCAGGCTCAAAACACCCGAAAATTCAATATTTTGGGGTCCTAGAAGCAATCTGTACATGCCTACTCAGTGCTAGAATATTTTCAAAATATAGGCTAAAAACATGCTAAAAATCGATATTTTAAGTGCCAAAAAGTCGATATCTCAAATTCAGTCCCAAAACACCCGAAAATTCGATATTTAGAGGTCCTAGAACCGATCTGTACATGCCTACTCAGTGTTAGAGTATTTTCAAAATACAGGCTAAAAACATACTGAAAATCGATCTTTTAGGTGCCCAAAAGTCGATATGTGCATGCATCTTCTGTACCCGTTTATATCTCAAATTCTGGCCCTAAACACACGAAAATTCAATATTTAGGGGTCCCAGAAGCGATCTGTACATGCCTACTCAGTGCTAGAATATTTTCAAAATATAGGCTCAAAACATGCTAAAAATCGATATTTTAGGTGCGTAAAAGCGATATCTCAAATTCAGGCCCAAAACACCCGAAAATTCGATATTTAGGGGTCCCAGAAGCGATCTGTACATGCCTACTCCGTGTTAGAGTATTTTCAAAAAACAGGCCCAAAACATTCTGAAAATCGATCTTTTAGGTGCCCAAAAGTCGAGAAATGCATGCATCTTCTGTACCCGTTTATATCTCAAATTCTGGCCCTAAACACCCGAAAATTCAATATTTTGGGGTCCCAGAAGCAATCTGTACATGCCTACTTAGTGCTAGAATATTTTCAAAATATAGGCTAAAAACATGCTAAAAATCGATATTTTAGTTACCAAAAAGTCGATATCTCAAATTAAGGCCCAAAACACCCGAAAATTCGATATTTAGGGGTCCCAGAAGCGATCTATACATGCCCACTCCGTGTTAGAGTATTTTCAAAATACAGGCCAAAAACATACTGAAAATCGATCTTTTAGGTGCCCAAAAGTCGATATGTGCATGCATCTTCTGTACTCGTTTATATCTCAAATTCAGGCTCAAAACACCCGAAAATTAAATATTTTGGGGTCCCAGAAGCGATCTGTACAAGCCTACTTAGTGCTAGAATGTTTTCAAAATATAGGCTCAAAACATGCTCAAAATCGATATTTTATGTGACCAAAAGTCGATATGTGCATGCATCTTCTGTACTCGTTTATATCTCAAATTCAGGCTCAAAACACCCGAAAATTCGATATTTTGGGGTCCCAGAAGTGATCTGTACATGCCTACTCAGTGCTAGAATATTTTCAAAATATAGGCTAAAAACATGCTAAAAATCGATCTTTTAGGTGCCAAAAAGTCGATATCTCAAATTCAGTCCCAAAACACCCGAAAATTCGATATTTAGGGGTCCCAGAAGCGATCTGTACATGCCTACTCCTTGTTAGAGTATTTACAAAATAAATGCCCAAAACATGCTGAAAATCGATATTTTAGATGCCCAAAGTCAATATGTGCATGTATCTTTTGTACCCGTTTATATCTCAAATTCTGGCTCAAAACACCCGAAAATTCAATATTTTGGTGTCCCAGAAGCAATCTGTACATGCCTACTCAGTGCTAGAATATTTTCAAAATATAGGCTAAAAACATGCTAAAAATAGATATTTAGGTGCCAAAAAATCGATATCTCAAATTAAGGCCCAAAACACCAGAAAATTCGATATTTAGAGGTCCCAGAAGCGATCTGTACATGCCTACTCAGTGCTAGAATGTTTTCAAAATATAGGCTCAAAACATGCTCAAAATCGATATTTTAGGTGCCCAAAAGTCGATATGTGCATGCATCTTCTCTACTCGTTTGTATCTCAAATTCAGGCTCAAAACACCCGAAAATTCGATATTTTGGGGTCCCAGAAGCGATCTGTACATGCTCACCTAGTGCTAGAATATTTTCAAAATATAGGTTAAAAACATGCTAAAAATCGATATTTTAGGTGCCAAAAAATCGATATCTCAAATTAATTCCCAAAACACCCGAAAATTCGATATTTAGGGGTCCCAAAAGCGATCTGTACATGCCTACTCAGTGCTAGAATATTTTCAAAATATAGGCTCAAAACATGCTAAAAATCGATATTTTAGGTGCGTAAAGGCGATATGTCAAATTCAAGGCCAAAACACCCGAAAATTCGATATTTTGGGGTCCCAGAAGCGATCTGTACATGCCTACTCCGTGTTAGAGTATTTTCAAAATACAGGCCCAAAACATGCTCAAAATCGATGTTTTAGGTGCCCAAAAGTCGATATGTGCATGCATCTTCAGTACCCGTTTATATCTCAAATTCAGGCTCAAAACACCCGAAAATTCGATATTTTGGGGTCCCAGAAGCGATCTGTTCATGCCTACTCCGTGTTAGAGTATTTTCAAAATACAGGCCCAAAACATGCTGAAAATCGATATTTTAGATGCCCAAAGTCAATATGTGCATGTATCTTCTGTACCCGTTTATATCTCAAATTGAGGCTCAAAACACCCGAAAATTCAATATTTTAGGGTCCCAGAAGCAATCTGTACATGCCTACTCAGTGCTAGAATATTTTCAAAATATAGGCTAAAAACATGCTAAAAATCGATATTTTAGGTGCCAAAAAGTCGATATATCAAATTATGGCCCAAAACACCCGAAAATTCGATATTTAGGGGTCCCAGAAGCAATCTGTACATGCCTACTCCGTGTTAGAGTATTTTCAAAATACATTCCAGAAACATGCTCAAAATCGATGTTTTAGGTGCCAAAAAGTCGATATGTGCATGCATCTTCAGTACCCGTTTATATCTCAAATTCAGGCTCAAAACACCCGAAAATTCGATATTTTGGGGTCCCAGAAGCGATCTGTACATGCCTACTCCTTGTTAGAGTATTAGAAAATACATGCCCAAAACATGCTGAAAATCGATATTTTAGATGCCCAAAGTCAATATATGCATGTATCATCTGTACCCGTTTATATCTCAAATTCAGGCTCAAAACACCCGAAAATTCAATATTTTGGGGTCCCAGAAGCAATCTGTACATGCCTACTCAGTGCTAGAATATTTTCAAAATATTGGCTAAAAACATTCTAAAAATAGATATTTTAGGTGCCAAAAAGTCGATATGTGCATACATCTTCTGTACTCGTTTGTATCTCATATTCAGGCTCAAAACAGACGAAAATTCGATATTTTGGGATCCCAGAAGCGATCTGTACATGCCTACTCAGTGCTAGAATATTTTCAAAATATAGGCACAAAACATGCTAAAAATCGATATTTAAGGTGCGTAAAGGCGATATCTCAAATTCAGGCCCAAAACACCCGAAAATTCGATATTTAGGGGTCCCAGAAGCGATCTGTACATGCCTACTCCGTGTTAGAGTATTTTCAAAATACAGGCCCAAAACATGCTGAAAATCGATATTTTAGATGCCCAAAGTCAATATGTGCATGTATCATCTGTACCCGTTTATATCTTAAATTCAGGCTCAAAACACCCGAAAATTCAAAATTTTGGGGTCCCAGAAGCAATCTGTACATGCCTACTCAGTGCTAGAATATTTTCAAAATATAGGCTCAAAACATGCTAAAAATCGATATTTTAGGTGCGTAAAGGCGATATCTCAAATTAAGGCCCAAAACACCCGAAAATTCGATATTTAATGGTCCCAGAAGCGATCTGTACATGCCTTCTCCGTGTTAGAGTATTTTCAAGATACAGGCCCAAAACATGCTCAAAATCGATCTTTTAGGTGCCCAAAAATCGATATGTGCATTCATCTTCAGTACCTGTTTATATCTCAAATTCAGGCTCAAAACACCCGAAAATTCTATATTTTGGGGTCCCAGAAGCAATCTGTACATGCCTAGTCAGTGCTAGAATATTTTCAAAATATAGTCTCAAAACATGCTAAAAATCGATATTTTAGGTGCCAAAAAGGCGATATCTCAAATTAAGGCCCAAAACACCCGAAAATTCGATATTTAGGGGTCCCAGAAGCGATCTGTACATGCCTACTCCGTGTTAGAGTATTTTCAAAATACAGGCCCAAAACATGCTGAAAATCGATATTTTAGATGCCCAAAGTCAATATTTGCATGTATCATCTGTACCCGTTTATATCTTAAATTCAGGCTCAAAACACCCGAAAATTCAAAATTTTGGGGTCCCAGAAGCAATCTGTACATGCCTACTCAGTGCTAGAATATTTTCAAAATATAGGCTCAAAACATGCTAAAAATCGATATTTTAGGTGCGTAAAGGCGATATCTCAAATTAAGGCCCAAAACACCCGAAAATTCGATATTTAATGGTCCCAGAAGCGATCTGTACATGCCTTCTCCGTGTTAGAGTATTTTCAAGATACAGGCCCAAAACATGCTCAAAATCGATGTTTTAGGTGCCCAAAAGTCGATATGTGCATGCATCTTCAGTACCCGTTTATATCTCAAATTCAGGCTCAAAACACCCGAAAATTCGATATTTTGGGGTCCCAGAAGCGATCTGTACATGCCTACTCCGTGTTAGAGTATTTTCAAAATACAGGCCCAAAACATGCTGAAAATCGATAATTTAGATGCCCAAAGTCAATATGTGCATGTATCTTCTGTACCCGTTTATATCTCAAATTCAGGCTCAAAACACCCGAAAATTCAATATTTTGGGGTCCTAGAAGCAATCTGTACATGCCTACTCAGTGCTAGAATATTTTCAAAATATAGGCTAAAAACATGCTAAAAATCGATATTTTAGGTGCCAAAAAGTCGATATCTCAAATTCAGTCCCAAAACACCCGAAAATTCGATATTTAGGGGTCCCAGAACCGATCTGTACATGCCTACTCCGTGTTAGAGTATTTTCAAAATACAGGCGAAAAACATACTGAAAATCGATCTTTTAGGTGCCCAAAAGTCGATATGTGCATGCATCTTCTGTACCCGTTTATATCTCAAATTCTGGCCCTAAACACCCGAAAATTCAATATTTTGGGGTCCCAGAAGCGATCTGTACATGCCTACTCTGTGTTAGAGTATTTTCAAAATTCAGGCCCAAAACATGCTGAAAATCGATATTTTAGGTGCCCAAAAGTCGATATGTGAATGCATCTTCTGTACTCGTTTATATCTCAATTTCAAGCTCAAAACACCCGAAAATTCGATATTTTGGGGTCCCAGAAGCGATCTGTACATGCCTACTCAGTGCTAGAATATTTTCAAAATATAGGCTCAAAACATGCTAAAATTCGATATTTTAGGTGCGTAAAAGCGATATCTCAAATTCAGGCCCAAAACACCCGAAAATTCAATATTTTGGGGTCCCAGAAGCGATCTGTACATGCCTACTCCGTGTTAGAGTATTTCCAAAATACAGGCCCAAAACATTCTGAAAATCGATATTTTAGATGCCCAAAGTCAATATGTGCATGTATCTTCTGTACCCGTTTATATCTCAAATTCAGTCCCAAAACACCCGAAAATTCAATATTATGGGGTCCCAGAAGCAATCTGTACATGCCTACTCAGTGCTAGAATATTTTCAAAATATTGGCTAAAAACATGCTAAAAATCGATATTTTAGGTGCCAAAAAGTCGATATCTCAAATTCAGTCCCAAAACACCCGAAAATTCGATATTTAGGGGTCCCAGAAGGGATCGGTACATGCCTACTCAGTGCTAGAATATTTTCAAAATATAGGCTCAAAACATGCTAAAAATCGATATTTTAGATGCCCAAAGTCAATATGTGCATGTATCATCTGTACCCGTTTATATCTCAAATTCAGGCTCAAAACACCCGAAAATTCAATATTTTGGAGTCCCAGAAGAAATCTGTACATGCTTACTCAGTGCTAGAATTTTCTCAAAATATAGGCTAAAAAAATGCTAAAAATCGATATTTTAGGTGCCAAAAAGTCGATATCTCAAATTCAGTCCCAAAACACCCGAAAATTCGATATTTATGGGTCCCAGAAGGGATCTGTACATGCTTACTCCGTGTTAGAGTATTTTCAAAATACAGCCCAAAAACATACTGAAAATCGATCTTTTAGGTGCCCAAAAGTCGATATGTGCATGCATCTTCTGTACCCGTTTATATCTCAAATTCTGGCCCTAAACACCCGAAAATTCGATATTTATGGGTCCCAGAAGGGATCTGTACATGCCTACTCCGTGTTAGAGTATTTTCAAAATACAGCCCAAAAACATACTGAAAATCGATCTTTTAGGTGCCCAAAAGTCGATATGTGCATGCATCTTCTGTACCCGTTTATATCTCAAATTCTGGCCCTAAACACCCGAAAATACGATATTTTGGGGTCCCAGAAGCGATCTGTACATGCCTACTCCGTGTTAGAGTATTTTCAAAATACAGGCCCAAAACATGCTGAAAATCGATATTTTAGATGCCCAACGTCAATATGTGCATGTATCTTCTGTACCCATTTATACCTCAAATTCAGGCTCAAAACACCCGAAAATTCAATATTTTGGGGTCCCAGAAGCAATCTGTACATGCCTACTCAGTGCTAGAATTTTTTCAAAATATAGGCTAAAAAAATGCTAAAAATCGATATTTTATGGGCCAAAAAGTCGATATCTCAAATTCAGTCCCAAAACACCCGAAAATTCTATATTTATGGGTCCAAGAAGGGATCTGTACATGCCTACTCCGTGTTAGGGTATTTTCAAAATACAGCCCAAAAACATACTGAAAATCGATCTTTTAGGTGCCCAAAAGTCGATATGTGCATGCATCTTCTGTACCCGTTTATATCTCAAATTCTGGCCCTAAACACCCGAAAATTCGATATTTTGGGGTCCCAGAAAAGATCTGTACATGCCTACTCTGTGTTAGAGTATTTTCAAAATTCAGGCCCAAAACATGCTGAAAATCGATATTTTTGGTGCCCAAAGTCAATATGTGTATGCATCTTCTGTACTCGTTTATATCTCAAATTCAGGCTCAAAACACCCGAAAATTCGATATTTTGGGGTCCCAGAAGCGATCTGTACATGCCTACTCAATGCTAGAATGTTTTTAAAATATAGGCTCAAAACATGCTCAAAATCGATATTTTAAGTGCCCAAAAGTCGATATGTGCATGCATCTTCTGTACTTGTTTATATCTCAAATTCAAGCTCAAAACACCCAAAAATTCGATATTTTAGGGTCCCAGAAGCGATCTGTACATGCCTACTCAGTGCTAGAATATTATCAAAATATAGGCTCAAAACATGCTAAAAATCGATATTTTAGGTGCGTAAAGGCGATATCTCAAATTCAGGCCCAAAACACCCGAAAATTCGATATTATGGGGTCCCAGAAGCGATCTGTACATGCCTACTCCGTGTTAGAGTATTTTCAAAATACAGGCTCAAAACATGCTCAAAATCGATATTTTAGATGCCCAAAGTCAATATGTGCATATATCTTCTGTACCCGTTTATATCTCAAATTCAGGCTCAAAACACCCGAAAATTCAATATTTTGGAGTCCCAGAAGCAATCTGTACATGCCTACTCAGTGCTAGAATTTTTTCAAAATATAGGCTAAAAAAATGCTAAAAATCGATATTTTAGGTGCCAAAAAGTCGATATCTCAAATTCAGTCCCAAAACACCCGAAATTTCTATATTTATGGGTCCCAGAAGGGATCTGTACATGCCTACTCCGTGTTAGAGTATTTTCAAAATACAGCCCAAAAACATACTGAAAATCGATCTTTTAGGTGCCCAAAAGTCGATATGTGCATGCATCTTCTGTACCCGTTTATATCTCAAATTCTGGCTCTAAACACCCGAAAATTCGATATTTTGGGGTCCCAGAAGCGATATGTACATGCCTACTCTGTGTTAGAGTATTTTCAAAATTCAGGCCCAAAACATGCTGAAAATTGATATTTTTGGTGCCCAAAGTCAATATGTGTATGCATCTTCTATACTCGTTTATATCTCAAATTCAGGCTCAAAACACCCGAAAATTCGATATTTTGGTGTCCCAGAAGCGATCTGTACATAACTACTCAATGCTAGAATGTTTTTAAAATATAGGCTCAAAACATGCTCAAAATCGATATTTTAAGTGCCCAAAAGTCGATATGTGCATGCATCTTCTGTACTCGTTTATATCTCAAATTCAAGCTCAAAACACCCAAAAATTCGATATTTTAGGGTCCCAGAAGCGATCTGTACATGCCTACTCAGTGCTAGAATATTATCAAAATATAGGCTTAAAACATGCTAAAAATCGATATTTTAGGTGCGTAAAGGCGATATCTCAAATTCAGGCCCAAAACACCCGAAATTTCGATATTTTGGGGTCCCAAAAGCGATCTGTACATGCCTACTCCGTGTTAGAGTATTTTCAAAAAAACAGGCCCAAAACATGCTCAAAATCGATGTTTTATGTGCCCAAAAGTCGATATGTGCATGCATCTTCAGTACCCGTTTATATCTCAAATTCAGGGTCAAAACACCCGAAAATTCGATATTTAGGGGTCCCAGAAGCGATCTGTACATGCCTACTCCGTGTTAGAGTATTTTCAAAATACAGGACAAAAACATACTGAAAATCGATCTTTTAGGTGCCCAAAAGTCGATATGGGCATGCATCTTCTGTACCTGTTTATATTTCAAATTCTGGCCTTAAACACCCGAAAATTCGATATTTTGGGGTCCCAGAAGCGATCTGTACATGCCTAATCCGTGTTAGAGTATTTTCAAAATTCAGGCCCAAAACATGCTGAAAATCGATATTTTTGGAGCCGAAAGTCAATATATGTATGCATCTTCTATACTCGTTTATATCTCAAATTCAGGCTCAAAACACCCAGAAATTCGATATTTAGGGGTCCCAGAAGCAATCTGTACATGCCTACTCAGTGCCAGAATATTTTCAAAATATAGGCTAAAAATATGCTAAAAATCGATATTTTAGGTGCCAAAAAGTCGATATCTCAAATTAAGGCCCAAAACACCCGAAAATTCGATATTTAGGGGTCCAGAAGCGATCTGTACATGCTTACTCCTTGTTAGAGTATTTACAAAATAAATGCCCAAAACATGCTGAAAATCGATATTTTAGATGCCCAAAGTCAATATGTGCATGTATCTTTTGTACCCGTTTATATCTCAAATTCTGGCTCAAAACTCCCGAAAATTCAATATTTTGGTGTCCCAGAAGCAATCTGTACATGCCTACTCAGTGCTAGAATATTTTCAAAATATAGGCTAAAAACATGCTAAAAATAGATAGTTTAGGTGCTAAAAAATCGATATCTCAAATTAAGGCCCAAAACACCCGAAAATTCGATATTTAGGGGTCCCAGAAGCGATCTGTACATGCCTACTCCTTGTTAGAGTATTTACAAAATAAATGCCCAAAACATGCTGAAAATCGATATTTTAGATGCCCAAAATCAATATGTGCATGTATCTTTTGTACCCGTTTATATCTCAAATTCTGGCTCAAAACACCCGAAAATTCAATATTTTGGTGTCCCAGAAGCAATCTGTACATGCCTACTCAGTGCTAGAATATTTTCAAAATATAGGCTAAAAACATGCTAAAAATAGTTATTTTAGGTGCCAAAAAATCGATATCTCAAATTAAGGCCCAAAACACCCGAAAATTCGATATTTAGGGGTCCCAGAAGCGATCTGTACATGCCTACTCAGTGCTAGAATGTTTTCAAAACATAGGCTCAAAATATGCTCAAAATCGATATTTTAGGTGCCCAAAAGTCGATATGTGCATGCATCTTCTGTACTCGTTTGTATCTCAAATTCAGGCTCAAAACACCCGAAAATTCGATATTTTGGGGTCCCAGAAGCGATCTGTACATGCTCACCTAGTGCTAGAATATTTTCAAAATATAGGTTAAAAACATGCTAAAAATCGATATTTTAGGTGCCAAAAAATCGATATCTCAAATTAAGGCCCAAAACACCCGAAAATTCGATATTTAGGGGTCCCAGAAGCGATCTGTACATGCCTACTCAGTGCTAGAATATTTTCAAAATATAGGCTCAAAACATGCTAAAAATCGATATTTTAGGTGCGTAAAGGCGATATGTCAAATTCAAGGCCAAAACACCCGAAAATTCGATATTTTGGGGTCCCAGAAGTGATCTGTACATGCCTACTCCGTGTTAGAGTATTTTCAAAATACAGGCCCAAAACATGCTGAAAATCGATATTTTAGATGCCCAAAGTCAATATGTGCATGTATCTTCTGTACCCGTTTATATCTCAAATTCAGGCTCAAAACACCCGAAAATTCAATATTTTGGGGTCCCAGAAGCAATCTGTACATGCCTACTCAGTGCTAGAATATTTTCAAAATATAGGCTAAAAACATGCTAAAAATCGATATTTTAGGTGCCAAAAAGTCGATATATCAAATTATGGCCCAAAACACCCGAAAATTCGATATTTAGGGGTCCCAGAAGCAATCTGTACATGCCTACTCCGTGTTAGAGTATTTTCAAAATACATTCCAGAAAAAAGCTCAAAATCGATGTTTTAGGTGCCAAAAAGTCGATATGTGCATGCATCTTCAGTACCCGTTTATATCTCAAATTCAGGCTCAAAACACCCGAAAATTCGATATTTTGGGGTCCCAGAAGCGATCTGTACATGACTACTCCTTGTTAGAGTATTTAGAAAATACATGCCCAAAACATTCTGAAAATCGATATTTTAGATGCCCAAAGTCAATATATGCATGTATCTTCTGTACCCGTTTATATCTCAAATTCAGGCTCAAAACACCCGAAAATTCAATATTTTGGGGTCCCAGAAGCAATCTGTACATGCCTACTCAGTGCTAGAATATTTTCAAAATATTGGCTAAAAACATTCTAAAAATAGATATTTTAGGTGCCAAAAAGTCGATATGTGCATACATCTTCTGTACTCGTTTGTATCTCAAATTCAGGCTCAAAACAGACGAAAATTCGATATTTTGGGGTCCCAGAAGCGATCTGTACATGCCTACTCAGTGCTAGAATATTTTCAAAATATAGGCTCAAAACATGCTAAAAATCGATATTTAAGGTGCGTAAAGGCGATATCTCAAATTAAGGCCCAAAACACCCGAAAATTCGATATTTAGGGGTCCCAGAAGCGATCTGTACATGCCTACTCCGTGTTAGAGTATTTTCAAAATACAGGCCCAAAACATGCTGAAAATCGATATTTTAGATGCCCAAAGTCAATATGTGCATGTATCATCTGTACCCGTTTATATCTTAAATTCAGGCTCAAAACACCCGAAAATTCAAAATTTTGGGGTCCCAGAAGCAATCTGTACATGCCTACTCAGTGCTAGAATATTTTCAAAATATAGGCTAAAAACATGCTAAAAATCGATATTTTAGGTGCGTAAAGGCGATATCTCAAATTAAGGCCCAAAACACCCGAAAATTCGATATTTAATGGTCCCAGAAGCGATCTGTACATGCCTACTCCGTGTTAGAGTATTTTCAAAATACAGGCCCAAAACATGCTGAAAATCGATAATTCAGATGCCCAAAGTCAATATGTGCATGTATCTTCTGTACCCGTTTATATCTCAAATTCAGGCTCAAAACACCCGAAAATTCAATATTTTGGGGTCCTAGAAGCAATCTGTACATGCCTACTCAGTGCTAGAATATTTTCAAAATATAGGCTAAAAACATGCTAAAAATCGATATTTTAGGTGCCAAAAAGTCGATATCTCAAATTCAGTCCCAAAACACTCGAAAATTCGATATTTAGGGGTCCCAGAACCGATCTGTACATGCCTACTCAGTGTTAGAGTATTTTCAAAATACAGGCTAAAAACATACTGAAAATCGATCTTTTAGGTGCCCAAAAGTCGATATGTGCATGCATCTTCTGTACCCGTTTATATCTCAAATTCTGGCTCAAAACACCCGAAAATTCAATATTTAGGGGTCCCAGAAGCGATCTGTACATGCCTACTCAGTGCTAGAATATTTTCAAAATATAGGCTCAGAACATGCTAAAAATCGATATTTTAGGTGCGTAAAAGCGATATCTCAAATTCAGGCCCAAAACACCCGAAAATTCGATATTTTGGGGTCCCAGAAGCGATCTGTACATGCCTACTCCGTGTTAGAGTATTTTCAAAATACAGGCCCAAAACATTCTGAAAATCGATATTTTAGATGCCCAAAGTCAATATGTGCATGTATCTTCTGTACCCGTTTATATCTCAAATTCAGTCTCAAAACACCCGAAAATTCAATATTATGGGGTCCCAGAAGCAATCTGTACATGCCTTCTCAGTGCTAGAATATTTTCAAAATATAGGCTAAAAACATGCTAAAAATCGATCTTTTAGGTGCCAAAAAGTCGATATCTCAAATTCAATCACAAAACACCCGATAATTCGATATTTAGGGGTCCCAGAAGCGATCTGTACATGCCTACTCCGTGTTTGAGTATTTTCAAAATACAGGCCAAAAACATAATGAAAATCGATCTTTTAGGTGCCCAAAAGTCGAGAAATGCATGCATCTTCTGTACCCGTTTATATCTCAAATTCTGGCCCTAAACACCCGAAAATTCAATATTTTGGGGTCCCAGAAGCAATCTGTACATGCCTACTTAGTGCTAGAATATTTTCAAAATATAGGCTAAAAACATGCTAAAAATCGATATTTTAGTTACCAAAAAGTCGATATCTCAAATTAAGGCCCAAAACACCCGAAAATTCGATATTTAGGGGTCCCAGAAGCGATCTATACATGCCCACTCCGTGTTAGAGTATTTTCAAAATACAGGCCAAAAACATACTGAAAATCGATCTTTTAGGTGCCCAAAAGTCGATATGTGCATGCATCTTCTGTACTCGTTTATATCTCAAATTCAGGCTCAAAACACCCGAAAATTAAATATTTTGGGGTCGCAGAAGCGATCTGTACAAGCCTACTTAGTGCTAGAATGTTTTCAAAATATAGGCTCAAAACATGCTCAAAATCGATATTTTATGTGACCAAAAGTCGATATGTGCATGCATCTTCTGTACTCGTTTATATCTCAAATTCAGGCTCAAAACACCCGAAAATTCGATATTTTGGGGTCCCAGAAGTGATCTGTACATGCCTACTCAGTGCTAGAATATTTTCAAAATATAGGCTAAAAACATGCTAAAAATCGATCTTTTAGGTGCCAAAAAGTCGATATCTCAAATTCAGTCCCAAAACACCCGAAAATTCGATATTTAGGGGTCCCAGAAGCGATCTGTACATGCCTACTCCTTGTTAGAGTATTTTCAAAATAAATGCCCAAAACATGCTGAAAATCGATATTTTAGATGCCCAAAGTCAATATGTGCATGTATCTTTTGTACCCGTTTATATCTCAAATTCTGGCTCAAAACACCCGAAAATTCAATATTTTGGTGTCACAGAAGCAATCTGTACATGCCTACTCAGTGCTAGAATATTTTCAAAATATAGGCTAAAAACATGCTAAAAATAGATATTTAGGTGCCAAAAAATCGATATCTCAAATTAAGGCCCAAAACACCCGAAAATTCGATATTTAGAGGTCCCAGAAGCGATCTGTACATGCCTACTCAGTGCTAGAATGTTTTCAAAATATAGGCTCAAAACATGCTCAAAATCGATATTTTAGGTGCCCAAAAGTTGATATGTGCATGCATCTTCTGTACTCGTTTGTATCTCAAATTCAGGCTCAAAACACCCGAAAATTCGATATTTTGGGGTCCCAGAAGCGATCTGTACATGCTCACCTAGTGCTAGAATATTTTCAAAATATAGGTTAAAAAAAAACATGCTAAAAATCGATATTTTAGGTGCCAAAATATCGATATCTCAAATTAAGGCCCAAAACACCCGAAAATTCGATATTTAGGGGTCCCAGAAGCGATCTGTACATGCCTACTCAGTGCTAGAATATTTTCAAAATATAGGCTCAAAACATGCTAAAAATCGATATTTTAGGTGCGTAAAGGCGATATGTCAAATTCAAGGCGAAAACACCCTAAAATTCGATATTTTGGGGTCCCAGAAGCGATCTGTACATGCCTACTCCGTGTTAGAGTATTTTCAAAATACAGGCCCAAAACATGCTCAAAATCGATGTTTTAGGTGCCCAAAAGTCGATATGTGCATGCATCTTCAGTACCCGTTTATATCTCAAATTCAGGCTCAAAACACCCGAAAATTCGATATTTTGGGGTCCCAGAAGCGATCTGTTCATGCCTACTCCGTGTTAGAGTATTTTCAAAATACAGGCCCAAAACATGCTGAAAATCGATATTTTAGATGCCCAAAGTCAATATGTGCATGTATCTTCTGTACCCGTTTATATCTCAAATTGAGGCTCAAAACACCCGAAAATTCAATATTTTGGGGTCCCAGAAGCAATCTGTACATGCCTACTCAGTGCTAGAATATTTTCAAAATATAGGCTAAAAACATGCTAAAAATCGACATTTTAGGTGCCAAAAAATCGATATCTCAAATTCAGTCCCAAAACACCCGAAAATTCGATATTTAGAGGTCCCAGAAGGTATCTGTACATGCCTACTCCGTGTTAGAGTATTTTCAAAATACAGGCCAAAAACATACTGAAAATCGATCTTTTAGGTGCCCAAAAGTCGATATGTGCATGCATCTTCTGTACCCGTTTATATCTCAAATTCTGGCCCTAAACACCCGAAAAATCGATATTTTGGGGTCCCAGAAGCGATCTGTACATGCCTACTCCGTGTTAGAGTATTTTCAAAATTCAGGCCCAAAACATGCTGAAAATAGATATTTTAGGTGCCAAAAAGTCGATATGTGCATACATCTTCTGTACTCGTTTGTATCTCATATTCAGGCTCAAAACAGACGAAAATTCGATATTTTGGGATCCCAGAAGCGATCTGTACATGCCTACTCAGTGCTAGAATATTTTCAAAATATAGGCACAAAACATGCTAAAAATCGATATTTAAGGTGCGTAAAGGCGATATCTCAAATTCAGGCCCAAAACACCCGAAAATTCGATATTTAGGGGTCCCAGAAGCGATCTGTACATGCCTACTCCGTGTTAGAGTATTTTCAAAATACAGGCCCAAAACATGCTGAAAATCGATATTTTAGATGCCCAAAGTCAATATGTGCATGTATCATCTGTACCCGTTTATATCTTAAATTCAGGCTCAAAACACCCGAAAATTCAAAATTTTGGGGTCCCAGAAGCAATCTGTACATGCCTACTCAGTGCTAGAATATTTTCAAAATATAGGCTCAAAACATGCTAAAAATCGATATTTTAGGTGCGTAAAGGCGATATCTCAAATTAAGGCCCAAAACACCCGAAAATTCGATATTTAATGGTCCCAGAAGCGATCTGTACATGCCTTCTCCGTGTTAGAGTATTTTCAAGATACAGGCCCAAAACATGCTCAAAATCGATCTTTTAGGTGCCCAAAAATCGATATGTGCATTCATCTTCAGTACCTGTTTATATCTCAAATTCAGGCTCAAAACACCCGAAAATTCTATATTTTGGGGTCCCAGAAGCAATCTGTACATGCCTACTCAGTGCTAGAATATTTTCAAAATATAGTCTCAAAACATGCTAAAAATCGATATTTTAGGTGCCAAAAAGGCGATATCTCAAATTAAGGCCCAAAACACCCGAAAATTCGATATTTAGGGGTCCCAGAAGCGATCTGTACATGCCTACTCCGTGTTAGAGTATTTTCAAAATACAGGCCCAAAACATGCTGAAAATCGATATTTTAGATGCCCAAAGTCAATATTTGCATGTATCATCTGTACCCGTTTATATCTAAAATTCAGGCTCAAAACACCCGAAAATTCAAAATTTTGGGGTCCCAGAAGCAATCTGTACATGCCTACTCAGTGCTAGAATATTTTCAAAATATAGGCTCAAAACATGCTAAAAATCGATATTTTAGGTGCGTAAAGGCGATATCTCAAATTAAGGCCCAAAACACCCGAAAATTCGATATTTAATGGTCCCAGAAGCGATCTGTACATGCCTTCTCCGTGTTAGAGTATTTTCAAGATACAGGCCCAAAACATGCTCAAAATCGATGTTTTAGGTGCTCAAAAGTCGATATGTGCATGCATCTTCAGTACCCGTTTATATCTCAAATTCAGGCTCAAAACACCCGAAAATTCGATATTTTGGGGTCCCAGAAGCGATCTGTACATGCCTACTCCGTGTTAGAGTATTTTCAAAATACAGGCCCAAAACATGCTGAAAATCGATAATTTAGATGCCCAAAGTCAATATGTGCATGTATCTTCTGTACCCGTTTATATCTCAAATTCAGGCTCAAAACACCCGAAAATTCAATATTTTGGGGTCCTAGAAGCAATCTGTACATGCCTACTCAGTGCTAGAATATTTTCAAAATATAGGCTAAAAACATGCTAAAAATCGATATTTTAGGTGCCAAAAAGTCGATATCTCAAATTCAGTCCCAAAACACCCGAAAATTCGATATTTAGGGGTCCCAGAACCGATCTGTACATGCCTACTCCGTGTTAGAGTATTTTCAAAATACAGGCTAAAAACATACTGAAAATCGATCTTTTAGGTGCCCAAAAGTCGATATGTGCATGCATCTTCTGTACCCGTTTATATCTCAAATTCTGGCCCTAAACACCCGAAAATTCAATATATTGGGGTCCCAGAAGCGATCTGTACATGCCTCCTCCGTGTTAGAGTATTTTCAAAATTCAGGCCCAAAACATGCTGAAAATCGATATTTTAGGTGCCCAAAAGTCGATATGTGAATGCATCTTCTGTACTCGTTTATATCTCAAATTCAAGCTCAAAAACACCCGAAAATTCGATATTTTGGGGTCCCAGAAGCGATCTCTACATGCCTACTCAGTGCTAGAATATTTTTAAAATATAGGCTCAAAACATGCTAAAATTCGATATTTTAGGTGCGTAAAAGCGATATCTCAAATTCAGGCCCAAAACACCCGAAAATTCGATATTTTGGGGTCCCAGAAGCGATCTGTACATGCCTACTCCATGTTAGAGTATTTTCAAAATACAGGCCCAAAACATTCTGAAAATCGATATTTTAGATGCCCAAAGTCAATATGTGCATGTATCTTCTGTACCCGTTTATATCTCAAATTCAGTCTCAAAACACCCGAAAATTCAATATTATGGGGTCCCAGAAGCAATCTGTACATGCCTACTCAGTGCTAGAATATTTTCAAAATATAGGCTAAAAAAATGCTAAAAATCGATCTTTTAGGTGCCAAAAAGTCGATATCTCTAATTCAATCACAAAACACCCGATAATTCGATATTTAGGGGTCCCAGAAGCGATCTGTACATGCCTACTCCGTGTTTGAGTATTTTCAAAATACAGGCCAAAAACATAATGAAAATCGATCTTTTAGGTGCCCAAAAGTCGATAAATGCATGCATCTTCTGTACCCGTTTATATCTCAAATTCTGGCCCTAAACACCCGAAAATTCAATATTTTGGGGTCCCAGAAGCAATCTGTACATGCCTACTTAGTGCTAGAATATTTTCAAAATATAGGCTAAAAACATGCTAAAAATCAATATTTTAGGTACCAAAAAGTCGATATCTCAAATTAAGGCCCAAAACACCCGAAAATTCGATATTTAGGGGTCCCAGAAGCGATCTATACATGCCCACTCCGTGTTAGAGTATTTTCAAAATACAGGCCAAAAACATACTGAAAATCGATCTTTTAGGTGCCCAAAAGTCGATATGTGCATTCATCTTCTGTACTCGTTTATATCTCAAATTCAGGCTCAAAACACCCGAAAATTAAATATTTTGGGGTCCCAGAAGCGATCTGTACAAGCCTACTTAGTGCTAGAATGTTTTCAAAATATAGGCTCAAAACATGCTCAAAATCGATATTTTATGTGCCCAAAAGTCGATATGTGCATGCATCTTCTGTACTCGTTTATATCTCAAATTCAGGCTCAAAACACCCGAAAATTCGATATTTTGGGGTCCCAGAAGCGATCTGTACATGCCTACTCAGTGCTAGAATATTTTCAAAATATAGGCTAAAAACATGCTAAAAATCGACATTTTAGGTGCCAAAAAATCGATATCTCAAATTCAGTCCCAAAACACCCGAAAATTCGATATTTAGAGGTCCCAGAAGGTATCTGTACATGCCTACTCCGTGTTAGAGTATTTTCAAAATACAGGCCAAAAACCTACTGAAAATCGATCTTTTAGGTGCCCAAAAGTCGATATGTGCATGCATCTTCTGTACCCGTTTATATCTCAAATTCTGGCCCTAAACACCCGAAAAATCGATATTTTGGGGTCCCAGAAGCGATCTGTACATGCCTACTCCGTGTTAGAGTATTTTCAAAATTCAGGCCCAAAACATGCTGAAAATAGATATTTTAGGTGCCAAAAAGTCGATATGTGCATACATCTTCTGTACTCGTTTGTATCTCATATTCAGGCTCAAAACAGACGAAAATTCGATATTTTGGGATCCCAGAAGCGATCTGTACATGCCTACTCAGTGCTAGAATATTTTCAAAATATAGGCACAAAACATGCTAAAAATCGATATTTAAGGTGCGTAAAGGCGATATCTCAAATTCAGGCCCAAAACACCCGAAAATTCGATATTTAGGGGTCCCAGAAGCGATCTGTACATGCCTACTCCGTGTTAGAGTATTTTCAATATACAGGCCCAAAACATGCTGAAAATCGATATTTTAGATGCCCAAAGTCAATATGTGCATGTATCATCTGTACCAGTTTATATCTTAAATTCAGGCTCAAAACACCCGAAAATTCAAAATTTTGGGGTCCCAGAAGCAATCTGTACATGCCTACTCAGTGCTAGAATATTTTCAAAATATAGGCTCAAAACATGCTAAAAATCGATATTTTAGGTGCGTAAAGGCGATATCTCAAATTAAGGCCCAAAACACCCGAAAATTCGATATTTAATGGTCCCAGAAGCGATCTGTACATGCCTTCTCCGTGTTAGAGTATTTTCAAGATACAGGCCCAAAACATGCTCAAAATCGATCTTTTAGGTGCCCAAAAATCGATATGAGCATTCATCTTCAGTACCTGTTTATATCTCAAATTCAGGCTCAAAACACCCGAAAATTCTATATTTTGGGGTCCCAGAAGCAATCTGTACATGCCTACTCAGTGCTAGAATATTTTCAAAATATAGTCTCAAAACATGCTAAAAATCGATATTTTAGGTGCCAAAAAGGCGATATCTCAAATTAAGGCCCAAAACACCCGAAAATTCGATATTTAGGGGTCCCAGAAGCGATCTGTACATGCCTACTCCGTGTTAGAGTATTTTCAAAATACAGGCCCAAAACATGCTGAAAATCGATATTTTAGATGCCCAAAGTCAATATTTGCATGTATCATCTGTACCCGTTTATATCTAAAATTCAGGCTCAAAACACCCGAAAATTCAAAATTTTGGGGTCCCAGAAGCAATCTGTACATGCCTACTCAGTGCTAGAATATTTTCAAAATATAGGCTCAAAACATGCTAAAAATCGATATTTTAGGTGCGTAAAGGCGATATCTCAAATTAAGGCCCAAAACACCCGAAAATTCGATATTTAATGGTCCCAGAAGCGATCTGTACATGCCTTCTCCGTGTTAGAGTATTTTCAAGATACAGGCCCAAAACATGCTCAAAATCGATGTTTTAGGTGCCCAAAAGTCGATATGTGCATGCATCTTCAGTACCCGTTTATATCTCAAATTCAGGCTCAAAACACCCGAAAATTCGATATTTTGGGGTCCCAGAAGCGATCTGTACATGCCTACTCCGTGTTAGAGTATTTTCAAAATACAGGCCCAAAACATGCTGAAAATCGATAATTTAGATGCCCAAAGTCAATATGTGCATGTATCTTCTGTACCCGTTTATATCTCAAATTCAGGCTCAAAACACCCGAAAATTCAATATTTTGGGGTCCTAGAAGCAATCTGTACATGCCTACTCAGTGCTAGAATATTTTCAAAATATAGGCTAAAAACATGCTAAAAATCGATATTTTAGGTGCCAAAAAGTCGATATCTCAAATTCAGTCCCAAAACAACCGAAAATTCGATATTTTTGGGTCCCAGAACCGATCTGTACATGCCTACTCCGTGTTAGAGTATTTTCAAAATACAGGCTAAAAACATACTGAAAATCGATCTTTTAGGTGCCCAAAAGTCGATATGTGCATGCATCTTCTGTACCCGTTTATATCTCAAATTCTGGCCCTAAACACCCGAAAATTCAATATTTTGGGGTCCCAGAAGCGATCTGTACATGCCTACTCCGTGTTAGAGTATTTTCAAAATTCAGGCCCAAAACATGCTGAAAATCGATATTTTAGGTGCCCAAAATTCGATATGTGAATGCATCTTCTGTACTCGTTTATATCTCAAATTCAAGCTCAAAAACACCCGAAAATTCGATATTTTGGGGTCCCAGAAGCGATCTCTACATGCCTACTCAGTGCTAGAATATTTTTAAAATATAGGCTCAAAACATGCTAAAATTCGATATTTTAGGTGCGTAAAAGCGATATCTCAAATTCAGGCCCAAAACACCCGAAAATTCGATATTTTGGGGTCCCAGAAGCGATCTGTACATGCCTACTCCATGTTAGAGTATTTTCAAAATACAGGCCCAAAACATTCTGAAAATCGATATTTTAGATGCCCAAAGTCAATATGTGCATGTATCTTCTGTACCCGTTTATATCTCAAATTCAGTCTCAAAACACCCGAAAATTCAATATTATGGGGTCCCAGAAGCAATCTGTACATGCCTACTCAGTGCTAGAATATTTTCAAAATATAGGCTAAAAAAATGCTAAAAATCGATCTTTTAGGTGCCAAAAAGTCGATATCTCTAATTCAATCACAAAACACCCGATAATTCGATATTTAGGGGTCCCAGAAGCGATCTGTACATGCCTACTCCGTGTTTGAGTATTTTCAAAATACAGGCCAAAAACATAATGAAAATCGATCTTTTAGGTGCCCAAAAGTCGATAAATGCATGCATCTTCTGTACCCGTTTATATCTCAAATTCTGGCCCTAAACACCCGAAAATTCAATATTTTGGGGTCCCAGAAGCAATGTGTACATGCCTACTTAGTGCTAGAATATTTTCAAAATATAGGCTAAAAACATGCTAAAAATCAATATTTTAGGTACCAAAAAGTCGATATCTCAAATAAAGGCCCAAAACACCCGAAAATTCGATATTTAGGGGTCCCAGAAGCGATCTATACATGCCCACTCCGTGTTAGAGTATTTTCAAAATACAGGCCAAAAACATACTGAAAATCGATCTTTTAGGTGCCCAAAAGTCGATATGTGCATTCATCTTCTGTACTCGTTTATATCTCAAATTCAGGCTCAAAACACCCGAAAATTAAATATTTTGGGGTCCCAGAAGCGATCTGTACAAGCCTACTTAGTGCTAGAATGTTTTCAAAATATAGGCTCAAAACATGCTCAAAATCGATATTTTATGTGCCCAAAAGTCGATATGTGCATGCATCTTCTGTACTCGTTTATATCTCAAATTCAGGCTCAAAACACCCGAAAATTCGATATTTTGGGGTCCCAGAAGCGATCTGTACATGCCTACTCAGTGCTAGAATATTTTCAAAATAAAGGCTAAAAACATGCTAAAAATCGATCTTTTAGGTGCCAAAAAGTCGATATCTCAAATTCAGTCCCAAAACACCCGAAAATTCGATATTTAGGGGTCCCAGAAGCGATCTGTACATGCCTACTCCGTGTTAGAGTATTTTCAAAATACAGGCCAAAAACATACTGTAAATCGATCTTTTAGGTGCCCAAAAGTCGATATGTGCATGCATCTTCTGTACCCGTTTATATCTCAAATTCTGGCCCTAAACACCCGAAAATTCAATTTTTGGGGTCCCAGAAGGAATCTGTACATGCCTACTCAGTGCTAGAATATTTTTAAAATATAGGCTAAAAACATGCTAAAAATCGATATTTTAGGTGCCAAAAAGTCGATATCTCAAATTATGGCCCAAAATACCCGAAAATTCGATATTTAGGGGTCCCAGAAGAGATCTGTACATGCCTACTCCGTGTTAGAGTATTTTCAAAATACAGGCCCAAAACATGCTGAAAATCGATATTTTAGATGCCAAAAGTCAATATGTGCATGTATCTTCTGTACCCGTTTATATCTCAAATTCAGGCTCAAAACACCCGAAAATTCAATATTTTGGGGTCCCAGAAACAATCTGTACATGCCAGGCACTCAGTGCTAGAATATTTTCAAAATATAGGCTAAAAACATGCTAAAAATCGATATTTTAGGTGCCAAAAAGTCGATATCTCAAATTAAGGCCCAAAACACCCGAAAATTCGATATTTAGGGGACCCAGAAGCGATCTGTACATGCCTACTCAGTGCTAGAATGTTTTAAAAGTATAGGCTCAAAACATGCTCTAAATCGATATTTTAGGTGCCCAAAAGTCGATATGTGCATGCATCTTCTGTACTCGTTTATATCTCAAATTCAAGCTCAAAACACCCGAAAATTCGATATTTTGGGGTCCCAGAAGCGATCTGTACATGCCTACTCCGTGTTAGAGTATTTTCAAAATACAGGCCCAAAACATGCTTAAAATCGATATTTTAGATGCCCAAAGTCAATATGTGCATGTATCTTCTGTACCCGTTTATATCTCAAATTCAGGCTCAAAACACCCGAAAATTCAATATTTTGGGGTCCCAGAAGCGATCTGTACATGCCTACTCAGTGCTAGAATATTTTCAAAATATAGGCTAAAAACATGCTAAAAATCGATATTTAAGGTGCCAAAAAGTCGATATCTCAAATTAAGGCCCAAAACACCCGAAAATTCGATATTTAGGGGTCACAGAAGCGATGTGTACATGCCTACTCAGTGCTAGAATGTTTTCAAAATATAGGCTCAAAACATGCTCAAAATCGATATTTTAGGTGCCCAAAAGTCGATAGGTGCATGCATCTTCTGTACCCGTTTATATCTCAAATTCAAGCTCAAAACACCCGAAAATTCGATATTTTGGGGTCCCAGAAGCGACCTGTACATGCCTACTCAGTGCTAGAATATTTTCAAAATATAGGCTCAAAACATGCTAAAAATCGATATTTTAAGTGCTTAAAGGCGATATCTCAAATTCAGGCACAAAACACCCGAAAATTCGATATTTTGGGGTCCCAGAAGCGATCTGTACATGCCTACTCCGTGTTAGAGTATTTTCAAAATACAGGCCCAAAACATGCTCAAAATCGATGTTTTAGGTGCCCAAAAGTCGATATGTGCATGCATCTTCAGTACCCGTTTATATCTCAAATTCAGGCTCAAAACACCCGAAAATTCAATATTTTGGGGTTCCAGAAGCAATCTGTACATGCCTACTCCGTGTTAGAGTATTTTCAAAATAAAGGCTTAAAACATGCTAAAATTCGATATTATAGGTGCCAAAAATTCGATATCTAAAATTATGGCCCAAAACACCCGAAAATTCGATATTTAGGGGTCACAGAAGCGATCTGTACATGCCTACTCAGTGCTAGAATGTTTTCAAAATATAGGCTCAAAACATGCTCAAAATCGATATTTTAGGTGCCCAAAAGTCGATAGGTGCATGCATCTTCTGTACTCGTTTATATCTCAAATTCAAGCTCAAAACACCCGAAAATTCGATATTTTGGGGTCCCAGAAGCGATCTGTACATGCCTACTCAGTGCTAGAATATTTTCAAAATATAGGCTCAAAACATGCTAAAAATCGATATTTTAAGTGCTTAAAGGCGATATCTCAAATTCAGGCCCAAAACACCCGAAAATTCGATATTTTGGGGTCCCAGAAGCGATCTGTACATGCCTACTCCGTGTTAGAGTATTTTCAAAATACAGGCCCAAAACAAGCTCAAAATCGATGTTTTAGGTGCCCAAAAGTCGATATGTGCATGCATCTTCAGTACCCGTTTATATCTCAAATTCAGGCTCAAAACACCGAAAAATTCAATATTTTGGGGTCCCAGAAGCAATCTGTACATGCCTACTCAGTGCTAGAATATTTTCAAAATATAGGCTAAAAACATGCTAAAAATCGATATTTTAGGTGCCAAAAAGTCGATATCTCAAATTCAGTCCCAAAACACCCGAAAATTCGATATTTAGGGGTCCCAGAAGGGATCTGTACATGCCTACTCCGTGTTAGAGTATTTTCAAAATACAGCCCAAAAACATACTGAAAATCGATCTTTTAGGTGCCCAAAAGTCGATATGTGCATCCATCTTCTGTACCCGTTTATATCTCAAATTCTGGCCCTAAACACCCGAAAATTCGATATTTTGGGGTCCCAGAAGCGATCTGTACATGCCTACACCGTGTTAGAGTATTTTCAAAATTCAGGCCCAAAACATGCTGAAAATTGATATTTTTGGTGCCCAAAGTCAATATGTGTATGCATCTTCTATACTCGTTTATATCTCAAATTCAGGCTCAAAACACCCTAAAATTCGATATTTTGGGGTCCCAGATGCGATCTGTACATGGCTACTCAGTGCTAGAATATTTTCAAAATATAGGCTCAAAACATGCTCAAAATCGATATTTTAGGTGCCCAAAAGTCGATATGTGCATGCATCTTCTGTCCTCGTTTATATCTCAAATTCAGGCTCAAAACACCCGAAAATTCGATATTTTGGGGTCCCAGAAACGATCTGTAGATGCCTACTCAGTGCTAGAATATTTTCAAAATATAGGCTCAAAACATGCTAAAAATCGATATTTTAGGTGCGTAAAGACGATATCTCAAATTCAGGCCCAAAACACCCGAAAATTCGATATTATGGGGTCCCAGAAGCGATCTGTACATGCCTACTCCGTGTTAGAGTATTTACTAAAATACAGGCCCAAAATTTGCTCAAAATCGATGTTTTAGGTGCCCAAAAGTCGATATGTGGATGCATCTTCAGTACTCGTTTATATCTCAAATTCAGGCTCAAAACACCCGAAAATTCGATATTTTGGGGTCCCAGAAGCGATCTGTACATGCCTACTCCGTGTTAGAGTATTTTCAAAATACATGCCCAAAACATGCTGAAAATCGATATTTTTGGTGCCCAAAGTCAATATGTGTATGCATCTTCTATACTCGTTTATATCTCAAATTCAGGCTCAAAACACCCGAAAATTCGATATTTTGGGGTCCCAGAAGCGATCTGTACATGGCTACTCAGTGCTAGAATATTTTCAAAATATAGGCTCAAAACATGCTCAAAATCGATATTTTAGGTGCCCAAAAGTCGATATGTGCATGCATCTTCTGTACTCGTTTATATCTCAAATTCAGGCTCAAAACACCCGAAAATTCGATATTTTGGGGTCCCAGAAACGATCTGTACATGCCTACTCAGTGCTAGAATATTTTCAAAATATAGGCTAAAAACATGCTAAAAATCGATCTTTTAGGTGCCAAAAAGTCGATATCTCAAATTCAGTCCCAAAACACCCGAAAATTCGATATTTAGGGTTCCCAGAAGCGATCTGTACATGCCTACTAAGTGTTAGAGTATTTTCAAAATACAGGCCAAAAACATACTGAAAATCGATCTTTTAGGTGCCCAAAAGTCGATATGTGCATGCATATTCAGTACCCGTTTATATCTCAAATTCTGGCCCTAAACACCCGAAAATTCAATATTTTGGGGTCCCAGAAGCAATCTGTACATGCCTACTCAGTGCTAGAATATTTTCAAAATATAGGCTAAAAACATGCTAAAAATCGATATTTTAGGTGCCAAAAAGTCGATATCTCAAATAATGGCCCAAAACACCCGAAAATTCGATATTTAGGGGTCCCAGAAGCGATCTGTACATGCCTAATCCGTGTTAGAGTATTTTCAAAATACAGGCCAAAAACATACTGAAAATCGATCTTTTAGGTGCCCAAAAGTCGATATGTGCATGCATCTTCTGTACCCGTTTATATCTCAAATTCTGGCCCTAAACACCCGAAAATTCGATATTTTGGGGTCCCAGAAGCGATCTGTACATGCCTACTCCGTGTTAGAGTATTTTCAAAATAAAGGCTTTTAACATGCTAAAATTCGATATTATAGGTGCCAAAAATTCGATATCTCAAATTATGGCCCAAAACACCCGAAAATTCGATATTTAGGGGTCACAGAAGCGATCTGTACATGCCTACTCAGTGTTAGAATGTTTTCAAACTATAGGCTCAAAACATGCTCAAAATCGATATTTTAGGTGCCCAAAAGTCGATAGGTGCATGCATCTTCTGTACTCGTTTATATCTCAAATTCAAGCTCAAAACACTCGAAAATTCGATATTTTGGGGTCCCAGAAGCGATCTGTACATGCCTACTCAGTGCTAGAATATTTTCTAAATATAGGCTCAAAACATGCTAAAAATCGATATTTTAAGTGCTTAAAGGCTATATCTCAAATTCAGGCACAAAACACCCGAAAATTCGATATTTTTTTGTCCCAGAAGCGATCTGTACATGCCTTCTCCGAGTTAGAGTATTTTCAAAATACAGGCCCAAAACATGCTGAAAATCGATATTTTAGATGCCCAAAGTCAATATGTGCATGTATCTTCTGTACCCGTTTATATCTCAAATTCAGGCTCAAAACACCCGAAAATTCATTATTTTGGGGTCCCAGAAGCAATCTGTACATGCCTAATCAGTGCTAGAATATTTTCAAAATATAGGCTCGAAACATGCTAAAAATCGATATTTTAGGTGCGTAAAGGCGATATCTCAAATTCAGGCCCAAAACACCCGAAAATTCGATATTATAGGGTCCCAGAAGCGATCTGTACATTCCTTCTCCGTTTTAGAGTATTTACAAAATACAGGCCCAAAACATGCTCAAAATCGATGTTTTAGGTGCCCAAAAGTCGATATGTACATGCATCTTCAGTACCCGTTTTCATCTCAAATTCAGGCTCAAAACACACGAAAATTCGACATTTTGGGGTCCCAGAAGCGATCTGTACATGCCTACTCCGTGTTAGAGTATTTTCAAAATACATGCCCAAAACATGCTAAAAATCGATATTTTAGATGCCCAAAGTCAATATGTGCATGTATCTTCTGTACCCGTTTATATCTCAAATTCAGGCTCAAAACACCCGAAAATTCGATATTTTGGGGTCCCAGAAGCAATCTGTACATGCCTACTCAGTGCTAGAATATTTTCAAAATATAGGCTAAAAACATGCTAAAAATCGATATTTTAAGTGCCAAAAAGTCGATATCTCAAATTCAGTCCCAAAACACCCGAAAATTCGATATTTAGGGTCCCAGAAGCGATCTGTACATGCCTACTCCGTGTTTGAGTATTTTCAAAATACAGGCCAAAAACATACTGAAAATCGATCTTTTATGTGCCCAAAATATCGATATGTGCATGAATCTTCTGTACCCGTTTATATCTCAAATTTTGGCCCTAAACACCCGAAAATTCAATATTTTGGGGTCCCAGAAGCGATCTGTACATGCCTACTCAGTGCTAGAATGTTTTAAAAATATAGGCTTAAAACATGCTCAAAATCGATATTTTAGGTGCCCAAAAGTCGATATGTGCATGCATCTTCTAAACTCGTTTATATCTCAAATTCAAGCTCAAAACACCCGAAAAATCGATATTTAGGGGTCCCAGAAGCGATCTGTACATGCCTACTCAGTGCTAGAATATTTTCAAAATATAGGCTCAAAACATGCTAAAAATCGATATTTTAGGTGCCAAAATGTCGATATCTCAAATTAAGGCCCAAAACACCCGAAAATCCGATATTTAGGGGTCCCAGAAGCGATCTGTACATGCCTACTCAGTGCTAGAATATTTTCAAAATATAGGCTCAAAACATGCTAAAAATTGATATTTTAGGTGCGTAAAGGCGATATCTCAAATTCAGGCCCAAAACACCCGAAAATTCGATATTTTCGGGTCCCAGAAGCGATGTGTACATGCTTACTCCGTGTTAGAGTATTTTCAAAATACAGGCCCAAAACATGCTCAAAATCGATGTTTTAGGTTCCAAAAAGTCTATATGTGCATGCATCTTCAGTACCCGTTTATATCTCAAATTCAGGCTCAAAACACCCGAAAATTCAATATTTTGGGGTTCCAAAAGCGATCTGTACATGCCTACTCCGTGTTAGAGTATTTTTAAAATACAGGCCCAAAACATGCTGAAAATCGATATTTTAGATGCCCAAAGTCAATATGTGAATGTATCTTCTGTACCCGTTTATATCTCAAATTGAGGCTCAAAACACCCGAAAATTCAATATTTTGGGGTCCCAATAGCAATCTGTACATGCCTACTCAGTGCTAGAATATTTTCAAAATATAGGCTCAAAACATGATAAAAATCGATATTTGAGGTGCCCAAAACTCGATATGTGCATGCATCTTCTGTACTCGTTTATATCTCAAATTCAGGCTCAAAACATCCGAAAATTCGATATTTTGGGGTCCCAGAAGCGATCTGTACATGCCTAGTCAGTGCTAGAATATTTTCAATATATAGGCTAAAAACATGCTAAAAATCGATATTTTAGGTGCGTAAAGTCGATATCTCAAATTAAGGCAAAAAACACCCGAAAATTCGGTATTTTGGGGTCCCAGAAGCGATCTGTACATGCCTACTCCGTGTTAGAGTATTTTCAAAATACAGGCCAAAAACATACTGAAAATCGATCTTTTAGGTGCCCAAAAGTCGATATGTGCATGCATCTTCTGTACCCGTTTATATCTCAATTTCTGGCCTTAAACACCCGAAAATTCGATATTTTTGGGTCCCAGAAGCGATCTGTACATGCCTACTCAGTGCTAGAATGTTTTCAAAATATAGGCACAAAACATGCTAAAAATCGATATTTTAGGTGCCCAAAAGTCGATATCTCAAATTCAGTCCCATAACATCCGAAAATTCGATATTTAGGGGTCCCAGAAGCGATCTGTACATGCCTACTCCGTGTTAGAGTATTTTCAAAATTCAGGCATAAAACATGCTCAAAATCGATGTTTTAGGTGCCAAAAAGTCGATATGTGCATGCACCTTCAGTACCCGTTTATATTTTAAATTCAGGCTCAAAACACCCGAAAATTCGATATTTTCGGGTCTCAGAAGCAATCTGTACATGCCTACTCAGTGCTAGAATATTTTTAAAATATAGGCTAAAAACATGCTAAAAATCGATATTTTAGGTGCCAAAAAGTCGATATCTCAAATTAAGGCCCAAAACACCCGAAAAATCGATATTTAGGGGTCCCAGAAGAGATCTGTACTTGCCTACTCAGTGCTAGAATATTTTCAAAATATAGGCTAAAAACATGCTAAAAATCGATATTTTAGGTGCGTAAAGGCAAAATGTCAAATTCAGGCACAAGACACCCGAAAATTCGATATTTTCGGGTCCCAGAAGCGATGTGTACATGCCTACTCCGTGTTGGAGTATTTTCAAAATACAGGCATAAAACATGCTCAAAATCGATGTTTTAGGTGCCAAAAACTCGATATGTGCATGGACCTTCAGTACCCGTTTATATCTCAAATTCAGGCTCAAAACACCCGAAAATTCGATATTTTGGGGTCTCAGAAGCAATCTGTACATGCCTACTCAGTGCTAGAATATTTTTAAAATATAGGCTAAAAACATGCTAAAAATCGATATTTCAGGTGCCAAAAAGTCGATATCTCGAATTAAGGCCCAAAACACCCGAAAAATCGATATTTAGGGGTCCCAGAAGCGATCTGTACATGCCTACTCAGTGCTAGAATATTTTCAAAATACAGGCTCAAAACATGCTAAAAATCGATATTTTAGGTGCGTAAAGGCGATATCTCAAATTCAGGCCCAAAACACCCGAAAATTCGATATTTTTGGGTCCCAGAAGCGATGTGTACATGCCTACTCCGTGTTAGAGTATTTTCAAACTACAGGCCCAAAACATGCTGAAAATCGATATTTTAGATGACCAAAGTCAATATGTGCATGTATCTTCTGTACCCGTTTATATCTCAAATTCAGGCTCAAAACACCCGAAAATTCAATATTTAGGGGTCCCAGAAGCAATCTGTACATGCCTACTCAGTGCTAGAATATTTTCAAAATATAGGCTCAAAACATGCAAAAAATGGATATTTTAGGTGCGTAAAGGCGATATGTCATATTCAGGCCCAAAACACCCGAAAATTCGATATTTTGGGGTCCAAGAAGCGATCTGTACATGCCTACTCTGTGTTAGAGTATTTTCAAAATACAGGCCCAAAACATTCTCAAAATCGATGTTTTAGGTGCCCAAAAGTCGATATGTGCATGCATCTTCAGTACCCGTTTATATCTCAAATTCAGGCTCAAAACACCCGAAAATTCAATATTTTGGGGTCCCAGAAGCAATCTGTAGATGCCTACTCAGTGCTAGAATATTTTCAAAATATAGGCTAAAAACATGCTAAAAATCGATATTTTAGGTGCCAAAAAGTCGATATATCAAATTATGGCCCAAAACACCCGAAAATTCGATATTTAGGGGTCTCAGAAGCGATCTGTACATGCCTACTCCGTGTTAGAGTATTTTCAAAATACAGGCCCAAAACATGCTGAAAATCGATATTTTAGATGCCCAAAGTCAATATGTGCATGTAACTTCTGTACCCGTTTATATCTCAAATTCAGGCTCAAAACACCCGAAAATTCAATATTTTGGGGTCCCAGAAGCAATCTGTACATGCATACTCAGTGCTAGAATATTTTCAAAATATAGGCTCAAAACATGCTAAAAATCGATATTTTAGGTGCGTAAAGGCGATATCTCAAATTCAGTCCCAAAACACCCGAAAATTCGATATTTAGGGGTCCCAGAAGCGATCTGTACATACGTACTCCGTGTTAGAGTATTTTCAAAAAACAGGCCCAAAACATGCTCAAAATCGATGTTTTAGGTGCCCAAAAGTCGATATGTGCATTCATCTTCAGTACCCGTTTATATCTCAAATTCAGGCTCAAAACACCCGAAAATTCGATATTTTGGGGTCCCAGAAGCAATCTGTAGATGCCTACTCAGTGCTAGAATATTTTCAAAATATAGGCTCAAAACATGCTAAAAATCGATATTTTAGGTGCGTAAAGGCGATATCTCAAATTCAGGCTCAAAACACCCGAAAATTCGATATTTTGGGGTCCCAGAAGCGATCTGTACATGGCTACTCAGTCCTAGAATGTTTTCAAAATATAGGCTCAAAACATGCTCAAAGACGATATTTTAGGTGCCCAAAAGTCGATATGTGCATGCATCTTCTGTACTCGTTTATATCTCAAATTCAGGCTCAAAACACCCGAAAATTCGATATTTTGGGGTCCCAGAAACGATCCGTACATGCCTACTCAGTGCTAGAATATTTTCAAAATATATGCTCAAAACATGCTAAAAATCGATATTTTTGGTGCGTAAAGACGATATCTCAAATTCAGGCCCAAAACACCCGAAAATTCGATATTATGGGGTCCCAGAAGCGATCTGTACATGCCTACTCCGTGTTAGAATATTTACAAAATACAGGCCCAAAATTTGCTCAAAATCGATGTTTTAGGTGCCCAAAAGTCGATATGTGCATGCATCTTCAGTACCCGTTTATATCTCAATTTCAGGCTCAAAACACCCGAAAATTCGATATTTTGGGGTCCCAGAAGCGATCTGTACATGCCTACTCCGTGTTAGAGTATTTTCAAAATTCAGTCCCAAAACATGCTGAAAATCTATATTTTAGATGCCAAAAAAGTCAATATGTGCATGTATCTACTGTACCCGTTTATATCTCAAATTCAGGCTCAAAACACCCGAAAATTCAATATTTTGGGGTCCCAGAAGCAATCTGTACATGCCTACTCAGTGCTAGAAAATTTTCAAAATATAGGCTAAAAACATGCTAAAAATCAATATTTTAGGTGCTAAAAAGTCGATATCTCAAATTAAGGCCCAAAACACTTGAAAATTCGATATTTAGGGGTCACAGAAGCGATCTGTACATGCCTACTCAGTGCTAGAATGTTTTCAAAATATAGGCTCAAAACATGCTCAAAATCGATATTTTAGGTGCCCATAAGTCGATATCTCAAATTCAGTCTCAAAACACCCGAAAATTAGATATTTAGGGGTCCCAGAAGCAATCTGTACATGCCTACTCCGTGTTAGAGTATTTTCAAAATACAGGCCAAAAACATACTGAAAATCGATCTTTTAGGTGCCCAAAAGTCGATAAGTGCATGCATCTTCTGTACCTGTTTATATCTCAAATTCTGGCCCTAAACACCCGAAAATGCAATAGTTTGGGGTCTCAAAAGCAATCTGTACATGCCTACTCAGTGCTAGAATATTTTCAAAATATAGGCTAAAAACATGCTAAAAATCGATATTTTAGGTGCCAAAAAGTCGATATCTCAAATTAAGGCCCAAAACACCCGAAAATTCGATATTTAGGGGTCCCAGAAGGGATCTGTACATGCCTTCTCCGTGTTAGAGTATTTACAAAATACAGCCCAAAAACATACTGAAAATCGATCTTTTAGGTGCCCAAAAGTCGATATGTGCATGCATCTTCTGTACCCGTTTATATCTCAAATTCGGGCCCTAAACACCCGAAAATTCGAGATTTTGGGGTCCCAGAAGCGATCTGTACATGCCTACTCCGTGTTAGAGTATTTTCAAAATTCAGGCCCAAAACATGCTGAAAATCGATATTTTTGGTGCCCAAAGTCAATATGTGTATGCATCTTCTATACTCGTTTATATCTCAAATTCAGGCTCAAAACACCCGAAAATTCGATATTTTGGGGTCCCAGAAGCGAACTGTACATGCCTACTCAATGCTAGAATGTTTTCAAAATAAAGGCTCAAAACATGCTCAAAATCGATATTTTAGATGCCCAAAGTCAATATGTGCATGTATCTTCTGTACCCGTTTATATCTGAAATTCAGGCTCAAAACACCCGAAAATTCGATATTTTGGGGTCCCAGAAGCAATCTGTACATGCCTACTCAGTGCGAGAATATTTTCAAAATATAGGCTAAAAATATAATAAAAATCGATATTTTAAGTGCCAAAAAGTCGATATCTCAAATTAAGGCCCAAAACACCCGAAAATTCGATATTTAGGGGTCCCAGAAGCGATCTGTACATGCCTACTCCGTGTTAAAGTATTTTCAAAATACAGGCCCAAAACATGCTCAAAATCGATATTTTAGGTGCCAAAAAGTCGATATGTGCATCCACTTTCAGTACCCGTTTATATCTCAAATTCAGGCTCAAAACACCCGAAAATTCGATATTTTGGGGTCCCAGAAGCGATCTGTACATGGCTACTCAGTGCTAGAATGTTTTCAAAATATAGGCTCAAAACATGCTCAAAATCGATATTTTAGGTGCCTAAAAGTCAATATGTGCATGCATCTTCTGTACTCGTTTATATCTCAAATTCAGGCTCAAAACACCCGAAAATTCGATATTTTGGGGTCCCAGAAACGATCTGTACATGCCTACTCAGTGCTAGAATATTTTCAAAATATAGGCTCAAAACATGCTAAAAATCGATATTTTAGGCGTGTAAAGACGATATCTCAAATTCAGGCCCAAAACACCCGAAAATTCGATATTATGGGGTCCCAGAAGCGATCTGTACATGCCTACTCCGTGTTAGAGTATTTACAAAATACAGGCTCAAAACATGCTCAAAATCGATATTTTAGGGGCCCAAAAGTCGATAGGTGCATGCATCTTCTGTACTCGTTTATATCTCAAATTCAAGCTCAAAACACCCGAAAATTCGATATTTTGGGGTCCCAGAAGCGATCTGTACATGCCTACTCAGTGCTAGAATATTTTCAAAATATAGGCTCAAAACATGCTAAAAATCGATATTTTAAGTGCTTAAAGGCGATATCTCAAATTCAGGCACAAAACACCCGAAAATTCGATATTTTGGGGTCCCAGAAGCGATCTGTACATGCCTACTCCATATTAGAGTATTTTCAAAATACAGGCCCAAAACATGCTCAAAATCGATGTTTTAGGTGCCCAAAAGTCGATATGTGCATGCATCTTCAGTACCCGTTTATATCTCAAATTCAGGCTCAAAACAACCGAAAATTCAATATTTTGGGGTCCCAGAAGCAATCTGTACATGCCTACTCAGTGCTAGAATATTTTCAATATATAGGCTAAAAACATGCTAAAAATCGATATTTTAGGTGCCTAAAAGTCGATATCTCAAATTCAGTCCCAAAACACCCGAAAATTCGATATTTAGGGGTCCCAGAAGGGATCTGTACATGCCTACTCCGTGATAGAGTATTTTCAAAATACAGGCCAAAAACATACTGAAAATCGATCTTTTAGGTGCCCAAAAGTTGATATGTGCATGCATCTTCTGTACACGTTTATATCTCAAATTCAGTCTCAAAACACCCGAAAATTCGATATTTTGGGGTCCCAGAAGCAATCTGTACATGCCTACTCAGTGCGAGAATATTTTCAAAATATAGGCTAAAAATATAATAAAAATCGATATTTTAAGTGCCAAAAAGTCGATATCTCAAATTAAGGCCCAAAACACCCGAAAATTCGATATTTAGGGGTCCCAGAAGCGATCTGTACATGCCTACTCCGTGTTAGAGTATTTTCAAAATACAGGCCCAAAACATGCTCAAAATCGATATTTTAGGTGCCAAAAAGTCTATATGTGCATGCACTTTCAGTACCCGTTTATATCTCAAATTCAGGCTCATAACACCCGAAAATTCGATATTTTGGGGTCCCAGAAGCGATCTGTACATGGCTACTCAGTGCTAGAATGTTTTCAAAATATAGGCTCAAAACATGCTCAAAATCGATATTTTAGGTGCCCAAAAGTCGATATGTGCATGCATCTTCTGTACTCGTTTATATCTCAAATTCAGGCCCAAAACACCCGAAAATTCGATATTTTGGGGTCCCAGAAACGATCTGTACATGCCTACTCAGTGCTAGAATATTTTTAAAATATAGGCTCAAAACATGCTAAAAATCGATATTTTAGGTGTGTAAAGACGATATCTCAAATTCAGGCCCAAAACACCCGAAAATTCGATATTTAGGGGTCACAGAAGCGATCTGTACATGCCTACTCAGTGCTAGAATGTTTTCAAAATATAGGCTCAAAACATGCTCAAAATCGATATTTTAGGTGCTAAAAAGTCGATATCTCAAATTAAGGCCCAAAACACCTGAAAATTCGATATTTAGGGGTCACAGAAGCGATCTGTACATGCCTACTCAGTGCTAGAATGTTTTCAAAATATAGGCTCAAAACATGCTCAAAATCGATATTTTAGGTGCCCATCAGTCGATATCTCAAATTAAGTCTCAAAACACCCGAAAATTAGATATTTAGGGGTCCCAGAAGCGATCTGTACATGCCTACTCCGTGTTAGAGTATTTTCAAAATACAGGCCAAAAACATACTGAAAATCAATCTTTTAGGTGCCCAAAAGTCGATAAGTGCATGCATCTTCTGTACCTGTTTATATCTCAAATTCTGGCCCTAAACACCCGAAAATTCAATATTTTGGGGTCCCAAAAGCAATCTGTACATGCCTACTCAGTACTAGAATATTTTCAAAATATAGGCTAAAAACATGCTAAAAATCGATATTTTAGGTGCCAATAAGTCGATATCTCAAATTAAGGCCCAAAACACCCGAAAATTCGATATTTAGGGGTCCCAGAAGGGATCTGTACATGCCTTCTCCGTGTTAGAGTATTTACAAAATACAGCCCAAAAACATACTGAAAATCGATCTTTTAGGTGCCCAAAAGTCGATATGTGCATGCATCTTCTGTACCCGTTTATATCTCAAATTCTGGCCCTAAACACCCGAAAATTCGAGATTTTGGGGTCCCAGAAGCGATCTGTACATGCCTACTCCGTGTTAGAGTATTTTCAAAATTCAGGCCCAAAACATGCTGAAAATCGATATTTTTGGTGCCCAAAGTCAATATGTGTATGCATCTTCTATACTCGTTTATATCTCAAATTCAGGCTCAAAACACCCGAAAATTCGATATTTTGGGGTCCCAGAAGCGAACTGTACATGCCTACTCAATGCTAGAATGTTTTCAAAATATAGGCTCAAAACATGCTCAAAATCGATATTTTAGATGCCCAAAGTCAATATGTGCATGTATCTTCTGTACCCGTTTATATCTCAAATTCAGGCTCAAAACACCCGAAAATTCGATATTTTGGGGTCCCAGAAGCAATCTGTACATGCCTACTCAGTGCGAGAATATTTTCAAAATATAGGCTAAATATATAATAAAAATCGATATTTTAAGTGCCAAAAAGTCGATATCTCAAATTAAGGCCCAAAACACCCGAAAATTCGATATTTAGGGGTCCCAGAAGCGATCTGTACATGCCTACTTGGTGTTAGAGTATTTTCAAAATACAGGCCCAAAACATGCTCAAAATCGATATTTTAGGTGCCAAAAAGTCGATATGTGCATCCACTTTCAGTATCCGTTTATATCTCAAATTCAGGCTCAAAACACCCGAAAATTCGATATTTTGGGGTCCCAGAAGCGATCTGTACATGGCTACTCAGTGCTAGAATGTTTTCAAAATATAGGCTCAAAACATGCTCAAAATCGATATTTTAGGTGCCCAAAAGTCGATATGTGCATGCATCTTCTGTACTCGTTTATATCTCAAATTCAGGCTCAAAACACCCGAAAATTCGATATTTTGGGGTCCCAGAAGCGATCTGTACATGCCTACTCAGTGCTAGAATATTTTCAAAATATAGGCTCAAAACATGCTAAAAATCGATATTTTAAGTGCTTAAAGGCGATATCTCAAATTCAGGCACAAAATACCCGAAAATTCCATATTTTGGGGTCCCAGATGCGATCTGTACATGCCTACTCCGTGTTAGAGTATTTTCAAAATACAGGACCAAAACATGCTCAAAATCGATGTTTTAGGTGCCCAAAAGTCGATATGTGCATGCATCTTCAGTACCCGTTTATATCTCAAATTCAGGCTCAAAACACCCGAAAATTCAATATTTTGGGGTCCCAGAATCAATCTGTACATGCCTACTCAGTGCTAGAATATTTTCAATATATAGGCTAAAAACATGCTAAAAATCGATATTTTAGGTGCCAAAAAGTCGATATCTCAAATTCAGTCCCAAAACACCCGAAAATTCGATATTTAGGTGTCCCAGAAGGGATCTGTACATGCCTACTCCGTGATAGAGAGTATTTTCAAAATACAGGCCAAAAACATACTGAAAATCGTTCTTTTAGGTGCCCAAAAGTTGATATGTGCATGCATCTTCTGTACCCGTTTATATCTCAAATTCAGGCTCAAAACACCCGAAAATTCGATATTTTGGGGTCCCAGAAGCAATCTGTACATGCCTACTCAGTGCGAGAATATTTTCAAAATATAGGCTAAAAATATAATAAAAATCGATATTTTAAGTGCCAAAAAGTCGATATCTCAAATTAAGGCCCAAAACACCCGAAAATTCGATATTTAGGGGTCCCAGAAGCGATCTGTACATGCCTACTCCGTGTTAGAGTATTTTCAAATTACAGGCCCAAAACATGCTCAAAATCGATATTTTAGGTGCCAAAAAGTCGATATGTGCATGCACTTTCAGTACCCGTTTATATCTCAAATTCAGGCTCAAAACACTCGAAAATTCGATATTTTGGGGTCCCAGAAGCGATCTGTACATGGCTACTCAGTGCTAGAATGTTTTCAAAATATAGGCTCAAAACATGCTCAAAATCGATATTTTAGGTGCCCAAAAGTCGATATGTGCATGCATCTTCTGTACTCGTTTATATCTCAAATTCCGGCTCAAAACACCCGAAAAATCGATATTTTGGGGTCCCAGAAACGATCTGTACATGCCTACTCAGTGCTAGAATATTTTCAAAATATAGGCTCAAAACATGCTAAAAATCGATATTTTAGGTGTGTAAAGACGATATCTCAAATTCAGGCCCAAAACACCCGAAAATTCGATATTATGGGGTCCCAGAAGCGATCTGTACATGCCTACTCCGTGTTAGAGTATTTACAAAATACAGGCCCAAAATTTGCTCAAAATCGATGTTTTAGGTGCCCAAAAGTCGATATGTGCATGCATCTTCAGTACCCGTTTATATCTCAAATTCAGGCTCAAAACACCCGAAAATTCTATATTTTGGGGTCCCAGAAGCGATCTGTACATGCCTACTCAGTGCTAGAATTGTTTAAAAATATAGGCTCAAAACATGCTAAAAATCGATATTTTAAGTGTCCAAAGTCGATATGTGCATGCATCATCTGTACCCGTTTATATCTCAAATTCAGGCTCAAAACACCCGAAAATTCGATATTTTGGGGTTCCAGAAGCGATCTGTACATGCCTACTCAGTGCTAGAATTGTTTAAAAATATAGGCTCAAAACATGCTAAAAATCGATATTTTAAGTGTACAAAGTCGATATGTGCATGCATCATCTGTACCCGTTTATATCTCAAATTCAGGCTCAAAACACCCGAAAATTCGATATTTTTGGTTCCCAGAAGCGATCTGTACATGCCTAGTCAGTGCTATAATTTTTTCAATATATAGGCTCAAAACATGCTAAAAATCGATATTTTAATTGTCCTAAGTCGATATGTGCATGCATCATCTGTACCCGTTTATATCTGAAATTCAGCCTCAAAACACCCGAAAATTCGATATTTTGGGGTCACAGAAGTGATCTGTACATGCCTACTTAGTGTTAGAATATTTTCAAAATATAGGCCCAAAACATGCTAAAAATCGATATTTTAGGTGGCCAAAGTCGATATCCCAAATTCAGGCCAAAAACACCCAAAAACTCGATATTTTGGGGTCCCAGAATCAATTTGTACATGCCTACTCCGTGTTAGAGTATTTTCAATATACAGGCCCAAAACATACTGAAAATCGATATTTTAGGTGCCCAAAAGTCGATATGTGTATGCATCTTCTGTACCCGTTTATATCTCAAATTTCAGGCTCAAAACACCCGAAAATTCGATATTTTGGGGTCCCATAAGCGATCTGTACATGCCTACTCAGTGCTAAAAAATTTTCAAAATATAGGCTCAAAACATGCTAAAAATCGATATTTTAAGTGTCCAAAGTCGATATGTGCATGCATCATATGTACCCGTTTATATCTCAAATTCAGGCTCAAAACACCCGAAAATTCGATATTTTGGGGTCCCAGAAGTGATCTGTACATGCCTACTTAGTGCTAGAATATTTTCAAAAAATAGGCCCAAAACATGCTAAAAATCGATATTTTAGGTCCCCAAAGTCGATATCTCAAATTCAGGCCCAAAACACCCGTAAATTCGATATTTTGGGGTCCCAGAAGCGAACAGTACATGCCTACTCAGTGTTAGAGTATTTTCAAAATACAGGCTCAAAACATACTGAAAATCGATCTTTTAGGTGCCCAAAAGTTGATATGTAAATGCATCTTCTGTACCCGTTTATATCCCAAATTTAACCTCAAAACACCCGAAAATTCGATATTTTTGGGTCCCAGAAGCGATCTGTAGATGCCTACTCAGTGCTAAAAATTTTTCAAAATATAGGCTCAAAACATGCTAAAAATCGATATTTTAAGTGTCCAAAGTCGATATGTGCATTCATCTTCTGTACCCGTTTATATCTCAAATTCAGGCTCCAAACACCCAAAAATTCGATATTTTAGGGTCCCAGAAGCGATCAGTACATGCCTACTCAGATGCAGGCCCAAAACATGCTAAAAATCGATATTTTAGGTACCCAAATTGAACATGTAAATGCATCTTCTGTACCCGTTTATATCCCAAATTTAACCTCAAAACACCCGAAAATTCAATAATTTTTGGTCCCAGAAGCGATCTGTACATGTCTAGTCAGTGCTAGAATGTTTTCAAAATAAAAGCTCAAAACATGCTAAAAATCGATATTTTAAGTGTCCAAAGTCGATATCTGCATGCATCTTCTGTACCCGTTTATATCTCAAATTCAGGCTCAAAACACCCGAAAATTCGGCATTTTTGGGTCCTAGAAGCGATCTGTACATCCCTACTCCTAGTTAGAATGTTTTCAAAATACGAGCCCAAAACATGCAGAAAATCGATATTTTAGGTACCCAAAGTCAATATGTGCATGCATCTTATGTACCCGTTTATATCTCAAATTCAGGCTCAAAACACCCGAAAATTCGGCATTTTTGGGTCCTAGAAGCGATCTGTACATCCCTACTCCTTGTTAGAATGTTTTCAAGATACAGACCCAAAACATGCTAAAAGTCGAAATTTTAGGTGCCCAAAAGTCGATACGTGCATGCATCTTCTGTACCCGTTTATATCTCAAATTCAGACTCAAAACACTCGAAAATTCGATATTTTGGGGTCACAGAAGCGATCTGTACATGCCTACTCCGTGTTAGAGTATTTTCAAAATACAGGCCCAAAACATACTGAAAATCGATCTTTTAGGAGCCCAAAAGTCGATATGTGCATGCATCTATTGTACCCGTTTATATCTCAAATTCAGGCTCAAAACACCCGAAAATTCGATATTTTGGGGTCCCAGAAGCGATCTGTACATGCCTACTCAGATGAAGGCCCAAAACATGCTGAAAATCGATATTTTAGGTACCCAAATTGAACATGTGTATTCATCTTCTGCACTCGTTTATATCTCAAATTCAACCTCAAAACACCCGAAAATTCGATAATTTTGGGTCCCAGAAGCGATTTGTACATGTCTAGTCAGTGCGAGAATGTTTTCAAAATATAGATTCAAAACATGCTAAAAATCGATATTTTAAGTGTCCAAAGTCGATATGTGCATGCATCTTCTGTACCCGTTTATATATCAAATTCAGGCTCAAAACACCCGAAAATTCGTTATTTTGGTGTCCCAGAAGCGATCTGTACATGCCTACTCCTAGGTAGAGTATTTTCAAAATACAGGCCCAAAACATGCTGAAAATCGATATTTTAAGTGCCCAAAGACAATATGTGCATGCATCTTCTGTACCCGTTTATATCTCAAATTCAGCCTCAAAACACCCGAAAATTCGATATTTTGGGGTGCCAGAAGCGATCTGTACATGCCTACTCAGTGCTAGAATATTTTCAAAAAATAGGCCCAAAACATGCTAAAAATCGATATTTTAGGTGCCTAAAGTCGATATCTCAAATTCAGGTCCAAAACACCCAAAAACTCGAAATTTTGGGGTCCCAGAAGCGATCTGTACATGCCTACTCAATGCTAGAATGTTTTCAAAATACAGGCCCAAAACGTGCTGAAAATAGATATTTTAAGTTTCCAAAGTCGATATGTGCATGTATCTTCTGTACCCGTTTATATCTCAAATTCAGGCTCAAAACACCCGAAAATTCGATATTTTGGGGTCCCAGAAGCGATCTGTACTTGCTTACCCCGTGTTAGAATATTTTCAAAATACTGGCCCAAAACAAGCTGAAAATCGATATTTTAGGTGAGCAAAGTCGATATGTGTATGCATCTTCTGCACCCGTTTATATCACAAATTCAACCTCAAAACACCCAAAAAATTGATATTTTTGGGTCCCAGAAGCGATCTGTACATGCCTAATCAGTGCTAGAATTGTTTCAAAATATAGGCTCAAAACATGCTAAAAATCGATATTTTAAGTGTCCAAAGTCGATATGTGCATGCATCATCTGCACCCGTTTATATCCCAAATTCAACCTCAAAACACCCGAAAATTCGATATTTTGGGGTCCCAGAAGCGATCTGTACATGCCTACTCAGATGCAGGCCCAAAACATGCTAAAAATCGATATTTTATGTACCCAAATTGAACATGTATATGCATCTTCTGGACACGTTTATATCTCAAATTAAACCTCAAAACACCCGAAAATTCGATAATTTTTGGTCCCAGAAGCGATCTGTAAATGTGTAGTCAGTGCTAGAATGTTTTCAAAATATAGGTCCAAAACATGCTAAAAATCGATATTTTAAGTGTCCAAAGTCGATATTTGCATGCATCTTCTGTACCCGTTTATATCTTAAATTCAGGCTCAAAACACCCGAAAATTTGGCATTTTTGGGTCCTAGAAGCGATCTGTACATCCCTACTCCTAGTTAGAATGTTTTCAAGATACAGACCCAAAACATGCTCAAAATCGATATTTTAGGTGCCCAAAAGACGATATGTGCATGCATCTTCTGTACCCGTTTATATCTCAAATTCAGGCTCAAAATACCCGAAAATTCGATATTTTGGGGTCCCAGAAGCGATCTGTACATGCCTACTCAGTGCTAGAATATTTTCAAAATATAGGCCCAAAACATTCTAAAAATCGATATTTCAGGTGCCCAAAGTCGATATTTCAAATTCAGGCCCAAAACACACGAAAATTCGATATTTTGGGGTCCCAGAAGCGAACTGTACATGCCTACTCCGTGTTAGAGTATTTTCAAAATACAGGCCCAAAAAATACTGAAAATCGATCTTTTAGGTGCCCAAAAGTCGATATGTGCAAGCATCTCTTGTACCCGTTTATATCTCAAATTCAGGCTCCAAACACCCTAAAATTCGATATTTTGGGATCCCAGAAGCGATATGTACATGCCTACTCAGATGCAGGCCCAAAACATGCTAAAAATCGATATTTTAGGTATCCAAATTGAACATGTGTATTCATCTTCTGCACTCGTTTATATCTCAAATTCAACATCAAAACACCCGAAAATTCGATAATTTTGGGTCCCAGAAGCGATCAGTACATGTCTAGTCAGTGCTAGAATGTTTTCAAAATATAGACTCAAAACATGCTAAAAATCGATATTTTAAGTGTCCAAAGTCGATATGTGCATGCATCTTCTGTACCCGTTTATATCTCAAATTCAGGCTCAAAACACCCGAAAATTCGATATTTTTGGGTCCCAGAAGCGATCTGTACATGCCTACTCCTAGGTAGAGTATTTTCAAAATACAGGCCCAAAACATGCTGAAAATCGATATTTTAGGTGCCCAAAGTCAATATGTGCATGCATCTTCTGTACCCGTTTATATCTCAAATTCAGGCTCAAAACACCCGAAAATTCGATATTTTGGGGTGCCAGAAGCGATCTGTACATGCCTACTCTGTGCTAGAATATTTTCAAAATATAGGCCCAAAACATGCTAAAAATCGATATTTTAGGTGCCCAAAGTCGATATCTCAAATTCAGGTCCAAAACACCCAAAAACTCGATATTTTGGGGTCCCAGAAGCGATCTGTACATGCCTACTCAATGCTAGAATGTTTTCAAAATACAGGCCCAAAACGTGCTGAAAATCGATATTTTAAGTTTCCAAAGTCGATATGTGCATGCATCTTCTGTACCCGTTTATATCTCAAATTCATTTCAAAACACCCGAAAATTCGATATTTTGTTGTCCCAGAAGCGATCTGTACTTGCTTACCCCGTGTTAGAATATTTTCAAAATACTGGCCCAAAACAAGCTGAAAATCGATATTTTAGGTGAGCAAAGTCGATATGTGTATGCATCTTCTGCACCCGTTTATATCCCAAATTCAATCTCAAAACACCCAAAAAATTGATATTTTTGGGTCCCAGAAGCGATCTGTACATGCCTAATCAGTGCTAGAATTGTTTCAAAATATAGGCTCAAAACATGCTAAAAATCTATATTTTAAGTGTCCAAAGTCGATATGTGCATGCATCATCTGTACACGTTTATATCTCAAATTCAGGCTCAAAACACCCGAAAATTCGATATTTTGGGGTCCCAGAAGCGATCTGTACATGCCTACTCAGTGCTAGAATATTTTCAAAATATAGGCCCAAAACATTCTAAAAATCGATATTTCAGGTGCCCAAAGTCGATATTTCAAATTCAGGCCCAAAACACCCGAAAATTCGATATTTTGGGGTCCCAGAAGCGAACTGTACATGCCTACTCCGTGTTAGAGTATTTTCAAAATACAGGCCCAAAAAATACTGAAAATCGATCTTTTAGGTGCCCAAAAGTCGATATGTGCAAGCATCTCTTGTACCCGTTTATATCTCAAATTCAGGCTCCAAACACCCTAAAATTCGATATTTTGGGATCCCAGAAGCGATATGTACATGCCTACTCAGATGCAGGCCCAAAACATGCTAAAAATCGATATTTTAGGTATCCAAATTGAACATGTGTATTCATCTTCTGCACTCGTTTATATCTCAAATTCAACATCGAAACACCCGAAAATTCGATAATTTTGGGTCCCAGAAGCGATCAGTACATGTCTAGTCAGTGCTAGAATGTTTTCAAAATATAGACTCAAAACATGCTAAAAATCGATATTTTAAGTGTCCAAAGTCGATATGTGCATGCATCTTCTGTACCCGTTTATATCTCAAATTCAGGCTCAAAACACCCGAAAATTCGATATTTTTGGGTCCCAGAAGCGATCTGTACATGCCTACTCCTAGGTAGAGTATTTTCAAAATACAGGCCCAAAACATGCTGAAAATCGATATTTTAGGTGCCCAAAGTCAATATGTGCATGCATCTTCTGTACCCGTTTATATCTCAAATTCAGGCTCAAAACACCCGAAAATTCGATATTTTGGGGTGCCAGAAGCGATCTGTACATGCCTACTCTGTGCTAGAATATTTTCAAAATATAGGCCCAAAACATGCTAAAAATCGATATTTTAGGTGCCCAAAGTCGATATCTCAAATTCAGGTCCAAAACACCCAAAAACTCGATATTTTGGGGTCCCAGAAGCGATCTGTACATGCCTACTCAATGCTAGAATGTTTTCAAAATACAGGCCCAAAACGTGCTGAAAATCGATATTTTAAGTTTCCAAAGTCGATATGTGCATGCATCTTCTGTACCCGTTTATATCTCAAATTCATCTCAAAACACCCGAAAATTCGATATTTTGTTGTCCCAGAAGCGATCTGTACTTGCTTACCCCGTGTTAGAATATTTTCAAAATACTGGCCCAAAACAAGCTGAAAATCGATATTTTAGGTGAGCAAAGTCGATATGTGTATGCATCTTCTGCACCCGTTTATATCCCAAATTCAATCTCAAAACACCCAAAAAATTGATATTTTTGGGTCCCAGAAGCGATCTGTACATGCCTAATCAGTGCTAGAATTGTTTCAAAATATAGGCTCAAAACATGCTAAAAATCTATATTTTAAGTGTCCAAAGTCGATATGTGCATGCATCATCTGTACACGTTTATATCTCAAATTCAGGCTCAAAACACCCGAAAATTCGATATTTTGGGGTCCCAGAAGCGATCTGTACATGCCTACTCAGTGCTAGAATATTTTCAAAATATAGGCCCAAAACATTCTAAAAATCGATATTTCAGGTGCCCAAAGTCGATATTTCAAATTCAGGCCCAAAACACCCGAAAATTCGATATTTTGGGGTCCCAGAAGCGAACTGTACATGCCTACTCCTAGTTAGAGTATTTTCAAAATACAGGCCCAAAAAATACTGAAAATCGATCTTTTAGGTGCCCAAAAGTCGATATGTGCAAGCATCTCTTGTACCCGTTTATATCTCAAATTCAGGCTCCAAACACCCTAAAATTCGATATTTTGGGATCCCAGAAGCGATATGTACATGCCTACTCAGATGCAGGCCCAAAACATGCTAAAAATCGATATTTTAGGTATCCAAATTGAACATGTGTATTCATCTTCTGCACTCGTTTATATCTCAAATTCAACATCGAAACACCCGAAAATTCGATAATTTTGGGTCCCAGAAGCGATCAGTACATGTCTAGTCAGTGCTAGAATGTTTTCAAAATATAGACTCAAAACATGCTAAAAATCGATATTTTAAGTGTCCAAAGTCGATATGTGCATGCATCTTCTGTACCCGTTTATATCTCAAATTCAGGCTCAAAACACCCGAAAATTCGATATTTTTGGGTCCCAGAAGCGATCTGTACATGCCTACTCCTAGGTAGAGTATTTTCAAAATACAGGCCCAAAACATGCTGAAAATCGATATTTTAGGTGCCCAAAGTCAATATGTGCATGCATCTTCTGTACCCGTTTATATCTCAAATTCAGGCTCAAAACACCCGAAAATTCGATATTTTGGGGTGCCAGAAGCGATCTGTACATGCCTACTCTGTGCTAGAATATTTTCAAAATATAGGCCCAAAACATGCTAAAAATCGATATTTTAGGTGCCCAAAGTCGATATCTCAAATTCAGGTCCAAAACACCCAAAAACTCGATATTTTGGGGTCCCAGAAGCGATCTGTACATGCCTACTCAATGCTAGAATGTTTTCAAAATACAGGCCCAAAACGTGCTGAAAATCGATATTTTAAGTTTCCAAAGTCGATATGTGCATGCATCTTCTGTACCCGTTTATATCTCAAATTCATCTCAAAACACCCGAAAATTCGATATTTTGTTGTCCCAGAAGCGATCTGTACTTGCTTACCCCGTGTTAGAATATTTTCAAAATACTGGCCCAAAACAAGCTGAAAATCGATATTTTAGGTGAGCAAAGTCGATATGTGTATGCATCTTCTGCACCCGTTTATATCCCAAATTCAATCTCAAAACACCCAAAAAATTGATATTTTTGGGTCCCAGAAGCGATCTGTACATGCCTAATCAGTGCTAGAATTGTTTCAAAATATAGGCTCAAAACATGCTAAAAATCTATATTTTAAGTGTCCAAAGTCGATATGTGCATGCATCATCTGTACACGTTTATATCTCAAATTCAGGCTCAAAACACCCGAAAATTCGATATTTTGGGGTCCCAGAAGCGATCTGTACATGCCTACTCATTGCTAGAATATTTTCAAAATATAGGCCCAAAACATGCTAAAAATCGATATTTTAGGTGGCCAAAGTCGATATCCCAAATTCAGGCCAAAAACACCCAAAAACTCGATATTTTGGGGTCCCAGAAGCAATTTGTACATGCCTACTCCGTGTTAGAGTATTTTCAATATACAGGCCCAAAACATACTAAAAATCGATATTTTAGGTGCCCAAAAGTCGATATGTGTATGCATCTTCTGTACCCGTTTATATCTCAAATTCAGGCTCCAAACACCCTAAAATTCGATATTTTGGGATCCCAGAAGCGATATGTACATGCCTACTCAGATGCAGGCCCAAAACATGCTAAAAATCGATATTTTAGGTATCCAAATTGAACATGTGTATTCATCTTCTGCACTCGTTTATATCTCAAATTCAACATCGAAACACCCGAAAATTCGATAATTTTGGGTCCCAGAAGCGATCAGTACATGTCTAGTCAGTGCTAGAATGTTTTCAAAATATAGACTCAAAACATGCTAAAAATCGATATTTTAAGTGTCCAAAGTCAATATGTGCATGCATCTTCTGTACCCGTTTATATCTCAAATTCAGGCTCAAAACACCCGAAAATTCGATATTTTTGGGTCCCAGAAGCGATCTGTACATGCCTACTCCTAGGTAGAGTATTTTCAAAATACAGGCCCAAAACATGCTGAAAATCGATATTTTAGGTGCCCAAAGTCAATATGTGCATGCATCTTCTGTACCCGTTTATATCTCAAATTCAGGCTCAAAACACCCGAAAATTCGATATTTTGGGGTGCCAGAAGCGATCTGTACATGCCTACTCTGTGCTAGAATATTTTCAAAATATAGGCCCAAAACATGCTAAAAATCGATATTTTAGGTGCCCAAAGTCGATATCTCAAATTCAGGTCCAAAACACCCAAAAACTCGATATTTTGGGGTCCCAGAAGCGATCTGTACATGCCTACTCAATGCTAGAATGTTTTCAAAATACAGGCCCAAAACGTGCTGAAAATCGATATTTTAAGTTTCCAAAGTCGATATGTGCATGCATCTTCTGTACCCGTTTATATCTCAAATTCATCTCAAAACACCCGAAAATTCGATATTTTGGGGTCCCAGAAGCGATCTGTACTTGCTTACCCCGTGTTAGAATATTTTCAAAATACTGGCCCAAAACAAGCTGAAAATCGATATTTTAGGTGAGCAAAGTCGATATGTGTATGCATCTTCTGCACCCGTTTATATCCCAAATTCAATCTCAAAACACCCAAAAAATTGATATTTTTGGGTCCCAGAAGCGATCTGTACATGCCTAATCAGTGCTAGAATTGTTTCAAAATATAGGCTCAAAACATGCTAAAAATCTATATTTTAAGTGTCCAAAGTCGATATGTGCATGCATCATCTGTACACGTTTATATCTCAAATTCAGGCTCAAAACACCCGAAAATTCGATATTTTGGGGTCCCAGAAGCGATCTGTACATGCCTACTCATTGCTAGAATATTTTCAAAATATAGGCCCAAAACATGCTAAAAATCGATATTTTAGGTGGCCAAAGTCGATATCCCAAATTCAGGCCAAAAACACCCAAAAACTCGATATTTTGGGGTCCCAGAAGCAATTTGTACATGCCTACTCCGTGTTAGAGTATTTTCAATATACAGGCCCAAAACATACTGAAAATCGATATTTTAGGTGCCCAAAAGTCGATATGTGTATGCATCTTCTGTACCCGTTTATATCTCAAATTCAGGCTCAAAACACCCGAAAATTCGATATTTTTGGGTCCCAGAAGCGATCTGTACATGCCTACTCAGTGCTAAATTTTTTTCAAAATATAGGCTCAAAACATGCTAAAAATCGATATTTTAAGTGTCCAAAGTCGATATGTGCATGCATCATATGTACCCGTTTATATCTCAAATTCAGGCTCAAAACACCCGAAAATTCGATATTTTGGGGTCCCAGAAGTGATCTGTACATGCCTACTTAGTGCTAGAATATTTTCAAAAATTAGGCCCAAAACATGCTAAAAATCGATATTTTAGGTCCCCAAAGTCGATATCTCAAATTCAGGCCCAAAACACCCGAAAATTCGATATTTTGGGGTCCCAGAAGCGAACCGTACATGCCTACTCAGTGTTAGAGTATTTTCAAAATACAGGCTCAAAACATACTGAAAATCGATCTTTTAGGTGCCCAAAAGTCGATATGTAAATGCATCTTCTGTACCCGTTTATATCCCAAATTTAACCTCAAAACACCCGAAAATTCGATATTTTTGGGTCCCAGAAGCGATCTGTAGATGCCTACTCAGTGCTAAAAAAATTTCAAAATATAGGCTCAAAACATGCTAAAAATCGATATTTTAAGTGTCCAAAGTCGATATGTGCATGCATCTTCTGTACCCGTTTATATCTCAAATTCAGGCTCCAAACACCCGAAAATTCGATATTTTAGGGTCCCAGAAGCGATCTGTACATGCCTACTCAGATGCAGGCCCAAAACATGCTAAAAATCGATATTTTAGGTACCCAAATTGAACATGTAAATGCATCTTCTGTACCCGTTTATATCCCAAATTTAACCTCAAAACAACCGAAAATTCAATAATTTTTGGTCCCAGAAGCGATCTGTACATGTCTAGTCAGTGCTAGAATGTTTTCAAATTATAGGCTCAAAACATGCTAAAAATCGATATTTTAAGTGTCCAAAGTCGATATCTGCATGCATCTTCTGTACCCGTTTATATCTCAAATTCAGGCTCAAAACACCCGAAAATTCGATATTTTTGGGTCCCAGAAGCGATCTGTACATGCCTACTCCTAGTTAGAGTATTTTCAAAATACGAGCCCAAAACATGCTGAAAATCGATATTTTAGGTGCCCAAAGTCAATATGTGCATGCATCTTATGTACCCGTTTATATCTCAAATTCAGGCTCAAAACACCCGAAAATTCGGCATTTTTGGGTCCTAGAAGCGATCTGTACATCCCTACTCCTAGTTAGAATGTTTTCAAGATACAGACCCAAAACATGCTAAAAGTCGAAATTTTAGGTGCCCAAAAGACGATACGTGCATGCATCTTCTGTACCCGTTAATATCTCAAATTCAGGTTCAAAAGATTCGAAAATTCGATATTTTGGGGTCCCAGAAGCGATCTGTACATGCCTACTCCGTGTTAGAGTATTTTCAAAATACAGGCCCAAAACATACTGAAAATCGATCTTTTAGGTGCCCAAAAGTCGATATGTGCATGCATCTTCTGTACCCGTTTATATCTCAAATTCAGGCTCCAAACACCCGAAAATTCGATAATTTTGGGTCCCAGAAGCGATCTGTACATGTCTAGTCAGTGCTAGAATGTTTTCAAAATATAGACTCAAAACATGCTAAAAATCTATATTTTAAGTGTCCAAAGTCGATATGTGCATGCATCATCTGTACACGTTTATATCTCAAATTCAGGCTCAAAACACCCGAAAATTCGATATTTTGGGGTCCCAGAAGCGATCTGTACATGCCTACTCAGTGCTAGAATATTTTCAAAATATAGGCCCAAAACATGCTAAAAATCGATATTTTAGGTGGCCAAAGTCGATATCCCAAATTCAGGCCAAAAACACCCAAAAACTCGATATTTTGGGGTCCCAGAAGCAATTTGTACATGCCTACTCCGTGTTAGAGTATTTTCAATATACAGGCCCAAAACATACTGAAAATCGATATTTTAGGTGCCCAAAAGTCGATATGTGTATGCATCTTCTGTACCCGTTTATATCTCAAATTCAGGCTCAAAACACCCGAAAATTCGATATTTTTGGGTCCCAGAAGCGATCTGTACATGCCTACTCAGTGCTAAATTTTTTTCAAAATATAGGCTCAAAACATGCTAAAAATCGATATTTTAAGTGTCCAAAGTCGATATGTGCATGCATCATATGTACCCGTTTATATCTCAAATTCAGGCTCAAAACCCCCGAAAATTCGATATTTTGGGGTCCCAGAAGTGATCTGTACATGCCTACTTAGTGCTAGAATATTTTCAAAAATTAGGCCCAAAACATGCTAAAAATCGATATTTTAGGTCCCCAAAGTCGATATCTCAAATTCAGGCCCAAAACACCCGAAAATTCGATATTTTGGGGTCCCAGAAGCGAACCGTACATGCCTACTCAGTGTTAGAGTATTTTTAAAATACAGGCTCAAAACATACTGAAAATCGATCTTTTAGGTGCCCAAAAGTCGATATGTAAATGCATCATCTGTACCCGTTTATATCCCAAATTTAACCTCAAAACACCCGAAAATTCGATATTTTTGGGTCCCAGAAGCGATCTGTAGATGCCTACTCAGTGCTAAAAAAATTTCAAAATATAGGCTCAAAACATGCTAAAAATCGATATTTTAAGTGTCCAAAGTCGATATGTGCATGCATCTTCTGTACCCGTTTATATCTCAAATTCAGGCTCCAAACACCCGAAAATTCGATATTTTAGGGTCCCAGAAGCGATCTGTACATGCCTACTCAGATGCAGGCCCAAAACATGCTAAAACTCGATATTTTAGGTACCCAAATTGAACATGTAAATGCATCTTCTGTACCCGTTTATATCTCAAATTCAGGCTCAAAACACCCGAAAATTCGATATTTTTGGGTCCCAGAAGCGATCTGTACATGCCTACTCCTAGTTAGAGTATTTTCAAAATACGAGCCCAAAACATGCTGAAAATCGATATTTTAGGTGCCCAAAGTCAATATGTGCATGCATCTTATGTACCCGTTTATATCTCAAATTCAGGCTCAAAACACCCGAAAAATCGGCATTTTTGGGTCCTAGAAGCGATCTGTACATCCCTACTCCTAGTTAGAATGTTTTCAAGATACAGACCCAAAACATGCTAAAAGTCGAAATTTTATGTGCCCAAAAGACGATACGTGCATGCATCTTCTGTACCCGTTAATATCTCAAATTCAGGTTCAAAAGATTCGAAAATTCGATATTTTGGGGTCCCAGAAGCGATCTGTACATGCCTACTCCGTGTTAGAGTATTTTCAAAATACAGGCCCAAAACATACTGAAAATCGATCTTTTAGGTGCCCAAAAGTCGATATGTGCATGCATCTTCTGTACCCGTTTATATCTCAAATTCAGGCTCCAAACACCCGAAAATTCGATAATTTTGGGTCCCAGAAGCGATCTGTACATGTCTAGTCAGTGCTAGAATGTTTTCAAAATATAGACTCAAAACATGCTAAAAATCTATATTTTAAGTGTCCAAAGTCGATATGTGCATGCATCATCTGTACACGTTTATATCTCAAATTCAGGCTCAAAACACCCGAAAATTCGATATTTTGGGGTCCCAGAAGCGATCTGTACATGCCTACTCAGTGCTAGAATATTTTCAAAATACAGGCCCAAAACATGCTAAAAATCGATATTTTAGGTGGCCAAAGTCGATATCCCAAATTCAGGCCAAAAACACCCAAAAACTCGATATTTTGGGGTCCCAGGAGCAATTTGTACATGCCTACTCCGTGTTAGAGTATTTTCAATATACAGGCCCAAAACATACTGAAAATCGATATTTTAGGTGCCCAAAAGTCGATATGTGTATGCATCTTCTGTACCCGTTTATATCTCAAATTCAGGCTCAAAACACCCGAAAATTCGATATTTTTGGGTCCCAGAAGCGATCTGTACATGCCTACTCAGTGCTAAATTTTTTTCAAAATATAGGCTCAAAACATGCTAAAAATCGATATTTTAAGTGTCCAAAGTCGATATGTGCATGCATCATATGTACCCGTTTATATCTCAAATTCAGGCTCAAAACACCCGAAAATTCGATATTTTGGGGTCCCAGAAGTGATCTGTACATGCTTACTTAGTGCTAGAATATTTTCAAAAATTAGGCCCAAAACATGCTAAAAATCGATATTTTAGGTCCCCAAAGTCGATATCTCAAATTCAGGCCCAAAACACCCGAAAATTCGATATTTTGGGGTCCCAGAAGCGAACCGTACATGCCTACTCAGTGTTAGAGTATTTCCAAAATACAGGCTCAAAACATACTGAAAATCGATCTTTTAGGTGCCCAAAAGTCGATATGTAAATGCATCTTCTGTACCCGTTTATATCCCAAATTTAACCTCAAAACACCCGAAAATTCGATACTTTTGGGTCCCAGAAGCGATCTGTAGATGCCTACTCAGTGCTAAAAAAATTTCAAAATATAGGCTCAAAACATGCTAAAAATCGATATTTTAAGTGTCCAAAGTCGATATGTGCATGCATCTTCTGTACCCGTTTATATCTCAAATTCAGGCTCCAAACACCCGAAAATTCGATATTTTAGGGTCCCAGAAGCGATCTGTACATGCCTACTCAGATGCAGGCCCAAAACATGCTAAAAATCGATATTTTAGGTACCCAAATTGAACATGTAAATGCATCTTCTGTACCCGTTTATATCCCAAATTTAACCTCAAAACACCCGAAAATTCAATAATTTTTGGTCCCAGAAGCGATCTGTACATGTCTAGTCAGTGCTAGAATGTCCTCAAATTATAGGCTCAAAACATGCTAAAAATCGATATTTTAAGTGTCCAAAGTCGATATCTGCATGCATCTTCTGTACCCGTTTATATCTCAAATTCAGGCTCAAAACACCCGAAAATTCGATATTTTTGGGTCCCAGAAGCGATCTGTACATGCCTACTCCTAGTTAGAGTATTTTCAAAATACGAGCCCAAAACATGCTGAAAATCGATATTTTAGGTGCCCAAAGTCAATATGTGCATGCATCTTATGTACCCGTTTATATCTCAAATTCAGGCTCAAAACACCCGAAAATTCGGCATTTTTGGGTCCTAGAAGCGATCTGTACATCCCTACTCCTAGTTAGAATGTTTTCAAGATACAGACCCAAAACATGCTAAAAGTCGAAATTTTAGGTGCCCAAAAGACGATACGTGCATGCATCTTCTGTACCCGTTAATATCTCAAATTCAGGTTCAAAAGATTCGAAAATTCGATATTTTGGGGTCCCAGAAGCGATCTGTACATGCCTACTCCTAGGTAGAGTATTATCAAAATACAGGCCCAAAACATGCTGAAAATCGATATCTTACGTGCCCAAAGTCAATATGTGCATGCATCTTCTGTACCCGTTTATATCTCAAATTCAGGCTCAAAACACCCGAAAATTCGATATTTTGGGGTGCCAGAAGCGATCTGTACATGCCTACTCAGTGCTAGAATATTTTCAAAAAATAGGCCCAAAACATGCTAAAAATCGATATTTTAGGTGCCCAAAGTCGATATCTCAAATTCAGGTCCAAAACACCCAAAAACTCGATATTTTGGGGTCCCAGAAGCGATCTGTACATGTCTACTCAATGCTAGAATGTTTTCAAAATACAGGCCCAAAACGTGCTGAAAATCGATATTTTAAGTTTCCAAAGTCGATATGTGCATGCATCTTCTGTACCCGTTTATATCTCAAATTCAGGCTCAAAACACACGAAAATTCGATATTTTTGGGTCCCAGAAGCGATCTGTACATGCCTACTCCTAGTTAGAGTATTTTCAAAATACGAGCCCAAAACATGCTGAAAATCGATATTTTAGGTGCCCAAAGTCAATATGTGCATGCACCTTTGTACCCGTTTATATCTCAAATTCAGGCTCAAAACACCCGAAAATTCTGCATTTTTGGGTCCTAGAAGCGATCTGTACATCCCTACTCCTAGTTAGAATGTTTTCAAGATACAGACCCAAAACAATGCTAAAAGTCGAAATTTTAGGTGCCCAAAAGTCGATACGTGCATGCATCTTCTGTCCCCGTTAATATCTCAAATTCAGGTTCAAAACACCCGAAAATTCGATATTTTGGTGTCCCAGAAGTGATCTGTACATGCCTACTTAGTGCTAGAATATTTTCAAAATATAGGCCCAAAACATGCTAAAAATCGATATTTTTGGTCCCCAAAGTCGATATCTCAAATTCAGGCCCAAAACCACCGAAAATTCGATATTTTGGGGTCCCAGAAGCGAACTGTACATGCCTACTCCGTGTTAGAGTATTTTCAAAATACAGGCTCAAAACATATTGAAAATCGATCTTTTAGGTGCCCAAAAGTCGATATGTAAATGCATCTTCTGTACCCGTTTATATCCCAAATTTAACCTCAAAACACCCGATTTTCGATATTTTAGGGTCCCATAAGCGACCTGTAGATGCCTACTCAGTGCTAGAATTTTTTCGAAATATAGGCTCAAAACATGCTATAAATCGATATTTTAAGTGTCCAAAGTCGATATGTGCATGCATCATCTGTACCCGTTTATATCTCTATTTCAGCCTCAAAACACCCGAAAATTCGATATTTTTGGGTCCCAGAAGTGATCTGTACATGCCTAATCAGTGCTAAAATATTTTCAAAACATAGGCCCAAAACATGCTAAAAATTGATATTTTAGGTGCCCAAAGTCGATATCTCAAATTCAGGCCCAAAACACCCTAAAATTCGATATTTTGGGGTCCCAGAAGCGAACTGTACATGCCTACTCCGTGTTAGAGTATTTTCAATATACAGGCCCAAAACATACTGAAAATCGATCTTTTTGGTGCCCAAAAGTCGATATGTGGATGCATCATCTGTACTCGTTTATATCTCAAATTCAGGCTCAAAACACTCGAAAATTTGATATTTTGGGGTCCCAGAAGTGATCTGTACATGCCTACTTAGTGCTAGAATATTTTCATAATATAGGCCCAACACATGCTAAAAATCGATATTTTAGGTCCCCAAAGTCGATATCTCAAATTCAGGCCCAAAACACCCGAAAATTTGATATTTTGGGGTCCCAGAAGCGAACTGTACATGCCTACTCAGTGTTAGAGTATTTTCAAAATACAGGCTCAAAACATATTGAAAATCGATCTTCTAGGTGCCCAAAAGTCGATATGTAAATGCATCTTCTGTACCCGTTTATATCCCAAATTTAACCTCAAAACACCCGATTTTCGATATTTTAGGGTCCCAGAAGCGACCTGTAGATGCCTACTCAGTGCTAGAATTTTTTCGAAATATAGGCTCAAAACATGCTATAAATCGATATTTTAAGTGTCCAAAGTCGATATGTGCATGCATCATCTGTACCCGTTTATATCTCTATTTCAGCCTCAAAACACCCGAAAATTCGATATTTTGGGGTCCCAGAAGTGATCTGTACATGCCTACTCAGATGCAGGCCCAAAACATGCCGAAAATAGATATTTTAGGTGCCCAAAGTCAATATGTGTATGCATCTTCGCCACTCGTTTATATCTCAAATTCAACCTCAAAACACCCGAAAATTAGATAATTTTGGGTCCCAGAAGCGATCTGTACATGTCTAGTCAGTGCTAGAATGTTTTCAAAATATAGGCTCAAAACATGCTAAAAATCGATATTTTAAGTGTCCAAAGTCGATATGTGCATACATCTTCTGTACCCGTTTATATCTCAAATTCAGGCTCAGAACACCCGAAAATTCGATATTTTTGGGTCCCAGAAGCGATCTGTACATGCCTACTCAGTGTTAGAGTATTTTCAAAATACAGGCCCAAAACTTGCTGAAAATCGATATTTTAAGTGTCCAAAGTCGATATGTGCATACATCTTCTGTACCCGTTTATATCTCAAATTCAGGCTCAAAACACCCGAAAATTCGATATTTTGGGGTCCCAGAAGAGATCTGTACATGTCTACTCCGTGTTAGAGTATTTTCAATATACAGGCCCAAAACATACTGAAAATCGATCTTTTAGGTGCCCAAAAGTCGATATGTGGATGCATCTTCTGTACCCGTTTATATCTCAAATTCAAGCTCAAAACACCCGAAAATTCGATATTTTGGGGTGCCAGAAGTGATCTGTACATGCCTACTCAGTGCTAGAATGTTTTCAAAATACAGGCCCAAAACATGCTGAAATTCGATATTTTAAGTGTCCAAAGTCGATATGTGCATGCATCTTCTGTACCCGTTTATATCTCAAATTCAGGCTCAAAACACCCGAAAATTCGGTATTTTGGGGTCCCAGAAGCGATCTGTACATCCCTACTCTTGGTTAGAATGTTTTCAAGATACAGACCCAAAACATGCTCAAAATCGATATTATTGGTATAGTGAAACCAGTACAGCTGGTTGCTATAGAATAGGCCCCTTCACAAGCCCAGGCCCCGTGTAGGCATAATCTGGGTTGGAAGGGTCAATTCCGTGACGTTCATCAGAAGTAAATAAAATTCAAATCTGGCGCTGTACTGATAGTGGAGCCACCTGGTGGTGGTGAGGTGAGGTATTAAGCCCCTCCTCCGCTGAATACCGCTCGTCCACTCTGTCGCGGAACACATCTCAGTCAACATCTACGCTCCTCGCTGCTACGCTATGGTATTGTTTCACGTGTTCCTGCTAATATTTTCTTTTGTGTTCTAGTGGCTAGCCTGCTTTGGCAGATGTATCGTGTGTGCATTCTAGGAGGGTTTTAGGTGTGTATGGGGGTTTTTTCTTCGTTAGGACTTAGTTCTTTTTTCCTTAGCGAAGGGGGGTTTTTCAGCCCCTTTGTTCGGAGTTTTTCTCCGTTTTTCCCCCCTTTCACCTTTCCTCCTGCCACTAGTACATTCTTCGTGTGTATTTTATCGGGGTTTCTGGGGTTTTTAGCGAGGTTAGTGGGCGCCACGTGGGACTTCACCCCACGTGGTGAGCACATGGGGTCTTTGCAGCCCTTCCTCTTGCCTTCCCCGATTATTATGTGTCCCCTCTCGGTAAAGGGGAGTGAGAATTGTGCTCTGGTTCTCTCTTCCTCTCCCAGGCCGGGGTTTTTTATTTAATTTTGGGTGTTTTTCCAATATTTGTAGCCTGGAGTGTTTCTTCTCAGGCTAGCTTGTTGGGGGCTACTTTTCGGGGTTTTTTCCCCTTCCCTGTCCTGCCTCCCTTCCTCCTGCCACTAGTACACGTCATTTAGTGTATTTTTCCTCGGGGTTTTTTGGTGTTAGCGAGGTTTTTTCCTCCCCACGTGGGGCTCTTTCCTCCCCACGTGGGGCTCTTTCCTCCCCACGTGGTGCGGGGGTAGGACTACTTAGCCCCTTATCGTTGTTTCCCCCGAGTGTGGTTTAGTGTTACGTGGGGTGGGGGGAGCGAGGATTGTGCCAGGTTCTCGTTTCCCCTTCCCAGCGTATTTTTGGGGTTTTTTCTGGTGTCTTCCCAGTTTGTTTGTTACCCTGGGAATTGCCCATCAGGCTGTCTGTGCCTCTCCTTTGGGGCCTGCAGACCAGAGGTTCTTTCTCAGCCCCCGCGGGGGAGGGGGGGGGTGGTTTCCCGGGTTGGTGCGTGTGGGGTTTTTTGTTTGGGGTTCGTTCCCGGGTCCGAGGGGGCTTGCTATCCCCCTCTGCCCGTGTCCTATTATTTTTGTTTGTGTCTTTGTACGCATGGCTTCACGTGTTAACCCCTTTTTTGTGAGTTTTTCTCCCGCAGTCTGGCCACCAGCATCGTTCGCCCCACGCACCCTGCTTCACCCCCTAGGCTTGCGACCCTTTGGTGTGTAGTGTGGAAGGCTGTATGTTGTGGTTTTCTCTGCACATGGTGCGAACACGTGTGCGTGTTTAGCCCCTTGTGTGGGGATTTTCCCCGTGTGTGTGTTGATTGGTGTGTGCTCTCACGCTGTGACTGTCTTCCCCAGTGTGCGGTGAGTACTTGTTTGGGTTTTTTCTCCTCGGGGTTTTTAACCCTGTGGGGAGTGAGGTTTTTTATTTTGCACGTGTCCCTTCTACTCTGTGTCTTGGGACCTCTGCACCTTTTTGGTGTTTTTCCTTGTCAGCTCTTTTAGTGTCTTAGGATATTATTCTGATAATGTTGCCTGCACTTCTGTAGCTGCCTTACCAAGCAACGTTTTACTCACTACACCTGCTTGACTTCTTGCTACTACGGTACTGTTCTTGTCTGCCTTGTAGCATTCTTCTTCGTGCAGTACTGTTTTTTCAACATTCAGTACCTTCTCACATTTCAGTACAGTTTTTTATAGTTATGCGGTAGGGTAGTAAGACTTTCTATCTTTCTTCTTACATAACTCTTACTTTGTGCTTGCCCTTATTGGGGGTAAGAGAAGCTTATTACTTTCTGGTAGAGTAAAAGTCCCTCCTTTTAAACCCTCTCCCCCCTTGGGTTTCCTAGGGTCTACTCTCGGCTTTTGGGGACCGTGTTTGCGGGGTTTTTTCCCCAGCAGTGTGGGGGTGAGTATGTGTGGTTTAGTGTTTTGCCTTGGGAGTTAGTGTTTTCCTCCCTCGGGGTGTTTTGTGTTTTTCCATGTGTGTACACGTGGGTTCACGTGCTTAACCCCCTTATTTCTCCTGCAGTCCACTTGTGCCTTGTGTGCTTCTTCTGGCTGCACCGTGAGGTTGTTCCTCGACGTGCATCACCACTGTTCACCCCGCACATGCTTCTGCACTCCCAGGAGTACGTTCCTGCTACGTGCCTCTCGAGGTCACAGAGGATCTAACTCCTAGCACTCCTCCGAGTCCCCATCGCCTTCCCTGGATGGTTCTGTGCCTCCCTTCCATGGTTTCCCACCATTCCCGGAAGCGAGCCAGACCACCACGCTGGCCCCCCTGGCTACCTGACCGGTACCAGGACCCAGCAGGGAAGCTGCTTCGTCTCCCCCTTGGGCGAGCTCCTCGAGCCGCTCTCGGGGGTGCAAGCACGAGTCCAGGAGGAGGTCTCGCCCTCAGGTCCACAGGGTTTCGGGTCCCTAGCACCCCGAGAGGCCTCCTCTCTTTCCTTTAGTCGGCTCTGATAACCCCCCCGAGGTTTCCACCTCAGCAGGGGGGGGGTCAGACCGTCGGGCTGCACCCCTGGTCACCTCCCAGGTACCAGGGCCCAGCAAGGAAAGGCTCCTTCTCCCACGCGGACGCGCTCAAAGAGCCGCTCCCGAGGGAGCAAGTGTAGCACCAAATGCAGGTCCTCCTCAGCTAAGGACCCGGTGGGTACCGACTGACGAACCTGCAGGTCCCTGCCAACTAGGCTCCGACCACAGCCGAGGGACCTACCCATGCACAACCTAGTACCAAAGAGCAGGTCCCTCTCAGCCAAGGACCCGGTAGGGTACTAACTGTCAAACCTGCTAGGACCTGGCCAGCTAGGGGGCTACCCAGGCACAACCTAGTGCCAAGAACAGGACCTTTTCAGCCCAGGACCCGGGGGGGTACTAACGGGCAAGCCTGCTAGGACCTAACTAGCTAGGCTCCTACTACAGCCTAGGGTGCTACCCATGCACGACCTAGTGCCAACAACAGGACCCACTCAGCCAAGGACCCGGTAGGGTCCCGACTGATAAACCTGTTAAGACCTGGCCAGCTAGGGTTCTACCCATGCACATCCTAGGGCCAAGAGCAGGACCCGCTCAGCCAAGGACCCGGTAGGGTACTGACTGACAAGCCTGCGAGGACCTGGCCAGCCAGTCTCCTCCACTATCTAGGGGCTGCCTATGCACAACCTAGCACCAATAGCAGGACCCGCTCAACCAACAACCCGGGAGGGTACTGACTGAGAGGCCTGCTGGGATCTAGCCAGCTAGGCTTCGACCACAGCCAAGGTTCTACCTGTGCACAACCTAGGGGCTACCTCGGGCTCAGCCAAGGCGCTACCTATGCACAACCTAGGGCGCTACCTGGGGCTCAACCTAGTGCGACATGGTCCTCAGCCTAGGGGCTACCTGGACCTGAACCTAGTGGCTACCTGGACCTGAACCTAGTGGCTAGCTGGACCTGAACCTGGGGTCCCAGCCTAGGGGGTACCTGGGACTCAGCCTACGGCAGCTAGTTCATGAGGGTTTGTAACACACGGCCTCTTTGCCGCGTGAGGGAAATAGGAGAGCGAATGCGATAACGTTTCAAAACGTTTCTCAGAACTGTAACAACACTCAAACTCGGAGGTTTTTCCAGTCACTGGCCTCCCTGACAGTGACGTTTTTACGTCCCTCTTTTCCCGTAATGATTCGCAGGTGGTCACCAGGGTTCTCCGAAACGTGAATCATTCTTTACCAAGAACGAGACACCCTACCCTGTGCTGACGTAGGTTTTCAATGGAGGTATGTCTTCCAGCGGTGGGGCAACTATGGGTCCCCCATATTTTCCCACAGGTAACTGCTTGACCTACCAGTCTTCTGTTCTGCTTGGTTGGAAGGTTTTCAAAGTAGTTCCTCACCTCTCGGTGGTCCTTACCAAATTCGAACAAACCATTGATTAACTATACGGCTCCGGTTGTTGCCTACCGTCCTACCAAGCTGCACATGTCACTCTTGGTGTCAGGTCCAAGCTCTCAAGGATGATATTACAGCTACCCTAGTCCTCGCCTCGGATCACCTGTTTTGTATCCCCATAACAGGGGGACATGGAGCAGCAAGATTTGTGTCTTGTACACCATACTCACTCAATGGGGGCTTCTTAACTACGTCCTTAACCTTTCGTCGCACGCATTCCACTTAGGGGATGGGGGCGAGGGGATATTGGGGCTTCAGCTTTCCCTGGTCGATGCCTTGTATTAGTGCTCAGGACGGTCCTGGCGTTACACTCTCGACACTGTCCCAGACAGCCTCGTGAGATTTAAGGTTCGCCTCATTCCCTAGTGGGGGAGCCGGCCGATTATGTGCCACCCCACAGCCCCACTATTGCAACGGTACCCGTTCCTGAACCCGCCCTTCTCACCTTCCCTGCCGCGTCGCCGGTAGGGGACTCGAGTCCACCTGGGGATTTTGGAGCCGTTCCCGTTCCCCCAATCTCTCTGGGTCTCGAGTCCCCGGGGGGCACCCTGGCGGAGGAGCTGGCTGCCTCTCCTCCCCCTTTCCCGTCGCCTCATCCTGTGGACGACGGGTACCTTCCCTACTCTTGGGCCTTTCTTCCTTCGTCCTGAACTCACTCTTCAGAGGAGGTCAGACGGGTGCGTAGTCTCCCGATCCTTCTCAACCAGAGGTTTGGGTGAGGAGGCACGACGGGCTAGTGAAGCGGGAAGCGGACGAACTTTTTGGTTTGTCCGTAGGCCACGCGCCCTTCCCCACCTACCATGGTGGAGGCGGCGGGACCCGTTCCTGGACCTGCTCTATCCGAGTCCCCGCGGGGAGCGGGTACGGGATCTGGGGGGGGGGGCGGGACATCCACCTCATCCTTCAAGACGAGGTATCTGTTCCACTCGCTCTCCCTCACCCCCTGGGTTGCAATGGGGACTCCTCCCACCTTACCACAGGGTCCCCGTGGGAGACAGAAAAGGGGGAGGGTACGCCCGAATGGAAAAGGTCGGACGACTTACCTTCTGTCACCAGACATCCCTTACGTCATCTCCATTCTGTACAGTCTCATGTTTAGAACATCTTGGGGTTTCTTTTCTCCTCTCGGGATATTTTACCCGAACCTAGGCCATAGCCTAGGTTCGGAGGACCCTAACAACAAAAATGGGGGGGGGGGGGGGTCCTCGACCCCCTGGCCCATCCCCTCGAGGGTGTCTTTAAAGACTTACGACTTGTAACACTTTCTGGTTTTAACCGAAAGTTGTCCGTATATAATGATAATAAATTATATGCGTAACAACCCTTCCACAGCAGCTACCACCCTAGCTTTGGGAAATCGCTTTACGATGGTCGGCCACCTCCACTGTTCGCCTCACGCACCTTGCTTCACGCCCAAGGGTTACGACCCTTTGGCGCGCGGTGTGTGCCGCCCCGGGGCTGAGCTGTGTCGGGAGACATCCGCCTCTGCCCGCACCCAAAACTCCCCCGCCCTTGCCTCCTTTCGTAACACGGGGACTAGGGCCTGGAGAATGGCGGGCCCAGACTCCCTCCTGGCCCTTCACTGCGTCCTTTTCCTACCTGACCTTCAAAGGGGTTCCTCTGGAGGGTTTGTCACCTCCTCCAGAAAGCTCTCTTCCTGCTCGCCTTAGCTACAGGGTACAGGGCCTCTCAGTTGGCAGCCCTTACCCGTCACACAGCCTTTTCATCTGTAAGCCCTAACCTTACTTCTTTAACTATCCCCCCCTCTCCCGCTTTCCTGGCTAAGAACGAGCAGGCTGACGACAGGATTGGCCCTCTCGCAGTACCCTCGTCCCTGAGGGCTGGAAGTTCCACCCCCTCTGGCCAGTCCACGCGTTTCTACATACGTGGAGGCAACGAGAGGGGCTTCTCCGGACCACCTCTTCTACAACTCTAGGTCCGGTAACCCTCTTTTCCCTAGGTCAATCGGATGGGTGACTGGATATATATATTAAACACAGGATTACTGCATCCTTGTGTCCTCCTTCATCCTCTCGGGATCGCATGACCTGAGCCGGGTCCATAGCCCTAGCTCAGAGGACTTTAATAACAAAGGGGGGGGGGGGGGTGGGGGGGGGGCCGGGGGCACCCCCCTCTCCTGTACCTGTCCCCTCGAGTCTGCCTATATAGACTTTAGTTGGTTAACAATTCTGGTCTATAACAGAATAGTCTACGGTATATACTAAAATAAATCACATTGTTACGGAATTCTTGTGTATTTATTTTCCAAACAATTACTTTACTACGATGAGTGACAGGAGATATTATTACACAAGATATCTGGATCCTAGTGTCCTCCTTCATCCCCTCGGGATCACATTACCTGAGCGAGGGCCATAGCCCTAACTCAGAAGACTTGAATAAGGGGGGGGGGGGGGTTGCCATGGGCACCTCCCCCCCTCCTCTCCTAGGCCCGAACCCTCGAGTCTACCTATAAAGACTTTATGTGTAACAATTCTGATCTATAACAGAATGGTCTACGGTTATATGGTATAAGCTACTTCTTCCCCACCACGGCTATTCACCTAGCCAGTGTCGGGAGGGGCGTTAGCTGCTTCCTCACCGGGCTCGGTTACCTTTCCTGCCCTCCGCTCTCAACCACTCTTAACTAGCACGTGATTGCCTCCACCTCACCTCCCACCTACCGCATCGCATGCTTAGCAACCAGCTGTACTGGTTTCACTATACCAATAATAGTGCATTTGTCGCGGCTTCTAGCCGCTTAAATTGTATTTATTGGTTTGTGAAACCAGTACAGCTTCTACTGTCCCACCCACCTCCCGATGCGGCAGGCACTCACTTCTTTCTCATTGGAGTGGACGAGCGGTATTCAGCGGAGGAGGGGCTTAATACCTCACCTCACCACCACCAGGTGGCTCCACTATCAGTACAGCGCCAGATTTGAATTTTATTTACTTCTGATGAACGTCACGGAATTGACCCTTCCAACCCAGATTATGCCTACACGGGGCCTGGGCTTGTGAAGGGGCCTATTCTATAGCAACCAGCTGTACTGGTTTCACAAACCAATAAATACAATTTAAGCGGCTAGAAGCCGCGACAAATGCACTATTTTAGGAGCCCAAAAGTCGATATGTGCATGCATCTTCTGTACCCGTTTATATCTCAAATTCAGGCTCAAAACACCCGAAAATTTGATATTTTGGGGTCCCAGAAGCGATCTGTACATGCCTACTCCGTGTTAGAGTATTTTCAATATACAGGCCCAAAACATACTGAAAATCGATCTTTTAGGTGCCCAAAAGTCGATATGTGGATGCATCTTCTGTACCCGTTTATATCTCAAATTCAGGCTCAAAACACCCGAAAATTCGATATTTTGGGGTCCCAGAATCGATCTATACATGTCTAGTCAGTGCTAGAATGTTATCAAAATATAGGCGCAAAACATGCTAAAAATCGATATTTTAAGTGTCCAAAGTCGATATGTGCATGCATCATCTGTACCCGTTTATATCTCAAATTCAGGCTCAAAACACCCGAAAATTCGATATTTTGGGGTCCCAGAAGCGATCTGTACATGCATACTCAGTGCTAGAATATTTTCAAAATATAGGCCCAAAACATGCTAAAAATCGATATTTTAGGTGCCCAAAGTCGATATTTCAAATTCATGCCCAAAAAACCCGAAAATTCGATATTTTGGGGTATCAGAAGCGAACTGTACATTCCTACTCCGTGTTAGAGTATTTTCAAAATACAGGCCCAAAACATACTGAAAATCGATCTTTTAGGTGTCCAAAAGTCGATATGTGCATGCATCTTCTGTACCCGTTTATATCTCAAATTCAGGCTCCAAACACCCGAAAATTCGATATTTTGGGGTCCCAGAAGCGATCTGTACATGCCTACTCAGATGCAGGCCCAAAACATGCTGAAAATCGATATTTTAGGTGCCCAAAGTCAACATGTGTATGCATCTTCTGCACTCGTTTATATCTCAAATTCAAACTCAAAACACCCGAAAATTTGATAATTTTGGGTCCCAGAAGCGATCTGTACATGTCTAGTCAGTGCTAGAATGTTTTCAAAATATAGAAACAAAACATGCTAAAAATCGATATTTTAAGTGTCCAAAGTCGATATGTGCATACATCTTCTGTACCCGTTTATATCTCAAATTCAGGCTCAAAACACCCGAAAATTCGATATTTTTGGGTCACAGAAGCGATCTATACATGCCTACTCAGTGTTAGAGTATTTTCAAAATACAGGCCCAAAACTTGCTGAAAATCGATATTTTAAGTGTCCAAAGTCGATATGTGCATACATCTTCTGTACCCGTTTATATCTCAAATTCAGGCTCAAAACACCCGAAAATTCGATATTTTGGGGTCCCTGAAGCGATCTGTACTTGCTTACCCCGTATTCGAATATTTTCAAAGTACTGGCCCAAAACAAGCTTAAAATCGATATTTTAGGTGACCAAAGTCAACATGTGGATGCATCTTCTGCACCCGTTTATATCCCGAATACAACCTCAAAACACCCGAAAATTCGATATTTTTGGGTCCCAAAAGCGATCTGTACATGCCTAATCAGTGCTAGAATTGTTTCAAAATATAGGCTCAAAACATGCTAAAAAGTCGATATTTTAAGTGTCCAAAGTCGATAAGTGCATGCATCATCTGTACCCGTTTATATCTCAAATTCAGGCTCAAAACACCCGAAAATTCGATATTTTGGTGTCCCAGAAGTGATCTGTACATGCCTACTTAGTGCTAGAATATTTTCAAAATATAGGCCCAAAACATGCTAAAAATCGATATTTTTGGTCCCCAAAGTCGATATCTCAAATTCAGGCCCAAAACCACCGAAAATTCGATATTTTGGGGTCCCAGAAGCGAACTGTACATGCCTACTCCGTGTTAGAGTATTTTCAAAATACAGGCTCAAAACATATTGAAAATCGATCTTTTAGGTGCCCAAAAGTCGATATGTAAATGCATCTTCTGTACCCGTTTATATCCCAAATTTAACCTCAAAACACCCGATTTTCGATATTTTAGGGTCCCATAAGCGACCTGTAAATGCCTACTCAGTGCTAGAATTTTTTCGAAATATAGGCTCAAAACATGCTATAAATCGATATTTTAAGTGTCCAAAGTCGATATGTGCATGCATCATCTGTACCCGTTTATATCTCTATTTCAGCCTCAAAACACCCGAAAATTCGATATTTTTGGGTCCCAGAAGTGATCTGTACATGCCTACTCAGTGCTAGAATATTTTCAAAACATAGGTTCAAAACATGCTAAAAATTGATATTTTAGGTGCCCAAAGTCGATATCTCAAATTCAGGCCCAAAACACCCTAAAATTCGATATTTTGGGGTCCCAGAAGCGAACTGTACATGCCTACTCCGTGTTAGAGTATTTTCAATATACAGGCCCAAAACATACTGAAAATCGATCTTTTTGGTGCCCAAAAGTCGATATGTGGATGCATCATCTGTACTCGTTTATATCTCAAATTCAGGCTCAAAACACTCGAAAATTTGATATTTTGGGGTCCCAGAAGTGATCTGTACATGCCTACTTAGTGCTAGAATATTTTCATAATATAGGCCCAACACATGCTAAAAATCGATATTTTAGGTCCCCAAAGTCGATATCTCAAATTCAGGCCCAAAACACCCGAAAATTCGATATTTTGGGGTCCCAGAAGCGAACTGTACATGCCTACTCAGTGTTAGAGTATTTTCAAAATACAGGCTCAAAACATATTGAAAATCGATCTTCTAGGTGCCCAAAAGTCGATATGTAAATGCATCTTCTGTACCCGTTTATATCCCAAATTTAACCTCAAAACACCCGATTTTCGATATTTTAGGGTCCCAGAAGCGACCTGTAGATGCCTACTCAGTGCTAGAATTTTTTCGAAATATAGGCTCAAAACATGCTATAAATCGATATTTTAAGTGTCCAAAGTCGATATGTGCATGCATCATCTGTACCCGTTTATATCTCTATTTCAGCCTCAAAACACCCGAAAATTCGATATTTTGGGGTCCCAGAAGTGATCTGTACATGCCTACTCAGATGCAGGCCCAAAACATGCCGAAAATAGATATTTTAGGTGCCCAAAGTCAATATGTGTATGCATCTTCGCCACTCGTTTATATCTCAAATTCAACCTCAAAACACCCGAAAATTAGATAATTTTGGGTCCCAGAAGCGATCTGTACATGTCTAGTCAGTGCTAGAATGTTTTCAAAAAATAGGCTCAAAACATGCTAAAAATCGATATTTTAAGTGTCCAAAGTCGATATGTGCATACATCTTCTGTACCCGTTTATATCTCAAATTCAGGCTCAAAACACCCGAAAATTCGATATTTTTGGGTCCCAAAAGCGATCTGTACATGCCTACTCAGTGTTAGAGTATTTTCAAAATACAGGCCCAAAACTTGCTGAAAATCGATATTTTAAGTGTCCAAAGTCGATATGTGCATACATCTTCTGTACCCGTTTATATCTCAAATTCAGGCTCAAAACACCCGAAAATTCGATATTTTGGGATCCCAGAAGCGATCTGTACATGTCTACTCCGTGTTAGAGTATTTTCAATATACAGGCCCAAAACATACTGAAAATCGATCTTTTAGGTGCCCAAAAGTCGATATGTGGATGCATCTTCTGTACCCGTTTATATCTCAAATTCAGGCTCAAAACACCCGAAAATTCGATATTTTGGGGTGCCAGAAGTGATCTGTACATGCCTACTCAGTGCTAGAATGTTTTCAAAATACAGGCCCAAAACATGCTGAAATTCGATATTTTAAGTGTCCAAAGTCGATATGTGCATGCATCTTCTGTACCCGTTTATATCTCAAATTCAGGCTCAAAACACCCGAAAATTCGGTATTTTGGGGTCCCAGAAGCGATCTGTACATCCCTACTCTTGGTTAGAATGTTTTCAAGATACAGACCCAAAACATGCTCAAAATCGATATTTTAGGAGCCCAAAAGTCGATATGTGCATGCATCTTCTGTACCCGTTTATATCTCAAATTCAGGCTCAAAACACCCGAAAATTTGATATTTTGGGGTCCCAGAAGCGATCTGTACATGCCTACTCCGTGTTAGAGTATTTTCAATATACAGGCCCAAAACATACTGAAAATCGATCTTTTAGGTGCCCAAAAGTCGATATGTGGATGCATCTTCTGTACCCGTTTATATCTCAAATTCAGGCTCAAAACACCCGAAAATTCGATATTTTGGGGTCCCAGAAGCGATCTATACATGTCTAGTCAGTGCTAGAATGTTATCAAAATATAGGCGCAAAACATGCTAAAAATCGATATTTTAAGTGTCCAAAGTCGATATGTGCATGCATCATCTGTACCCGTTTATATCTCAAATTCAGGCTCAAAACACCCGAAAATTCGATATTTTTGGGTCCCAGAAGCGATCTGTACATGCCTACTCAGTGTTAGAGTATTTTCAAAATACAGGCCCAAAACTTGCTGAAAATCGATATTTTAAGTGTCCAAAGTCGATATGTGCATACATCTTCTGTACCCGTTTATATCTCAAATTCAGGCTCAAAACACCCGAAAACTCGATATTTTTGGGTCCCAGAAGCGATCTGTACATGCCTACTCCGTGTTAGAGTATTTTCAATATACAGGCCCAAAACATACTGAAAATCGATCTTTTAGGTGCCCAAAAGTCGATATGTGGATGCATCTTCTGTACCCGTTTATATCTCAAATTCAGGCTCAAAACACCCGAAAATTCGATATTTTGGGGTGCCAGAAGTGATCTGTACATGCCTACTCAGTGCTAGAATGTTTTCAAAATACAGGCCTAAAACATGCTGAAATTCGATATTTTAAGTGTCCAAAGTCGATATGTGCATGCATCTTCTGTACCCGTTTATATCTCAAATTCAGGCTCAAAACACCCGAAAATTCGGTATTTTGGGGTCCCAGAAGCGATCTGTACATCCCTACTCTTGGTTAGAATGTTTTCAAGATACAGACCCAAAAAATGCTCAAAATCGATATTTTAGGAGCCCAAAAGTCGATATGTGCATGCATCTTCTGTACCCGTTTATATCTCAAATTCAGGCTCAAAACACCCGAAAATTTGATATTTTGGGGTCCAAGAAGCGATCTGTACATGCCTACTCCGTGTTAGAGTATTTTCAATATACAGGCCCAAAACATACTAAAAATCGATCTTTTAGGTGCCCAAAAGTCGATATGTGGATGCATCTTCTGTACCCGTTTATATCTCAAATTCAGGCTCAAAACACCCGAAAATTCGATATTTTGGGGTCCCAGAAGCGATCTATACATGTCTAGTCAGTGCTAGAATGTTATCAAAATATAGGCGCAAAACATGCTAAAAATCGATATTTTAAGTGTCCAAAGTCGATATGTGCATGCATCTTCTGTACCCGTTTATATCTCATATTCAGCCTCAAAACACCCGAAAACTCGATATTTTGGGGTCCCAGAAGCGATCTGTACATGCCTACTCCTAGTTAGAGTATTTTCAAAATACAGGCCGAAAACATGCTAAAAATCGATATTTTAGGTGCTCAAAGTCAATATGTGCATGCATCTTCTGTACCCGTTTATATCTCAAATTCAGGCTCAAAACACCCGAAAATTTGATATTTTGGGGTCCCAGAAGCGATCTGTACATGCCTACTCAGTGCTAGAATATTTTCAAAATATAGGCCCAAAACATGCTAAAAATCGATATTTTAGGTGCCCAAAGTCGATATCTCAAATTCAGGTCCAAAACACCCAAAAACTCGATATTTGGGGGTCCCAGAAGCGATCTGTACATGCCTACTCAGTGCTAGAATGTTTTCAAAATACAGGCCCAAAACATGCTGAAAATCGATATTTTAAGTGTCCAAAGTCGATATGTGCATGCATCTTCTGTACCCGTTTATATCTCAAATTCAGGATCAAAACACCCGAAAATTCGGTATTTTTGGGTCCCAGAAGCGATCTGTACATGCCTACTTAGTGCTAGAATATTTTCAAAATATAGGCCCAAAACATGCTAAAAATCGATATTTTAGGTGCCCAAAGTCAATATCTCAAATTCAGACCCAAAACACCCTATAATTAGATATTTTGGGGTCCCAGAAGCGAACTGTACATGCCTACTCCGTGTTAGAGTATTTTCAAAATACAGGCCCAAAACATACTGAAAATCGATCTTTCAGGTGCCCAAAAGTTGATATGTGCATGCATCTTCTGTACCCGTTTATATCTCAAATTCAGGCTCCAAACACCCGAAAATTCGATATTTTTGGGTCCCAGAAGCGATCTGTACATGCCTACTCAGATGCAGGCCCGAAACATGCTAAAAATCGATATTTTAGGTACCCAAAATGAACATGTGTATGCATCTTCTGCACTCGTTTATATCTCAAATTCAACCTCAAAACACCCGAAAATTCGATAATTTTGGGTCCCAGAAGCGATCTGTACATGTCTAGTCAGTGCTAGAATGTTTTCAAAATATAGGCTCAAAACATGCTAAAAATCGATATTTTAAGTGTCCAAAGTCGATATGTGCATGCATCATCTGTACCCGTTTATATCTCAAATTCAGGCTCAAAACACCCGAAAATTCGATATTTTGGGGTCCCAGAAGCGATCTGTACATGCATACTCAGTGCTAGAATATTTTCAAAATATAGGCCCAAAACATGCTAAAAATCGATATTTTAGGAGCCCAAAGTCAATATTTCAAATTCAGGCCCAAAACACCCTAAAATTCGATATTTTGGGGTCCCAGAAGCGAACTGTACATTCCTACTCCGTGTTAGAGTATTTTCAAAATACAGGCCCAAAACATACTGAAAATCGATCTTTTAGGTGCCCAAAAGTCGATATGTGCATGCATCTTCTGTACCCGTTTATATCTCAAATTCAGGCTCCAAACACCCGAAAATTCGATATTTTGGGGTCCCAGAAGCGATCTGTACATGCCTACTCAGATGCAGGCCCAAAACATGCTGAAAATCGATATTTTAGGTGCCCAAAGTCAACATGTGTATGCATCTTCTGCACTCGTTTATATCTCAAATTCAAACTCAAAACACCCGAAAATTTGATAATTTTGGGTCCCAGAAGCGATCTGTACATGCCTACTCAGTGCTAGAATATTTTCAAAGTGTAGGCCCAAAACATGCTAAAAATCGATATTTTAGGTGCCCAAAGTCGATATCTCAAATTCAGGCCAAAAACACCCAAAAATTCGATATTTTGGGGTCCCAGAAGCGATCTGTACATGCCTACTCCGTGTTAGAGTATTTTCAATATACAGGCCCAAAACATACTGAAAATCGATCTTTTAGGTGCCCAAAAGTGGATATGTGGATGCATCTTCTGTACCCGTTTATGTCTCAAATTCAGGCTCAAAACACCTGAAAATTTGATATTTTGGGGTCCCAGAAGCGATCTGTACATGTCTAGTTAGTGCTAGAATGTTTTCAAAATATAGGCTCAAAACATGCTAAAAATCGATATTTTAAGTGTCCAAAGTCGATATGTGCATGCATCTTCTGTACCCGTTTATATCTCAAATTCAGGATCAAAACACCCGAAAATTCGGTATTTTTGGGTCCCAGAAGCGATCTGTACATGCCTACTTAGTGCTAGAATATTTTCAAAATATAGGCCCAAAACATGCTAAAAATCGATATTTTAGGTGCCCAAAGTCAATATCTCAAATTCAGACCCAAAACACCCTATAATTAGATATTTTGGGGTCCCAGAAGCGAACTGTACATGCCTACTCCGTGTTAGAGTATTTTCAAAATACAGGCCCAAAACATACTGAAAATCGATCTTTCAGGTGCCCAAAAGTTGATATGTGCATGCATCTTCTGTACCCGTTTATATCTCAAATTCAGGCTCCAAACACCCGAAAATTCGATATTTTTGGGTCCCAGAAGCGATCTGTACATGCCTACTCAGATGCAGGCCCGAAACATGCTAAAAATCGATATTTTAGGTACCCAAAATGAACATGTGTATGCATCTTCTGCACTCGTTTATATCTCAAATTCAACCTCAAAACACCCGAAAATTCGATAATTTTGGGTCCCAGAAGCGATCTGTACATGTCTAGTCAGTGCTAGAATGTTTTCAAAATATAGGCTCAAAACATGCTAAAAATCGATATTTTAAGTGTCCAAAGTCGATATGTGCATGCATCATCTGTACCCGTTTATATCTCAAATTCAGGCTCAAAACACCCGAAAATTCGATATTTTGGGGTCCCAGAAGCGATCTGTACATGCATACTCAGTGCTAGAATATTTTCAAAATATAGGCCCAAAACATGCTAAAAATCGATATTTTAGGAGCCCAAAGTCAATATTTCAAATTCAGGCCCAAAACACCCTAAAATTCGATATTTTGGGGTCCCAGAAGCGAACTGTACATTCCTACTCCGTGTTAGAGTATTTTCAAAATACAGGCCCAAAACATACTGAAAATCGATCTTTTAGGTGCCCAAAAGTCGATATGTGCATGCATCTTCTGTACCCGTTTATATCTCAAATTCAGGCTCCAAACACCCGAAAATTCGATATTTTGGGGTCCCAGAAGCGATCTGTACATGCCTACTCAGATGCAGGCCCAAAACATGCTGAAAATCGATATTTTAGGTGCCCAAAGTCAACATGTGTATGCATCTTCTGCACTCGTTTATATCTCAAATTCAAACTCAAAACACCCGAAAATTTGATAATTTTGGGTCCCAGAAGCGATATGTACATGCCTACTCAGTGCTAGAATATTTTCAAAGTGTAGGCCCAAAACATGCTAAAAATCGATATTTTAGGTGCCCAAAGTCGATATCTCAAATTCAGGCCAAAAACACCCAAAAATTCGATATTTTGGGGTCCCAGAAGCGATCTGTACATGCCTACTCCGTGTTAGAGTATTTTCAATATACAGGCCCAAAACATACTGAAAATCGATCTTTTAGGTGCCCAAAAGTGGATATGTGGATGCATCTTCTGTACCCGTTTATGTCTCAAATTCAGGCTCAAAACACCTGAAAATTTGATATTTTGGGGTCCCAGAAGCGATCTGTACATGTCTAGTTAGTGCTAGAATGTTTTCAAAATATAGGCTCAAAACATGCTAAAAATCGATATTTTAAGTGTCCAAAGTCGATATGTGCATGCATCTTCTGTACCCGTTTATATCTCAAATTCAGGCCCAAAACACCCGAAAATTCGATAATTTTGGGTCCCAGAAGCGATCTGTACATGTCTAGTCAGTGCTAGAATGTTTTCAAAATATAGGCTCAAAACATGCTAAAAATCGATATTTTAAGTGTCCAAAGTCGATATGTGCATGCATCATCTGTACCCGTTTATATCTCAAATTCAGGCTCAAAACACCCGAAAATTCGATATTTTGGGGTCCCAGAAGCGATCTGTACATGCATACTCAGTGCTAGAATATTTTCAAAATATAGGCCCAAAACATGCTAAAAATCGATATTTTAGGAGCCCAAAGTCAATATTTCAAATTCAGGCCCAAAACACCCTAAAATTCGATATTTTGGGGTCCCAGAAGCGAACTGTACATTCCTACTCCGTGTTAGAGTATTTTCAAAATACAGGCCCAAAACATACTGAAAATCGATCTTTTAGGTGCCCAAAAGTCGATATGTGCATGCATCTTCTGTACCCGTTTATATCTCAAATTCAGGCTCCAAACACCCGAAAATTCGATATTTTGGGGTCCCAGAAGCGATCTGTACATGCCTACTCAGATGCAGGCCCAAAACATGCTGAAAATCGATATTTTAGGTGCCCAAAGTCAACATGTGTATGCATCTTCTGCACTCGTTTATATCTCAAATTCAAACTCAAAACACCCGAAAATTTGATAATTTTGGGTCCCAGAAGCGATATGTACATGCCTACTCAGTGCTAGAATATTTTCAAAGTGTAGGCCCAAAACATGCTAAAAATCGATATTTTAGGTGCCCAAAGTCGATATCTCAAATTCAGGCCAAAAACACCCAAAAATTCGATATTTTGGGGTCCCAGAAGCGATCTGTACATGCCTACTCCGTGTTAGAGTATTTTCAATATACAGGCCCAAAACATACTGAAAATCGATCTTTTAGGTGCCCAAAAGTGGATATGTGGATGCATCTTCTGTACCCGTTTATGTCTCAAATTCAGGCTCAAAACACCTGAAAATTTGATATTTTGGGGTCCCAGAAGCGATCTGTACATGTCTAGTTAGTGCTAGAATGTTTTCAAAATATAGGCTCAAAACATGCTAAAAATCGATATTTTAAGTGTCCAAAGTCGATATGTGCATGCATCTTCTGTACCCGTTTATATCTCAAATTCAGGCCCAAAACACCCGAAAATTCGATATTTTTGGGTCCCAGAAGCGACCTGTACATGCTTACTCAGATGCAGGCCTGAAACATGCTAAAAATCGATATTTTAGGTACCCAAAATGAACATGTGTATGCATCTTCTGCACTCGTTTATATCTCAAATTCAACCTCAAAACACCCGAAAATTCGATAATTTTGGGTCCCAGAAGCGATCTGTACATGTCTAGTCAGTGCTAGAATGTTTTCAAAATATAGGCTCGAAACATGCTAAAAATCGATATTTTAAGTGTCCTAAGTCGATATGTGCATGCATCATCTGTACCCGTTTATATCTCAAATTCAGGCTCAAAACACCCGAAAATTCGATATTTTGGGGTCCCAGAAGCAATCTCTACATGCCTACTTAGTGCTAGAATATTTTCAAAATATACGCCGAAAACATGCTAAAAATCGATATTTTAGGTGCCAAAAGTCGATATCTCAAATTCAGGTCTAAAACACCCTAAAATTCGATATTTTGGGGTCCCAGAAGCGAACTGTACATTCCTACTCCGTGTTAGAGTATTTTCAAAATACAGGCCCAAAACATACTGAAAATCGATCTTTTAGGTGCCCAAAAGTCGATATGTGCATGCATCTTCTGTACCCGTTTATATCTCAAATTCAGGCTCCAAACACCCGAAAATTCGATATTTTGGGGTCCCAGAAGCGATCTGTACATGCCTACTCAGATGCAGGCCCAAAACATGCTGAAAATCGGTATTTTAGGTGCCCAAAGTCAACATGTGTATGCATCTTCTGCACTCGTTTATATCTCAAATTCAAACTCAAAACACCCGAAAATTTGATAATTTTGGGTCCCAGAAGCGATCTGTACATGTCTAGTCAGTGCTAGAATGTTTTCAAAATATAGGCTCAAAACATGCTAAAAATCGATATTTTAAGTGTCCAAAGTCGATATGTGCATACATCTTCTGTACCCGTTTATATCTCAAATTCAGGCTCAAAACACCCGAAAATTCGATATTTTTGGGTCCCAGAAGCGATCTGTACATGCCTACTCAGTGTTAGAGTATTTTCAAAATACAGGCCCAAAACTTGCTGAAAATCGATATTTTAAGTGTCCAAAGTCGATATGTGTATACATCTTCTGTACCCGTTTATATCTCAAATTCAGGCTCAGAACACCCGAAAGTTCGATATTTTTGGGTCCCAGAAGCGATCTGCACATGCCTACTCCGTGTTAGAGTATTTTCAATATACAGGCCCAAAACATACTGAAAATCGATCTTTTAGGTGCCAAAAAGTCGATATGTGGATGCATCTTCTGTACCCGTTTATATCTCAAATTCAGGCTCAAAACACCCGAAAATTCGATATTTTGGGGTGCCAGAAGTGATCTGTACATGCCTACTCAGTGCTAGAATGTTTTCAAAATACAGGCCCAAAACATGCTGAAATTCGATATTTTAAGTGTCCAAAGTCGATATGTGCATGCATCTTCTGTACCCGTTTATATCTCAAATTCAGGTTTAAAACACCCGAAAATTCGGTATTTTTGGGTCCCAGTAGCGATCTGTACATCCCTACTCCTAGTTAGAATGTTTTCAAGATACAGACCCAAAACATGCTCAAAATCGATATTTTAGATACCCAAATTGAACATGTGTATGCATCTTCTGCACTCGTTTATATCTCAAATTCAACCTCAAAGCACCCGAAAATTCGATAATTTTGGGTCCCAGAAGCGATCTGTACATGTCTAGTCAGTGCTAGAATGTTTTCAAAATATAGGCTCAAAACATGCTAAAAATCGATATTTTAAGTGTCCAAAGTCGATATGTGCATGCATTTTCTGTACCCGTTTATATCTCAAATTCAGGCTCAAAACACCCGAAAATTCGATATTTTGGGGTCCCAGAAGCGATCTGTACATGCCTACTCAGTGCTAGAATATTTTCAAAATATAGGCCCAAAACATGCTAAAAATCTATATTTTAGGTGCCCAAATTCGATATTTCAAATTCAGGCCCAAAACACCCGAAAATTCGATATTTTGGGGTCCCAGAAGCGAACTGTACATGCCTACTCCGTGTTAGAGTATTTTCAAAATACAGGCCCAAAACATACTGAAAATCGATCTTTTAGGTGCCCAAAAGTCGATATGTGCATGCATCTTCTGTACCCGTTTATATCTCAAATTCAGTCTCCAAACACCCGAAAATTCGATATTTTGGTGTCCCAGAAGCGATCTGTACATGCCTACTCAGATGCAGGCCCAAAACATGCTGAAAATCGATATTTTAGGTGCCCAAAGTCAACATGTGCATCTTCTGCACTCGTTTATATCTCAAATTCAACCTCAAAACACCCGAAAATTTGATAATTTTGGGTCCCAGAAGCGATCTGTACATGTCTAGTCAGTGCTAGAATGTTTTCAAAATATAGGCTCAAAACATGCTAAAAATCGATATTTTAAGTGTCCAAAGTCGATATGTGCATACATCTTCTGTACCAGTTTATATCTCAAATTCAGGCTCAAAACACCCGAAAATTCGATATTTTTGGGTCCCAGAAGCGATCTGTACATGCCTACTCAGTGTTAGAGTATTTTCAAAATACAGGCCCAAAACTTGCTGAAAATCGATATTTTTGATGCCCAAAGTCAATATGTGCATGCATCTTCTGTACCCGTTTATATCTCAAATTCAGGCTCAAAACACCCGAAAATTCGTTATTTTGGGGTCCCAGAAGCGATCTGTACATGCCTACTCAGTGCTAGAATATTTTCAAAGTGTAGGCCCAAAACATGCTAAAAATCGATATTTTAGGTGCCCAAAGTCGATATCTCAAATTCAGGCCAAAAACTCCCAAAAATTCGATATTTTGGGGTCCCAGAAGCGATCTGTACATGCCTACTCCGTGTTAGAGTATTTTCAATATACAGGCCCAAAACATACTGAAAATCGATCTTTTAGGTGCCCAAAAGTGGATATGTGGATACATCTTCTGTACCCGTTTATGTCTCAAATTCAGGCTCAAAACACCCGAAAATTCGATATTTTGGAGTCCCACAAGCGATCTGTACATGTCTAGTTAGTGCTAGAATGTTTTCAAAATATAGGCTCAAAACATGCTAAAAATCGATATTTTAAGTGTCCAAAGTCGATATGTGCATGCGTCTTCTGTACCCGTTTATATCTCAAATTCAGGCCCAAAACACCCGAAAATTCGATATATTTGGGTCCCAGAAGCGATCTGTACATGCCTACTCAGTGCTAGAATTTTTTCAAAATATAGGCTCAAAACATGCTAAAAATCGATATTTTAAGTGTCCAAAGTCGATATGTGCATGCATCTTCTGTACCCGTTTATATCTCAAATTCAGGCCCAAAACACCCGTAAATTCGATATTTTTGGGTCCCAGAAGCGATCTGTACATGCCTACTCAGTGCTAGAATTTTTTCAAAATATAGGCTCAAAACATGCTAAAAATCGATATTTTAAGTGTCCAAAGTCGATATGTGCATGCATCTTCTGTACCCGTTTATATCTCAAATTCAGGCTCAAAACACCCGAAAATTCGATATTTTGGGGTCCCAGAAGCGATCTGTACATGCCTACTCAGTGCTAGAATATTTTCAAAATATAGGCCCAAAACATGCTAAAAATCGATATTTTAGGTGCACAAAATCGATATCTCAAATTCAGGCCAAAAACACCCAAAAACTCGATATTTTGGGGTCCCAGAAGCAATCTGTACATGCCTACTCCGTGTTAGAGTATTTTCAATATACAGGCCCAAAACATACTGAAAATCGATCTTTTAGGTGCCCAAAAGTCGATTTGTGGATGCATCTTCTGTACCCGTTTATATCTCAAATTCAGGGTCTAAACACCCGAAAATTCGATATTTTGGGGTCCCAGAAGCGATCTGTACTTGCTTACTCCGTTTTAGAGTATTTTCAAAATGCAGGCCCAAAACAAGCTGAAAATCGATATTTTAGGTGACCAAAGTCATTATGTGTATGCATCTTCTGCACTCGTTTATATCTCAAATTCAGGCTCATAACACCCGAAAATTCGATATTTTTGGGTCCCAGAAGCGATCTGTACATGCCTACTCAGTGCTAGAATTGTTTCAAAATATAGGCTCAAAACATGCTAAAAATCGATATTTTAAGTGTCCAAAGTCGATATGTGCATACATCTTCTGTACCCGTTTATATCTCAAATTCAGGCTCAAAACACCCGAAAATTCGATATTTTGGGGTCCCAGAAGCGATCTGTACATGCCTACTCAGTGCTCGAATATTTTCAAAATATAGGCCCAAAACATGCTAAAAATCGATATTTTAGGTGCATAAAGTCGATATCTCAAATTCAGGCCAAAAACACCCAAAAATTCGATATTTTGGGGTCCCAGAAGCGATCTGTACATGTCTAGTCAGTGCTAGAATGGTTTCAAAATATAGGCTCAAAACATGCTAAAAATCGATATTTTAAGTGTCCAAAGTCGATATGTGCATGCATCTTCTGTACCCGTTTATATCTCAAATTCAGGCTCAAAACACTCGAAAATATGATATTTTTTGGTCCCAGAAGCGATCTGTACATGCCTACTCCTAGTTAGAGTATTTTCAAAATACAGGCCCAAAACATGCTAAAAATCGATATTTTAGGTGCCCAAAGTCGATATGTGCATGGATCTTCTGTACCCGTTTATATCTCAAATTCAGGCTCAAAACACCCGAAAATTCGATATTTTGGGGTCCAAGAAGCGATCTGTACATGCCTACTCAGTGCTAGAATATTTTCAAAATATAGGCCCAAAACATGCTAAAAATCGATATTTTAGGTGCCCAAAGTCGATATCTTAAAATTGGGTCTAAAACACCCAAAAACTCGATATTTTGGGGTCCCAGAAGCGATCTGTACATGCCTACTCAGTGCTAGAATGTTTTCAAAATACAGGCCCAAAACATGCTGAAAATCGATATTGTAAGTGTCCAAAGTCGATATGTGCATGCATCTTCTGTACCCGTTTATATCTCAAATTCAGGCTCAAAACCCCCGAAAATTCGATATTTTGGGGTCCCAGAAGCGATCTGTACATGCCTACTCAGTGCTAGAATATTTTCAAAATATAGGCCCAAAACATGCTAAACATCGATATTTTAGGTGCCCAATGTCGATTTCTCAATTTCAGGCCAAAAACACCCAAAAATTCGATATTTTGGGGTCCCAGAAGCAATCTGTACATGCCTACTCCGTGTTAGAGTATTTTCAATATACAGGCCCAAAACATACTGAAAATCGATCTGTTAGGTGCCCAAAGTCGATATGTGGACGCATCTTCTGTACCCGTTTATATCTCAAATTCAGGCTCAAAACACCCGAAAATTCGATATTTTGGGGTCCCAGAAGCGATCTGTACTTGCTTTTTCCGTGTTAGAGTATTTTCATAATACAGGCCCAAATCAAGCTGAAAATCGATATTTTAGGTGACCAAAGTCAACATGTGTATGCATCTTCTGCACCCGTTTATATCCCAAATTCAACCTCAAAACACCCGAAAATTCGATATTTTGGGGTCCCAGAAGCGATCTGTACTTGCTTACTCCGTTTTAGAGTATTTTCAAAATACAGGCCAAAAACAAGCTGAAAATCGATATTTTAGGTGACCAAAGTCATTATGTGTATGCATCTTCTGCACCCGTTTATATCCCAAATTCAACCTCAAAACACCCGAAAATTCGATATTTTTGGGTCCCAGAAGCGATCTGTACATGCCTACTCAGTGCTAGAATATTTTCAAAATATAGGCTCAAAACATGCTAAAAATCGATATTTTAAGTGTCCAAAGTCGATATGTGCATACATCTTCTGTACCCGTTTATATCTCAAATTCAGGCTCAAAACACCCGAAAATTCGATATTTTGGGGTCCCAGAAGCGATCTGTACATGCCTACTCAGTGCTAGAATATTTTCAAAATATAGGCCCAAAACATGCTAAAAATCGATATTTTAGGTGCCCAAAGTCGATATCTCAAATTCAGGCCAAAAACACCCAAAAATTCGATATTTTGGGGTCCCAGAAGCGATCTGTACATGTCTAGTCAGTGCTAGAATGGTTTCAAAATATAGGCTCAAAACATGCTAAAAATCGATATTTTAAGTGTCCAAAGTCGATATGTGCATGCATCTTCTGTACCCGTTTATATCTCAAATTCAGGCTCAAAACACTCGAAAATATGATATTTTTTGGTCCCAGAAGCGATCTGTACATGCCTACTCCTAGTTAGAGTATTTTCAAAATACAGGCCCAAAACATGCTAAAAATCGATATTTTAGGTGCCCAAAGTCGATATGTGCATGGATCTTCTGTACCCGTTTATATCTCAAATTCAGGCTCAAAACACCCGAAAATTCTATATTTTGGGGTCCCAGAAGCGATCTGTACATGCCTACTCAGTGCTAGAATATTTTCAAAATATAGGCCCAAAACATGCTAAAAATCGATATTTTAGGTGCCCAAAGTCGATATCTTAAAATTGGGTCTAAAACACCCAAAAACTCGATATTTTGGGGTCCCAGAAGCGATCTGTACATGCCTACTCAGTGCTAGAATGTTTTCAAAATACAGGCCCAAAACATGCTGAAAATCGATATTGTAAGTGTCCAAAGTCGATATGTGCATGCATCTTCTGTACCCGTTTATATCTCAAATTCAGGCTCAAAACCCCCGAAAATTCGATATTTTGGGGTCCCAGAAGCGATCTGTACATGCCTACTCAGTGCTAGAATATTTTCAAAATATAGGCCCAAAACATGCTAAACATCGATATTTTAGGTGCCCAATGTCGATTTCTCAATTTCAGGCCAAAAACACCCAAAAATTCGATATTTTGGGGTCCCAGAAGCAATCTGTACATGCCTACTCCGTGTTAGAGTATTTTCAATATACAGGCCCAAAACATACTGAAAATCGATCTGTTAGGTGCCCAAAGTCGATATGTGGACGCATCTTCTGTACCCGTTTATATCTCAAATTCTGGCTCAAAACACCCGAAAATTCGATATTTTGGGGTCCCAGAGGCGATCTGTACTTGCTTATTCCGTGTTAGAGTATTTTCATAATACAGGCCCAAATCAAGCTGAAAATCGATATTTTAGGTGACCAAAGTCAACATGTGTATGCATCTTCTGCACCCGTTTATATCCCAAATTCAACCTCAAAACACCCGAAAATTCGATATTTTGGGGTCCCAGAAGCGATCTGTACTTGCTTACTCCGTTTTAGAGTATTTTCAAAATACAGGCCAAAAACAAGCTGAAAATCGATATTTTAGGTGACCAAAGTCATTATGTGTATGTATCTTCTGCACCCGTTTATATCCCAAATTCAACCTCAAAACACCCGAAAATTCGATATTTTTGGGTCCCAGAAGCGATCTGTACATGCCTACTCAGTGCTAGAATATTTTCAAAATATAGGCCCATAACATGCTAAAAATCGTTATTTTAGGTGCCCAAAGTCGATATCTCAAATTCAGGCCAAAAAACACCCAAAAATTCGATATTATGGGGTCACAGAAGCGATCTGTACATGCCTACTCCGTGTTAGAGTATTTTCAATATACAGGCCCAAAACATACTGAAAATCGATCTTTTAGGTGCCCAAAAGTCGATATGTGGATTCATCTTCTGTACCCGTTTATATCTCAAATTCAGGCTCAAAACACTCGAAAATTTGATATTTTGGGGTCCCTGAAGCGATCTGTACATGCCTACTCCTAGTTAGAGTATTTTCAAAATACATTCCCAAAACATGCTAAAAATCGATATTTTAGGTGCCCAAAGTCAATATGTGCATGCATCTTCTGTACCCGTTTATATCTCAAATTCAGGCTCAAAACACCCGAAAATTCGATATTTTGGGGTCCCAGAAGCGATCTGTACATGCTTACTCCGTGTTAGAATATTTTCAATATACAGGCCCAAAACATACTGAAAATCGATCTTTTAGGTGCCCAAAAGTCGATATGTGGATGCATTTTCTGTACCCGTTTATATCTCAAATTCAGGCTCAAAACACCCGAAAATTCGATATTTTGGGGTCCCAGAAGCGATCTGTACATGCCTACTCAGTGCTAGAATATATTCAAAATATAGGCCCAAAACATGCTAAAAATCGATATTTTAGTTGCCCAAAGTCGATATCTTAAAATTAGGTCTAAAACACCCAAAAACTCGATATTTTTGGGTCCCAGAAGCGATCTGTACATGCCTACTCAGTGCTAGAATTGTTTCAAAATATAGGCACAAAACATGCTAAAAATCGATATTTTAGGTGCCCAAAGTCAATATGTGCATGCATCATCTGTACCCGTTTATATCTCAAATTCAGGCTCAAAACACCCGAAAATTCGATATTTTGGGGTCCCACAAGCGATCTGTACATGCCTACTCAGTGCTAGAATATTTTCAAAATATAAGCCCAAAACATGCTAAAAATCGATATTTTAGGAGCCCAAAGTCGATATCTCAAATTCAGGTCCAAAACACCCAAAAACTCGATATTTTGATGTCCCAGAAGCGATCTGTACATGCCTACTCAGTGCTAGAATGTTTTCAAAATACAGGCCCAAAACATGCTGAAAATCGATATTTTAAGTGTCCAATGTCGATATGTGCATGCATCTTCTGTACCCGTTTATATCTCAAATTCAGGCTCAAAACACCCGAAAATTCGGTATTTTTGGGTCCCAGTAGCGATCTGTACATCCCTACTCCTAGTTAGAATGTTTTCAAGATACAGAACCAAAACATGCTCAAAATCGATATTTTAGGTGCCCAAAAGTCGATATGTGCATGCATCTTCTGTACCCGTTTATATCTCAAATTCAGACTCAAAACACCCGAAAATTCGATATTTTGGGGTCCCAGAAGCGATCTGTACATGCCTACTCAGTGCTAGAATATTTTCAAAATATAGGCCCAAAACATGCTAAAAATCGATATTTTAGGTGCCCAAAGTCGATATCTTAAAATTAGGTCTAAAACACCCAAAAACTAGATATTTTGGGGTCCCAGAAGCGATCTGTACTTGCCTACTCAGTGCTAGAATGTTTTCAAAATACAGGCCCAAAACATGCTGAAAATCGATATTTTAAGTGTCCAAAGTCGATATGTGCATGCATCTTCTGTACCCGTTTATATGTCAAATTCAGGCTCAAAACACCCGAAAATTCGGTATTTTTGGGTCCCAGAAGCGATCTGTACATCCCTACTCCTAGTTAGAATGTTTTCAAGATACAGACCCAAAACATGCTCAAAATCGATATTTTAGGTGCCCAAAACTCGATATGTGCATGCATCTTCTGTACCCGTTTATATCTCAGATTCAGGCTCAAAACACCCGAAAATTCGATATTTTGGGGTCCCAGAAGTGATCTGTACATGCCTACTTAGTGCTAGAATAATTTCAAAATATATTCCCAAAACATGCTAAAAATCGATATTTTAGGTGCCCAAAGTCGATATCTCAAATTCAGGCCCAAAACACCCTAAAATTCGATATTTTGGGGTCCCAGAAGCGAACTGTACATGCCTACTCCGTGTTAGAGTATTTTCAAAATACAGGCCCAAAACATACTGAAAATCGATCTTTTAGGTGCCCCAAAGTCGATATGTGGATGCATTTTCTGTACCCGTTTATATCTCAAATTCAGGCTCAAAACCCCCGAAAATTCGATATTTTGGGGTCCCAGAAGCGATCTGTACATGTCTAGTCAGTGCAAGAATGTTTTCAAAATATAGGCTCAAAACATTCTAAAAATCGATATTTTAAGTGTCCAAAGTCGATATGTGCATGGATCTTCTGTACCCGTTTATATCTCAAATTCAGGCTCAAAACACCCGAAAATTCGATATTTTGGGGTCCCAGAAGCGATCTGTACATGCCTACTCCTAGTTAGAGTATTTTCAAAATACAGGCCCAAAACATGCTAAAAATCGATATTTTAGGTTCCCAAAGTCAGTATGTGCATGCATCTTCTGTACCCGTTTATATCTCAAATTCAGGCTCAAAACACTTGAAAATTCGATGTTTTGGGGTCCCAGAAGCGATCTGTACATGCCTACTCAGTGCTAGAATTGTTTCAAAATATAGGCTCAAAACATGCTAAAAATCGATATTTTAGGTGCCCAAAGTCAATATGTGCATGCATCATCTGTACCCGTTTATATCTCAAATTCAGGCTCAAAACACCCGAAAATTCGATATTTTGGGGTCCCACAAGCGATCTGTACATGCCTACTCAGTCTTAGAATATTTTTAAAATATAGGCCCAAAACATGCTAAAAATCGATATTTTAGGTGCCCAAAGTCGATATCTCAAATTCAGGCCAGAAACACCCAAAAATTTGATATTTTAGGGTCCCAGAAGCGATCTGTACATGCCTACTCCGTGTTAGAGTATTTTCAATATAAAGGCCCAAAACATACTGAAAATCGATCTTTTAGGTGCCCAAAAGTCGATATGTGGATGCATTTTCTGTACCCGTTTATATCTCAAATTCAGGCTCAAAACTCCCGAAAATTCGATATTTTGGGGTCCCAGAAGCGATCTGTACATGCTTACTCCGTGTTAGAGTATTTTCAATATACAGGCCCAAAACATACTGAAAATCGATCTTTTAGGTGGCCAAAAGTCGATATGTGGATGCATTTTCTGTACCCGTTTATATCTCAAATTCAGGCTCAAAACACCCGAAAATTCGATATTTTGGGGTCCCAGAAGCGATCTGTACATCCCTACTCCTAGTTAGATTGTTTTCAAGATACAGACCCAAAACATGCTCAAAATCGATATTTTAGGTGCCCAAAAGTCGATATGTGCATGCATCTTCTGTACCCGTTTATATCTCAAATTCAGACTCAAAACACCCGAAAATTCGATATTTTGGGGTCCCAGAAGCGATCTGTACATGCCTACTCAGTCCTAGAATATTTTTAAAATATAGGCCCAAAACATGCTAAAAATCGATATTTTAGGTGCCCAAAGTCGATATCTCAAATTCAGGCCAAAAACACCCAAAAATTCGATATTTTGGGGTCCCAGAAGCGATCTGTACATGCCTACTCCGTGTTAGAGTATTTTCAATATAAAGGCCCAAAACATACTGAAAATCGATCTTTTAGGTGCCCAAAAGTCGATATGTGGATGCATTTTCTGTACCCGTTTATATCTCAAATTCAGGCTCAAAACACCAGAAAATTCGATATTTTGGGGTCCCAGAAGCGATCTGTACATGTCTAGTCAGTGCTCGAATGTTTTCAAAATATAGGCTCAAAACATTCTAAAAATCGATATTTTAAGTGTCCAAAGTCGATATGTGCATGCATCTTCTGTACCAGTTTATATCTCAAATTCAGGCTCAAAACACCCGAAAATTCGATATTTTGGGGTCCCAGAAGCGATCTGTACATGCCTACTCCTAGTTAGAGTATTTTCAAAATACAGGCCCAAAACATGCTAAAAATCGATATTATAGGTGCCCAAAGTCAATATGTGCATGCATCTTCTGTACCCGTTTATATCTCAAATTCAGGCTCAAAACACCCGTAAATTCGATATTTTGGGGTCCCAGAAGTGATCTGTACATGTCTAGTCAGTGCTAGAATGTTTTCAAAATATAGGCTCAAAACATTCTAAAAATCGATATTTTACGTGTCCAAAGTCGATATGTGCATGCATCTTCTGTACCCGTTTATATCTCAAATTCAGGCTCAAAATACCCTAAAATTCGATATTTTGGGGTCCCAGAAGCGATCTGTACATGCCTACTCCTAGTTAGAGTACTTTCAAAATACAGGCCCAAAACATGCTAAAAATCGATATTTTAGGTGCCCAAAGTCGATATATGGACGCATCTTCTGTACCCGTTTATATCTCAAATTCAGGCTCAAAACACCCGAAAATTCGATATTTTGGGGTCCCAGAAGCGATCTCTACTTGCTTATTCCGTGTTAGAGTATTTTCAAAATACAGGCCCAAATCAAGCTGAAAATCGATATTTTAGGTGACCAAAGTCAACATGTGTATGCATCTTCTACACCCGTTTATATCCCAAATTCAACCTCAAAACACCCGAAAATTCGATATTTTGGGGTCCCAGAAGCGATCTGTACTTGCTTACTCCGTTTTAAAGTATTTTCAAAATACAGGCCAAAAACAAGCTGAAAATTGATATTTTAGGTGACCAAAGTCATTATGTGTATGCATCTTCTGCACCCGTTTATATCCCAAATTCAACCTCAAAACACCCGAAAATTCGATATTTTTGGGTCCCAGAAGCGATCTGTACATGCCTACTCAGTGCTAGAATATTTTCAAAATATAGGCCCATAACATGCTAAAAATCGTTATTTTAGGTGCCCAAAGTCGATATCTCAAATTCAGGCCAAAAAACACCCAAAAATTCGATATTATGGGGTCCCAGAAGCGATCTGTACATGCCTACTCCGTGTTAGAGTATTTTCAGTATACAGGCCCAAAACATACTGAAAATCGATCTTTTAGGTGCCCAAAAGTCGATATGTGGATTCATCTTCTGTACCCGTTTATATCTCAAATTCAGGCTCAAAACACCCGAAAATTCGATATTTTGGGGTCCCAGAAGCGATCTGTACATGTCTAGTCAGTGCTAGAATGTTTTCAAAATACAGGCTCAAAACATGCTAAAAATCGATATTTTAAGTGTCCAAAGTCGATATGAGCATGCATCTTCTGTACCCGTTTATATCTCAAATTCAGGCTCAAAACACTCGAAAATTTGATATTTTGGGGTCCCTGAAGCGATCTGTACATGCCTACTCCTAGTTAGAGTATTTTCAAAATACAGGCCCAAAACATGCTAAAAATCGATATTTTAGGTGCCCAAAGTCAATATGTGCATGCAACTTCTGTACCCGTTTATATCTCAAATTCAGGCTCAAAACACCCGAAAATTCGATATTTTGGGGTCCCAGAAGCGATCTGTACATGCCTACTCAGTGCTAGAATATTTTCAAAATATAGGCCCAAAACATGCTAAAAATCGATATTTTAGGTGCTCAAAGTCGATATCTTAAAATTAGGTCTAAAACACCCAAAAACTCGATATTTTGGGGTCCCAGAAGCGATCTGTACTTGCCTACTCAGTGCTAGAATGTTTTCAAAATACAGGCCCAAAACATGCTGAAAATCGATATTTTAAGTGTCCAAAGTCGATATGTGCATGCATCTTCTGTACCCGTTTATATGTCAAATTCAGGCTCAAAACACCCGAAAATTCGGTATTTTTGGGTCCCAGAAGCGATCTGTACATCCCTACTCCTAGTTAGAATGTTTTCAAGATACAGACCCAAAACATGCTCAAAATCGATATTTTAGGTGCCCAAAAGTCGATATGTGCATGCATCTTCTGTACCCGTTTATATCTAAAATTCAGGCTCAAAACACCCGAAAATTCGATATTTTTGGGTCCCAGAAGCGATCTGTACATGCCTACTCCTAGTTAGAGTACTTTCAAAATACAGGCCCAAAACATGCTAAAAATCGATATTTTAGGTGCCCAAAGTCGATATGTGGACGCATCTTCTGTACCCGTTTATATCTCAAATTCAGGCTCAAAACACCCGAAAATTCGATATTTTGTTGTCCCAGAAGCGATCTCTACTTGCTTATTCCGTGTTAGAGTATTTTCAAAATACAGGCCCAAATCAAGCTGAAAATCGATATTTTAGGTGACCAAACTCATTATGTGTATGCATCTTCTGCACCCGTTTATATCCCAAATTCAACCTCAAAACACCCGAAAATTCGATATTTTTGGGTCCCAGAAGCGATCTGTACATGCCTACTCAGTGCTAGAATATTTTCAAAATATAGGCCCATAACATGCTAAAAATCGTTATTTTAGGTGCCCAAAGTCGATATCTCAAATTCAGGCCAAAAAACACCCAAAAATTCGATATTATGGGGTCCCAGAAGTGATCTGTACATGCCTACTCCGTGTTAGAGTATTTTCAGTATACAGGCCCAAAACATACTGAAAATCGATCTTTTAGGTGCCCAAAAGTCGATATGTGGATTCATCTTCTATACCCGTTTATATCTCAAATTCAGGCTCAAAACACCCGAAAATTCGATATTTTGGGGTCCCAGAAGCGATCTGTACATGTCTAGTCAGTGCTAGAATGTTTTCAAAATACAGGCTCAAAACATGCTAAAAATCGATATTTTAAGTGTCCAAAGTCGATATGTGCATGCATCTTCTGTACCCGTTTATATCTCAAATTCAGGCTCAAAACACTCGAAAATTTGATATTTTGGGGTCCCTGAAGCGATCTGTACATGCCTACTCCTAGTTAGAGTATTTTCAAAATACAGGTCCAAAACATGCTAAAAATCGATATTTTAGGTGCCCAAAGTCAATATGTGCATGCATCTTCTGTACCCGTTTATATCTCAAATTCAGGCTCAAAACACCCGAAAATTCGATATTTTGGGGTCCCAGAAGCGATCTGTACATGCCTACTCAGTGCTAGAATTGTTTCAAAATATAGGCTCAAAACATGCTAAAAATCGATATTTTAGGTGCCCAAAGTCAATATGTGCATGCATCATCTATACCCGTTTATATCTCAAATTCATGCTCAAAACACCCGAAAATTCGATATTTTGGGGTCCCAGAAGTGATCTGTACATGCCTACTTAGTGCTAGAATATTTTCAAAATATAGGCCCAAAACATGCTAAAAATCGATATTTTAGGTGCCCAAAGTCGATATCTCAAATTCAGGCTCAAAACACCCGAAAATTCGATATTTTGGGATCCCAGAAGTGATCTGTACATGCCAACTTAGTGCTAGAATATTTTCAAAATATAGGCCCAAAACATTCTAGAGATCAATATTTTAGGTCCCCAAAGACGATATCTCAAATTCAGGTCCAAAACACCCAAAAACTCGATATTTTGGGGTCCCAGAAGCGATCTGTACATGCCTACTCAGTGCTAGAATGTTTTCAAAATACAGGCCCAAAACATGCTGAAATTCGAAATTTTAAGTGTCCAATGTCGATATGTGCATGCATCTTCTGTACCCGTTTATATCTCAAATTCAGGCTCAAAACACCCGAAAATTCGGTATTTTTGGGTCCCAGTAGCGATCTGTACATCCCTACTCCTAGTTAGAATGTTTTCAAGATACAGACCCAAAACTTGCTCAAAATCGATATTTTAGGTGCCCAAAAGTCGATATGTGCATGCATCTTCTGTACCCGTTTATATCTCAAATTCAGGCTCAAAACACCCGAAAATTCGATATTTTGGGGTCCCAGAAGCGATCTGTACATGCCTACTCAGTACTAGAATATTTTTAAAATATAGGCCCAAAACAAGCTAAAAATCGATATTTTAGGTGCCCAAAGTCGATATCTCAAATTCATTCCAAAAACACCCAAAAATTCGATATTTTGGGGACCCCAGAAGTGATCTGTACATGCCTACTCCGTGTTAGAGTATTTTCAATATAAAGGCCCAAAACATACTGAAAATCGATCTTTTAGGTGCCCAAAAGTCGATATGTGGATGCATTTTCTGTACCCGTTTATATCTCAAATTCAGGCTCAAAACACCCGAAAATTCGATATTTTGGGGTCCCAGAAGCGATCTGTACATGCTTACTCCGTGTTAGAGTATTTTCAATATACAGGCCCAAAACATACTGAAAATCGATCTTTTAGGTGCCCAAAAGTCGATATGTGGATGCATTTTCTGTACCCGTTTATATCTCAAATTCAGGCTCAAAACACCCGAAAATTCGATATTTTGGGGTCCCAGAAGCGATCTGTACATGCCTACTCAGTGCTAGAATATTTTCAAAATATAGGCCCAAAACATGCTAAAAATCGATATTTTAGGTGTCCAAAGTCGATATCTTAAAATTAGGTCTAAAACACCCAAAAACTCGATATTTTGGGGTCCCAGAAGCGATCTGTACATGCCTACTCAGTGCTAGAATGTTTTCAAAATACAGGCCCAAAACATGCTGAAAATCGATATTTTAAGTGTCCAAAGTCGATATGTGCATGCCTCTTCTGTACCCGTTTATATCTCAAATTCAGGCTCAAAACACCCGAAAATTCGGTATTTTTGGGTCTCAGAAGCGATCTGTACATGCCTACTCAGTGCTAGAATATTTTCAAAATATAGGCCCAAAACATGCTAAAAATCGATATTTTAGTTGCCCAAAGTCGATATCTTAAAATTAGGTCTAAAACACCCAAAAACTCGATATTTTTGGGTCCCAGAAGCGATCTGTACATGCCTACTCAGTGCTAGAATTGTTTCGAAATATAGGCTCAAAACATGCTAAAAATCGATATTTTAGGTGCCCAAAGTCAATATGTGCATGCATCATCTGTACCCGTTTATATCTCAAATTCAGGCTCAAAACACCCGAAAATTCGATATTTTGGGGTCCCACAAGCGATCTTTACATGCCTACTCAGTGCTAGAATATTTTCAAAATATAAGCCCAAAACATGCTAAAAATCGATATTTTAGGAGCCCAAAGTCGATATCTCAAATTCAGGTCCAAAACACCCAAAAACTCGATATTTTGATGTCCCAGAAGCGATCTGTACATGCCTACTCAGTGCTAGAATGTTTTCAAAATACAGGCCCAAAACATGCTGAAAATCGATATTTTAAGTGTCCAATGTCGATATGTGCATACATCTTCTGTACCCGTTTATATCTCAAATTCAGGCTCAAAACACCCGAAAATTCGGTATTTTTGGGTCCCAGAAGCGATCTGTACATCCCTACTCCTAGTTAGAATGTTTTCAAGATACAGACCCAAAAATGCTCAAAATCGATATTTTAGGTGCCCAAAACTCGATATGTGCATGCATCTTCTGTACCCGTTTATATCTCAGATTCAGGCTCAAAACACCCGAAAATTCGATATTTTGGGGTCCCAGAAGTGATCTGTACATGCCTACTTAGTGCTAGAATATTTTCAAAATATATTCCCAAAACATGCTAAAAATCGATATTTTAGGTGCCCAAAGTCGATATATCAAATTCAGGCCCAAAACACCCTAAAATTCGATATTTTGGGGTCCCAGAAGCGAACTGTACATGCCTACTCCGTGTTAGAGTATTTTCAAAATACAGGCCCAAAACATACTGAAAATCGATCTTTTAGGTGCCCCAAAGTCGATATGTGGATGCATTTTCTGTACCCGTTTATATCTCAAATTCAGGCTCAAAACACCCGAAAATTCGATATTTTGGGGTCCCAGAAGCGATCTGTACATGTCTAGTCAGTGCAAGAATGTTTTCAAAATATAGGCTCAAAACATGCTAAAAATCGATATTTTAAGTGTCCAAAGTCGATATGTGCATGCATCTTCTGTACCCGTTTATATCTCAAATTCATGCTCAAAACACCCGAAAATTCGATATTTTAGGGTCCCAGAAGCGATCTGTACATGCCTACTCCTAGTTAGAGTATTTTCAAAATACAGGCCCAAAACATGCTAAAAATCGATATTTTAGGTTCCCAAAGTCAATATGTGCATGCATCTTCTGTACACGTTTATATCTCAAATTCAGGCTCAAAACACTTGAAAATTCGATATTTTGGGGTCCCAGAAGCGATCTGTACATGCCTACTCAGTGCTAGAATTGTTTCAAAATATAGGCTCAAAACATGCTAAAAATCGATATTTTAGGTGCCCAAAGTCAATATGTGCATGCATCATCTGTACCCGTTTATATCTCAAATTCAGGCTCAAAACACCCGAAAATTCGATATTTTCGGGTCCCAGAAGCGATCTGTACATGCCTACTCAGTGCTAGAATATTTTCAAAATATAGGCCCAAAACATGCTAAAAATCGATATTTTAGGTGTCCAAAGTCGATATCTTAAAATTAGGTCTGAAACACCCAAAAACTCGATATTTTGGGGTCCCAGAAGCGATCTGTACATGCCTACTCAGTGCTAGAATGTTTTCAAAATACAGGCCCAAAACATGCTGAAAATCGATATTTTAAGTGTCCAAAGTCGATATGTGCATGCATCTTCTGTACCCGTTTATATCTCAAATTCAGGCTCAAAACACCCGAAAATTCGGTATTTTTGGGTCCCAGAAGCGATCTGTACATGCCTACTCAGTGCTAGAATATTTTCAAAATATAGGCCCAAAACATGCTAAAAATCGATATTTTAGTTGCCCAAAGTCGATATCTTAAAATTAGGTCTAAAACACCCAAAAACTCGATATTTTTGGGTCCCAGAAGCGATCTGTACATGCCTACTCAGTGCTAGAATTGTTTCGAAATATAGGCTCAAAACATGCTAAAAATCGATATTTTAGGTGCCCAAAGTCAATATGTGCATGCATCTTCTGTACCCGTTTATATCTCAAATTCAGGCTCAAAACACCCGAAAATTCGATATTTTGGGGTCCCACAAGCGATCTTTACATGCCTACTCAGTGCTAGAATATTTTCAAAATATAAGCCCAAAACATGCTAAAAATCGATATTTTAGGAGCCCAAAGTCGATATCTCAAATTCAGGTCCAAAACACCCAAAAACTCGATATTTTGATGTCCCAGAAGCGATCTGTACATGCCTACTCAGTGCTAGAATGTTTTCAAAATACAGGCCCAAAACATGCTGAAAATCGATATTTTAAGTGTCCAATGTCGATATGTGCATACATCTTCTGTACCCGTTTATATCTCAAATTCAGGCTCAAAACACCCGAAAATTCGGTATTTTTGGGTCCCAGAAGCGATCTGTACATCCCTACTCCTAGTTAGAATGTTTTCAAGATACAGACCCAAAACATGCTCAAAATCGATATTTTAGGTGCCCAAAACTCGATATGTGCATGCATCTTCTGTACCCGTTTATATCTCAGATTCAGGCTCAAAACACCCGAAAATTCGATATTTTGGGGTCCCAGAAGTGATCTGTACATGCCTACTTAGTGCTAGAATATTTTCAAAATATATTCCCAAAACATGCTAAAAATCGATATTTTAGGTGCCCAAAGTCGATATATCAAATTCAGGCCCAAAACACCCTAAAATTCGATATTTTGGGGTCCCAGAAGCGAACTGTACATGCCTACTCCGTGTTAGAGTATTTTCAAAATACAGGCCCAAAACATACTGAAAATCGATCTTTTAGGTGCCCCAAAGTCGATATGTGGATGCATTTTCTGTACCCGTTTATATCTCAAATTCAGGCTCAAAACACCCGAAAATTCGATATTTTGGGGTCTCAGAAGCGATCTGTACATGTCTAGTCAGTGCAAGAATGTTTTCAAAATATAGGCTCAAAACATTCTAAAAATCGATATTTTAAGTGTCCAAAGTCGATATGTGCATGCATCTTCTGTACCCGTTTATATCTCAAATTCATGCTCAAAACACCCGAAAATTCGATATTTTGGGGTCCCAGAAGCGATCTGTACATGCCTACTCCTAGTTAGAGTATTTTCAAAATACAGGCCTAAAACATGCTAAAAATCGATATTTTAGGTTCCCAAAGTCAATATGTGCATGCATCTTCTGTACACGTTTATATCTCAAATTCAGGCTCAAAACACTTGAAAATTCGATATTTTGGGGTCCCAGAAGCGATCTGTACATGCCTACTCAGTGCTAGAATTGTTTCAAAATATAGGCTCAAAACATGCTAAAAATCGATATTTTAGGTGCCCAAAGTCAATATGTGCATGCATCATCTGTACCCGTTTATATCTCAAATTCAGGCTCAAAACACCCGAAAATTCGATATTTTGGGGTCCCAGAAGCGATCTGTACATGCCTACTCAGTGCTAGAATATTTTCAAAATATAGGCCCAAAACATGCTAAAAATCGATATTTTAGGTGTCCAAAGTCGATATCTTAAAATTAGGTCTAAAACACCCAAAAACTCGATATTTTGGGGTCCCAGAAGCGATCTGTACATGCCTACTCAGTGCTAGAATGTTTTCAAAATACAGGCCCAAAACATGCTGAAAATCGATATTTTAAGTGTCCAAAGTCGATATGTGCATGCATCTTCTGTACCCGTTTATATCTCAAATTCAGGCTCAAAACACCCGAAAATTCGGTATTTTTGGGTCCCAGAAGCGATCTGTACATGCCTACTCAGTGCTAGAATATTTTCAAAATATAGGCCCAAAACATGCTAAAAATCGATATTTTAGTTGCCCAAAGTCGATATCTTAAAATTAGGTCTAAAACACCCAAAAACTCGATATTTTTGGGTCCCAGAAGCGATCTGTACATGCCTACTCAGTGCTAGAATTGTTTCGAAATATAGGCTCAAAACATGCTAAAAATCGATATTTTAGGTGCCCAAAGTCAATATGTGCATGCATCTTCTGTACCCGTTTATATCTCAAATTCAGGCTCAAAACACCCGAAAATTCGATATTTTGGGGTCCCACAAGCGATCTTTACATGCCTACTCAGTGCTAGAATATTTTCAAAATATAAGCCCAAAACATGCTAAAAATCGATATTTTAGGAGCCCAAAGTCGATATCTCAAATTCAGGTCCAAAACACCCAAAAACTCGATATTTTGATGTCCCAGAAGCGATCTGTACATGCCTACTCAGTGCTAGAATGTTTTCAAAATACAGGCCCAAAACATGCTGAAAATCGATATTTTAAGTGTCCAATGTCGATATGTGCATACATCTTCTGTACCCGTTTATATCTCAAATTCAGGCTCAAAACACCCGAAAATTCGGTATTTTTGGGTCCCAGAAGCGATCTGTACATCCCTACTCCTAGTTAGAATGTTTTCAAGATACAGACCCAAAACATGCTCAAAATCGATATTTTAGGTGCCCAAAACTCGATATGTGCATGCATCTTCTGTACCCGTTTACATCTCAGATTCAGGCTCAAAACACCCGAAAATTCGATATTTTGGGGTCCCAGAAGTGATCTGTACATGCCTACTTAGTGCTAGAATATTTTCAAAATATATTCCCAAAACATGCTAAAAATCGATATTTTAGGTGCCCAAAGTCGATATATCAAATTCAGGCCCAAAACACCCTAAAATTCGATATTTTGGGGTCCCAGAAGCGAACTGTACATGCCTACTCCGTGTTAGAGTATTTTCAAAATACAGGCCCAAAACATACTGAAAATCGATCTTTTAGGTGCCCCAAAGTCGATATGTGGATGCATTTTCTGTACCCGTTTATATCTCAAATTCAGGCTCAAAACACCCGAAAATTCGATATTTTGGGGTCCCAGAAGCGATCTGTACATGTCTAGTCAGTGCAAGAATGTTTTCAAAATATAGGCTCAAAACATTCTAAAAATCGATATTTTAAGTGTCCAAAGTCGATATGTGCATGCATCTTCTGTACCCGTTTATATCTCAAATTCATGCTCAAAACACCCGAAAATTCGATATTTTGGGGTCCCAGAAGCGATCTGTACATGCCTACTCCTAGTTAGAGTATTTTCAAAATACAGGCCCAAAACATGCTAAAAATCGATATTTTAGGTTCCCAAAGTCAATATGTGCATGCATCTTCTGTACACGTTTATATCTCAAATTCAGGCTCAAAACACTTGAAAATTCGATATTTTGGGGTCCCAGAAGCGATCTGTACATGCCTACTCAGTGCTAGAATTGTTTCAAAATATAGGCTCAAAACATGCTAAAAATCGATATTTTAGGTGCCCAAAGTCAATATGTGCATGCATCATCTGTACCCGTTTATATCTCAAATTCAGGCTCAAAACACCCGAAAATTCGATATTTTGGGGTCCCACAAGCGATCTGTACATGCCTACTCAGTGCTAGAATATTTTCAAAATATAAGCCCAAAACATGCTAAAAATCGATATTTTAGGAGCCCAAAGTCGATATCTCAAATTTAGGTCCAAAACACCCAAACACTCGATATTTTGATGTCCCAGAAGCGATCTGTACATGCCTACTCAGTGCTAGAATGTTTTCAAAATACAGGCCCAAAACATGCTGAAAATCGATATTTTAAGTGTCCAATGTCGATATGTGCATGCATCTTCTGTACCCGTTTATATCTCAAATTCAGGCTCAAAACACCCGAAAATTCGGTATTTTTGGGTCCCAGAAGCGATCTGTACATCCCTACTCCTAGTTAGATTGTTTTCAAGATACAGACCCAAAACATGCTCAAAATCGATATTTTAGGTGCCCAAAAGTCGATATGTGCATGCATCTTCTGTACCCGTTTATATCTCAAATTCAGACTCAAAACACCCGAAAATTCGATATTTTGGGGTCCCAGAAACGATCTGTACATGCCTACTCAGTCCTAAAATATTTTTAAAATATAGGCTCAAAACATGCTAAAAATCGATATTTTAGGTGCCCAAAGTCGATATCTCAAATTCAGGCCAAAAACACCCGAAAATTCGATATTTTGGGGTCCCAGAAGCGATCTGTACATGCCTACTCCGTGTTAGAGTATTTTCAATATAAAGGCCCAAAACATACTGAAAATCGATCTTTTAGGTGCCCAAAAGTAGATATGTGGATGCATTTTCTGTACCCGTTTATATCTCAAATTCAGGCTCAAAACACCCGAAAATTCGATATTTTGGGGTCCCAGAAGCGATCTGTACATACCTACTCCTAGTTAGATTGTTTTCAAGATACAGACACAAAACATGCTCAAAATCGATATTTTAGGTGCCCAAAAGTCGATATGTGCATGCATCTTCTGTACCCGTTTATATCTCAAATTCAGACTCAAAACACCCGAAAATTCGATATTTTGGGGTCCCAGAAGCGATCTGTACATGCCTACTCAGTCCTAGAATATTTTTAAAATATAGGCCCAAAACATGCTAAAAATCGATATTTTAGGTGCCCAAAGTCGATATCTCAAATTCAGGCCAAAAACACCCAAAAATTCGATATTTTGGGGTCCCAGAAGCGATCTGTACATGCCTACTCCGTGTTAGAGTATTTTCAATATAAAGGCCCAAAACATACTGAAAATCGATCTTTTAGGTGCCCAAAAGTCGATATGTGGATGCATTTTCTGTACCCGTTTATATCTCAAATTCAGGCTCAAAACACCCGAAAATTCGATATTTTGGGGTCCCAGAAGCAATCTGTACATGCTTACTCCGTGTTAGGGTATTTTCAATATACAGGCCCAAAACATACTGAAAATCGATCTTTTAGGTGCCCAAAAGTCGATATGTGGATGCATTTTCTGTACCCGTTTATATCTCAAATTCAGGCTCAAAACACCAGAAAATTCGATATTTTGGGGTCCCAGAAGCGATCTGTACATGTCTAGTCAGTGCTAGAATGTTTTCAAAATATAGGCTCAAAACATTCTAAAAATCGATATTTTAAGTGTCCAAAGTCGATATGTGCATGCATCTTCTGTACCCGTTTATATCTCAAATTCAGGCTCAAAACACCCGAAAACTCGATATTTTGGGGTCCCAGAAGCGATCTGTACATGCCTACTCCTAGTTAGAGTATTTTCAAAATACAGGCCCAAAACATGCTAAAAATCGATATTATAGGTGCCCAAAGTCAATATGTGCATGCATCTTCTGAACCCTTTTATATCTCAAATTCAGGCTCAAAACACCCGAAAATTCGATATTTTGGGGTCCCAGAAGTGATCTGTACATGTCTAGTCAGTGCAAGAATGTTTTCAAAATATAGGCTCAAAACATTCTAAAAATCGATATTTTAAGTGTCCAAAGTCGATATGTGCATGCATCTTCTGTACCCGTTTATATCTCAAATTCATGCTCAAAACACCCGAAAATTCGATATTTTGGGGTCCCAGAAGCGATCTGTACATGCCTACTCCTAGTTAGAGTATTTTCAAAATACAGGCCCAAAACATGCTAAAAATCGATATTTTAGGTTCCCAAAGTCAATATGTGCATGCATCTTCTGTACACGTTTATATCTCAAATTCAGGCTCAAAACACTTGAAAATTCGATATTTTGGGGTCCCAGAAGCGATCTGTACATGCCTACTCAGTGCTAGAATTGTTTCAAAATATAGGCTCAAAACATGCTAAAAATCGATATTTAAGGTGCCCAAAGTCAATATGTGCATGCATCATCTGTACCCGTTTATATCTCAAATTCAGGCTCAAAACACCCGAAAATTCGATATTTTGGGGTCCCACAAGCGATCTGTACATGCCTACTCAGTGCTAGAATATTTTCAAAATATAAGCCCAAAACATGCTAAAAATCGATATTTTAGGAGCCCAAAGTCGATATCTCAAATTTAGGTCCAAAACACCCAAACACTCGATATTTTGATGTCCCAGAAGCGATCTGTACATGCCTACTCAGTGCTAGAATGTTTTCAAAATACAGGCCCAAAACATGCTGAAAATCGATATTTTAAGTGTCCAATGTCGATATGTGCATGCATCTTCTGTACCCGTTTATATCTCAAATTCAGGCTCAAAACACCCGAAAATTCGGTATTTTTGGGTCCCAGAAGCGATCTGTACATCCCTACTCCTAGTTAGATTGTTTTCAAGATACAGACCCAAAACATGCTCAAAATCGATATTTTAGGTGCCCAAAAGTCGATATGTGCATGCATCTTCTGTACCCGTTTATATCTCAAATTCAGACTCAAAACACCCGAAAATTCGATATTTTGGGGTCCCAGAAACGATCTGTACATGCCTACTCAGTCCTAAAATATTTTTAAAATATAGGCTCAAAACATGCTAAAAATCGATATTTTAGGTGCCCAAAGTCGATATCTCAAATTCAGGCCAAAAACACCCGAAAATTCGATATTTTGGGGTCCCAGAAGCGATCTGTACATGCCTACTCCGTGTTAGAGTATTTTCAATATAAAGGCCCAAAACATACTGAAAATCGATCTTTTAGGTGCCCAAAAGTCGATATGTGGATGCATTTTCTGTACCCGTTTATATCTCAAATTCAGGCTCAAAACACCCGAAAATTCGATATTTTGGGGTCCCAGAAGCGATCTGTACATACCTACTCCTAGTTAGATTGTTTTCAAGATACAGACACAAAACATGCTCAAAATCGATATTTTAGGTGCCCAAAAGTCGATATGTGCATGCATCTTCTGTACCCGTTTATATCTCAAATTCAGACTCAAAACACCCGAAAATTCGATATTTTGGGGTCCCAGAAGCGATCTGTACATGCCTACTCAGTCCTAGAATATTTTTAAAATATAGGCCCAAAACATGCTAAAAATCGATATTTTAGGTGCCCAAAGTCGATATCTCAAATTCAGGCCAAAAACACCCAAAAATTCGATATTTTGGGGTCCCAGAAGCGATCTGTACATGCCTACTCCGTGTTAGAGTATTTTCAATATAAAGGCCCAAAACATACTGAAAATCGATCTTTTAGGTGCCCAAAAGTCGATATGTGGATGCATTTTCTGTACCCGTTTATATCTCAAATTCAGGCTCAAAACACCCGAAAATTCGATATTTTGGGGTCCCAGAAGCAATCTGTACATGCTTACTCCGTGTTAGGGTATTTTCAATATACAGGCCCAAAACATACTGAAAATCGATCTTTTAGGTGCCCAAAAGTCGATATGTGGATGCATTTTCTGTACCCGTTTATATCTCAAATTCAGGCTCAAAACACCAGAAAATTCGATATTTTGGGGTCCCAGAAGCGATCTGTACATGTCTAGTCAGTGCTAGAATGTTTTCAAAATATAGGCTCAAAACATTCTAAAAATCGATATTTTAAGTGTCCAAAGTCGATATGTGCATGCATCTTCTGTACCCGTTTATATCTCAAATTCAGGCTCAAAACACCCGAAAACTCGATATTTTGGGGTCCCAGAAGCGATCTGTACATGCCTACTCCTAGTTAGAGTATTTTCAAAATACAGGCCCAAAACATGCTAAAAATCGATATTATAGGTGCCCAAAGTCAATATGTGCATGCATCTTCTGAACCCTTTTATATCTCAAATTCAGGCTCAAAACACCCGAAAATTCGATATTTTGGGGTCCCAGAAGTGATCTGTACATGTCTAGTCAGTGCTAGAATGTTTTCAAAATATAGGCTCAAAACATTCTAAAAATCGATATTTTAAGTGTCCAAAGTCGATATGTGCATGCATCTTCTGTACCCGTTTATATCTCAAATTCAGGCTCAAAACACCCTAAAATTCGATATTTTGGGGTCCCAGAAGCGATCTGTACATGCCTACTCCTAGTTAGAGTATTTTCAAAATACAGGCCCAAAACATGCTAAAAATCGATATTTTCGGTGCCCAAAGTCAATATGTGCATGCATCTTCTGTACCCGTTTATATCTCAAATTCAGGCTCAAAACACTTGAAAATTCGATATTTTAGGGTCCCAGAAGCGATCTGTACATGCCTACTCAGTGCTAGAATATTTTCAAAATATAGGCCCAAAACATGCTAAAAATCGATATTTTAGGTGCCCAAAGTCGATATCTTAGAATTAGGTCTAAAACACCCAAAAACTCGATATTTTGGGGTCCCAGAAGCGATCTGCACATGCCTACTCAGTGCTAGAATGTTTTCAAAATACAGGCCCAAAACATGCTGAAAATCGGTATTTTAAGTGTCCAAAGTCGATATGTGCATGCATCTTCTGTACACGTTTATATCTCAAATTCAGGCTCAAAACACCCGAAAATTCGGTATTTTTGGGTCCCAGAAGCGATCTGTACATGCCTACTCAGTGCTAGAATATTTTCAAAATATAGGCCCAAAACATGCTAAAAATCGATATTTTAGTTGCCCAAAGTCGATATCTTAAAATTAGGTCTAAAACACCCAAAAACTCGATATTTTTGGGTCCCAGAAGCGATCTGTACATGCCTACTCAGTGCTAGAATTGTTTCAAAATATAGGCTCAAAACATGCTAAAAATCGATATTTTAGGTGCCCAAAGTCAATATGTGCATGCATCATCTGTACCCGTTTATATCTCAAATTCAGGCTCAAAACACCCGAAAATTCGATATTTTGGGGTACCAGAAGTGATCTGTACATGCCTAATTAATGCTAGAATATTTTCAAAATATAGGCCCAAAACATGCTAGAAATCGATATTTTAGGTGCCCAAAGTCGATATCTCAAATTCAGGCCCAAAACACCCGAAAATTCGATATTTTGGGGTCCCAGATGCGAACTGTACATGCCTACTCAGTGTTAGAGTATTTTCAAAATACAGGCTCAAAACATACTGAAAATCGATCTTTTAGGTGCCCAAACGTCGATATGTAAATGCATCTTCTGTACCCGTTTATATCCCAAATTAAACCTCAAAACACCCGAAAATTTGATATTTTTGGGTCCCAGAAGCGATCTGTACATGCCTACTCAGTGCTAGAATTTTTTCAAAATATAGGCTCAAAACATGCTAAAAATCGATATTTTAAGTGTCCAAAGTCGATATGTGCATGCATCTTCTGTACCCGTTTATATCTCAAATTCAGGCTCAAAACACCCGAAAATTCGATATTTTGGGGTCCCAGAAGCGATCTGTACATGCCTACTCCTAGTTAGAGTATTTACAAAATACAGGCCCAAAACATGCTGAAAATCGATATTTTAGGTGCCCAAAGTCAATATGTGCATGCATCTTCTGTACCCGTTTATATCTCAAATTCAGAATCAAAACACCCGTAAATTCGATATTTTGGGGTCCCAGAAGCGATCTGTACATGCCTACTCAGTGCTAGAATTTTTTCAAAATATAGGCCCAAAACATGCTAAACATCGATATTTTAGGTGCCCAAAGTCGATATCTCAAATTCAGGTCCAAAACACCCAAAAACTCTATATTTTGGGGTCCCAGAATCGATCTGTACATGCCTACTCAGTGCTAGAATGTTTTCTAAATACAGGCCCAAAACATGCTGAAAATCGATATTTTAAGTGTCCAATGTCGATATGTGCATGCATCTTCTGTACCCGTTTATATCTCAAATTCAGGCTCAAAACACCCGAAAATTCGGTATTTTTGGGTCCCAGAAGCGATCTGTACATCCCTACTCCTAGTTAGAATGTTTTCATGATACAGACCCAAAACATGCTCAAAATCGATATTTTAGGTGCCCAAAAGTCGATATGTGCATGCATCTTCTGTACCCGTTTATATCTCAAATTCAGGCTCAAAACACTTGAAAATTCGATATTTTGGGGTCCCAGAAGCGATCTGTACATGCCTACTCAGTGCTAGAATATTTTCAAAATATAGGCCCAAAACATGCTAAAAATCGATATTTTAGGTGCCCAAAGTCGATATCTTAAAATTAGGTCTAAAACACCCAAAAATTCGATATTTTGGGGTCCCAGAAGCGATCTGTACATGCCTACTCAGTGCTAGAATGTTTTCAAAATACAGGCCCAAAACATGCTGAAAATCGGTATTTTAAGTGTCCAAAGTCGATATGTGCATGCATCTTCTGTACCCGTTTATATCTTAAATTCAGGCTCAAAACACCCGAAAATTCGGTATTTTTGGGTACCAGAAGCGATCTGTACATGCCTACTCAGTGCTAGAATATTTTCAAAATATAGGCCCAAAACATGCTAAAAATCGACATTCTAGTTGCCCAAAGTCGATATCTTAAAATTAGGTCTAAAACACCCAAAAACTCGATATTTTTGGGTCCCAGATGCGATCTGTACATGCGTACTCAGTGCTAGAATTGTTTCAAAATATAGGCTCAAAACATGCTAAAAATCGATATTTTAGGTGCCCAAAGTCAATATGTGCATGCATCATCTGTACCCGTTTATATCTCAAATTCAGGCTCAAAACACCCGAAAATTCGATATTTTGGGGTCCCAGAAGTGATCTGTACATGCCTACTTAATGCTAGAATATTTTCAAAATATAGGCCCAAAACATGCTAGAAATCGATATTTTAGGTGCCCAAAGTCGATATCTCAAATTCAGGCCCAAAACACCCGAGAATTCGATTTTTTGGGGTCCCAGAAGCGAACTGTACATGCCTACTCAGCGTTAGAGTATTTTCAAAATACAGGCTCAAAACATACTGAAAATCGATCTTTTAGGTGCCCAAAAGTCGATATGTAAATGCATCTTCTGTACCCGTTTATATCCCAAATTAAACCTCAAAACACCCGAAAATTTGATATTTTTGGGTCCCAGAAGCGATCTATACATGCCTACTCAGTGCTAGAATTTTTTCAAAATATAGGCTCAAAACATGCTAAAAATCGATATTTTAAGTGTCCAAAGTCGATATGTGCATGCATCTTCTGTACCCGTTTATATCTCAAATTCAGGCTCAAAACACCCGAAAATTCGATATTTTGGGGTCCCAGAAGCGATCTGTACATGCCTACTCCTAGTTAGAGTATTTACAAAATACAGGCCCAAAACATGCTGAAAATCGATATTTTAGGTGCCCAAAGTCAATATGTGCATGCATCTTCTGTACCCGTTTATATCTCAAATTCAGAATCAAAACACCCGTAAATTCGATATTTTGGGGTCCCAGAAGCGATTTGTACATGCCTACTCAGTGCTAGAATTTTTTCAAAATATAGGCCCAAAACATGCTAAACATCGATATTTTAGGTGCCCAAAGTCGATATCTCAAATTCAGGTCCAAAACACCCAAAAACTCGATATTTTGGGGTCCCAGAATCGATCTGTACATGCCTACTAAGTGCTAGAATGTTTTCTAAATACAGGCCCAAAACATGCTGAAAATCGATAGTTTAAGTGTCCAATGTCGATATGTGCATGCATCTTCTGTACCCGTTTATATCTCAAATTCAGGCTCAAAACACCCGAAAATTCGGTATTTTTGGGTCCCAGAAGCGATCTGTACATCCCTACTCCTAGTTAGAATGTTTTCAAGATACAGACCCAAAACATGCTCAAAATCGATATTTTAGGTGCCCAAAAGTCGATATGTGCATGCATCTTCTGTACCCGTTTATATCTCAAATTCAGGCTCAAAACCCCCGAAAATTCGATATTTTGGGGTCCCAGAAGCGATCTGTACATGCTTACTCCGTGTTAGAGTATTTTCAATATACAGGCCAAAAACATACTGAAAATCGATCTTTTAGGTGCCCAAAAGTCGATATGTGGATGCATTTTCTGTACCCGTTTATATCTCAAATTCAGGCTCAAAACACCCGAAAATTCTATATTTTGGGGTCCCAGAAGCGATCTGTACATGTCTAGTCAGTGCTAGAATGTTTTCAAAATATAGGCTCAAAACATTCTAAAAATCGATATTTTAAGTGTCCAAAGTCGATATGTGCATGCATCTTCTGTACCCGTTTATATCTCAAATTCAGGCTAAAAACACCCGAAAATTCGATATTTTGGGGTCCCAGAAGCGATCTGTACATGCCTACTCCTAGTTAGAGTATTTTCAAAATACAGGCCCAAAACATGCTAAAAATCGATATTATAGGTGCCCAAAGTCAATATGTGCATGCATCTTCTGTACCCGTTTATATCTCAAATTCAGGCTCAAAACACCCGAAAATTCGATATTTTGGGGTCCCAGAAGCGATCTGTTCATGCCTACTCAGTGCTAGAATATTTTCAAAATATAGGCCCAAAACATGCTAAAAATCGATATTTTAGGTGCCCAAAGTCGATATCTTAAAATTAGGTCTAAAACACCCAAAAACTCGATATTTTGGGGTCCCAGAAGCGATCTGTACATGCCTACTCAGTGCTAGAATGTTTTCAAAATACAGGCCCAAAACATACTGAAAATCGATATTTTAAGTGTCCAAAGTCGATATGTGCATGCATCTTCTGTACCCGTTTATATCTTAAATTCAGGCTCAAAACACCCGAAAATTCGGTATTTTTGGGTCCCTGAAGTGATCTGTACATGCCTACTCAGTGCTAGAATATTTTCAAAATATAGGCCCAAAACATGCTAAAAATCGATATTTTAGGTGCCAAAAGTCGATATCTTAAAATTAGGTCTAAAACACCCAAAAACTCGATATTTTTGGGTCCCAGAAGCGATCTGTACATGCCTACTCAGTGCTAGAATTGTTTCAAAATATAGGCTCAAAACATGCTAAAAATCGATATTGTAGGTGCCCAAAGTCAATATGTGCATCCATCATCTGTACCCGTTTATATCTCAAATTCAGGCTCAAAACACCCGAAAATTCGATATTTTGGGGTCCCAGAAGTGATCTGTACATGCCTACTTAGTGCTAGAATATTTTCAAAATATAGGCCCAAAACATGCTAAAAATCGATATTTTAGGTGCCCAAAGTCGATATCTCAAATTCTGGCCCAAAACACCCGAAAATTCGATATTTTGGGGTCCCAGAAGCGAACTGTACATGCCTACTCCGTGTTAGAGTATTTTCAAAATACAGGCTCAAAACATACTGAAAATCGATCTTTTAGGTGCCCAAAAGTCGATATGTAAATGCATCTTCTGTACCCGTTTATATCCCAAATTAAACCTGAAAACACCCGAAAATTTGATATTTTTGGGTCCCAGAAGCGATCTGTACATGCCTACTCAGTGCTAGAATTTTATCAAAATATAGGCTCAAAACATGCTAAAAATCGATATTTTAAGTGTCCAAAGTCGATATGTGCATGCATCTTCTGTACCCGTTTATATCTCAAATTCAGGCTCAAAACACCCGAAAATTCGATATTTTGGGGTCCCAGAAGCGATCTGTACATGCCTACTCCTAGTTAGAGTATTTACAAAATACAGGCCCAAAACATACTCAAAATCGATATTTTAGGTGCCCAAAGTCATTATGTGCATGCATCTTCTGTACGCGTTTATATCTCAAATTCAGGATCAAAACACCCGTAAATTCGATATTTTGGGGTCCCAGAAGCGATCTGTACATGCCTACTCAGTGCTAGAATATTTTCAAAATATTGGCCCAAAACATTTTAGGTGCCCAAAGTCGATATCTCAAATTCAGGTCCAAAACACCCAAAAACTCGATATTTTGGGGTCCCAGAATCGATCTGCACATGCCTACTCAGTGCTAGAATGTTTTCTAAATACAGGCCCAAAACATGCTGAAAATCGATATTTTAAGTGTCCAATGTCGATATGTGCATGCATCTTCTGTACCCGTTTATATCTCAAATTCAGGCTCAATACACCCGAAAATTCGGTATTTTTGGGTCCCAGAAGCGATCTGTACATCCCTACTCCTAGTTAGAATGTTTTCAAGATACAGACCCAAAACATGCTTAAAATCGATATTTTAGGTGCCCAAAAGTCGATATGTGCATGCATCTTCTGTACCCGTTTATATCTCAAATTCAGGCTCAAAACACCCGAAAATTCGATATTTTGGGGTCCCAGAAGCGATCTGTACATTTCTAGTCAGTGCTAGAATGTTTTCAAAATATAGGCTCAAAACATTCTAAAAATCGATATTTTAAGTGTCCAAAGTCGATATGTGCATGCATCTTCTGTACCCGTTTATATCTCAAATTCAGGCTCAAAACACCCGAAAATTCGATATTTTGGGGTCCCAGAAGCGATCTGTACATGCCTACTCCTAGTTAGAGTATTTTCAAAATACAGGCCCAAAACATGCTAAAAATCGATATTATAGGTGCCCAAAGTCAATATGTGCATGCATCTTCTGTACCCGTTTATATCTCAAATTCAGGCTCAAAACACCCGAAAATTCGATATTTTGGGGTCCCAGAAGCGATCTGTACATGCCTACTCCTAGTTAGAGTATTTTCAAAATACAGGCCCAAAACATGCTAAAAATCGATATTTTAGGTGCCCAAAGTCGATATCTTAAAATTAGGTCTAAAACACCCAAAAACTCGATATTTTGGGGTCCCAGAAGCGATCTGTACATGCCTACTCAGTGCTAGAATGTTTTCAAAATACAGGCCCAAAACATACTGAAAATCGATATTTTAAGTGTCCAAAGTCGATATGTGCATGCATCTTCTGTACCCGTTTATATCTCAAATTCAGGCTCAAAACACCCGAAAATTCGGTATTTTTGGGTCCCAGAAGTGATCTGTACATGCCTACTCAGTGCTAGAATATTTTCAAAACATAGGCCCAAAACATGCTAAAAATCGATATTTTAGGTGCCCAAAGTCGATATCTTAAAATTAGGTCTAAAACACCCAAAAACTCGATATTTTTGGGTCCCAGAAGCGATCTGTACATGCCTACTCAGTGCTAGAATTGTTTCAAAATATAGGCTCAAAACATGCTCAAAATCGATATTGTAGGTGCCCAAAGTCAATATGTGCATCCATCATCTGTACCCGTTTATATCTCAAATTCAGGCTCAAAACACCCGAAAATTCGATATTTTGGGGTCCCAGAAGTGATCTGTACATGCCTACTTAGTGCTAGAATATTTTCAAAATATAGGCCCAAAACATGCTAAAAATCGATATTTTAGGTGCCCAAAGTCGATATCTCAAATTCAGGCCCAAAACACCCGAAAATTCGATATTTTGGGGTCCCAGAAGCGAACTGTACATGCCTACTCCGTGTTAGAGTATTTTCAAAATACAGGCTCAAAACATACTGAAAATCGATCTTTTAGGTGCCGAAAAGTCTATATATAAATGCATCTTCTGTACCAGTTTATATCCCAAATTAAACCTCAAAACACCCGAAAATTTGATATTTTTGGGTCCCAGAAGCGATCTGTACATGCCTACTCAGTGCTAGAATTTTTTCAAAATATAGGCTCAAAATATGCTAAAAGTCGATATTTTAAGTGTCCAAAGTCGATATTAGCATTCATCATCTGTACCCGTTTATATCTCAAATTCAGCCTCAAAACACCCGAAAATTCGATATTTTGGGGTTACAGAAGTGATCTGTACATGCCTACTTAGTGCTAGAATATTTTCAAAATATAGGCCCAAAACATGCTAAAAATCGATATTTTAGGTGCCCAAAGTCGATATCTCAAATTCAGGCCCAAAACACCCAAAAACTCGATATTTTGGGGTCCCAGAAGCGAACTCTACATGCCTACTCAGTGCTAGAATGTTTTCTATATACAGGCCCAAAACATGCTGAAAATCGATATTTTAAGTGTCCAATGTCGATATGTGCATGCATCTTCTGTAACCGTTTATATCTCAAATTCAGGCTCAAAACACCCGAAAATTCGGTATTTTTGGGTCCCAGAAGCGATCTGTACATCCCTACTCCTAGTTAGAATGTTTTCAAGATACAGACCCAAAACATGCTCAAAATCGATATTTTAGGTGCCCAAAAGTCGATATGTGCATGCATCTTCTGTACCCGTTTATATCTCAAATTCAGGCTCAAAACACCCGAAAATTCGATATTTTGTGGTCCCAGAAGCGATCTGTACATGCCGACTCAGTGCTAGAATATTTTCAAAATATAAGCCCAAAACATGCTAAAAATCGATATTTTAGGTGCCCAAAGTCGATATCTCAAATTCATGTCCAAAACACCCAAAAACTCGATATTTTGGGGTCCCAGAAGCGATCTGTACATGCCTACTTAGTGCTAGAATGTTTTCAAAATACAAGCTCAAAACATGCTGAAAATCGATATTTTAAGTGTCCAAAGTCGATATGTGCATGCATCTTCTGTACCTGTTTATATCTCAAATTCAGGCTCAAAACACCCGAAAATTCGGTATTTTTGGGTCCCAGAAGCGATCTGTACATCCCTACTCCTAGTTAGAATGTTTTCAAGATACAGACCCAAAACATGCTCAAAATCGATATTTTAGGTGCCCAAAAGTCGATATGTGCATGCATCATCTGAACCCGTTTATATCTCAAATTCAGGCTCAAAACACCCGAAAATTCGATATTTTGGGGTCCCAGAAGCGATCTGTACATGCCTACTCAGTGCTAGAATATTTTCAAAATATAGGCCCAAAACATGCTAAAAATCGATATTTTAGGTGCCCAAAGTCGATATCTCAAATTCAGGCCAAAAACATCCAAAAATTCGATATTTTGAGGTCCCAGAAGCGATCTGTACATGCCTACTCCGTGTTAGAGTATTTTCAATATACAGGCCCAAAACATACTGAAAATCGATCTTTTAGGTGCCCAAAAGTCGATATGTGGATGCATTTTCTGTACCCGTTTATATCTCAAATTCAGGCTCAAAACACCCGAAAATTCAATATTTTGGGTCCCAGAAGCGATCTGTACTTGCTTACTCCGTGTTAGAGTATTTTCAAAATACAGGCCCAAAACAAGCTGAAAATCGATATTTTAGGTGACCAAAGTTAACATGTGTTTGCATCTTCTGCACCCGTTTATATCCCAAATTCAACCTCAAAACACCCGAAAATTCGATATTTTTGGGTCCCAGAAGCGATCTGTACATGCCTACTCAGTGCTAGAATGTTTTCAAAATATAGGCTCAAAACATGCTAAAAGTCGATATTTTAAGTGTCCAAAGTCTATATGTGCATGCATCTTCTGTACCCGTTTATATCTCAAATTCAGGATCAAAACACCCGAAAATTCGATATTTTGGGGTCCCAGAAGTGATCTGTACATGCCTACTTAGTGCTAGAATATTTTCAAAATATAGGCCCAAAAAATGCTAAAAATCGATATTTCATGTCCCCAATGTCGATATTTAAAATTCATGCCCAAAACAACCGAAAATTCGATATTTTGGGGTCCCAGAAGCGAACTGTACATGCCTACTCAGTGTAAGAGTATTTTCAAAATACAGGCTCAAAACATACTAAAAATCGATCTTTTAGGTGCCCAAAAGTCGATATGTAAATGCATCTTCTGTACCCGTTTATATCCCAAATTTAACCTCAAAACACCCGAAAATTCGATATTTTGGGGTCCCAGAAGCGATCTGTACATACCTACTCAGTGCTAGAATTTTTTCAAAATGTAGGCTCAAAACATGCTAAAAATCGAAATTTTAAGTGTCCAAAGTCGATATGTGCATGCATCATCTGTACCCGTTTATATCTCAAATTGAGGCTCAAAACACCCGAAAATTTGATATTTTGGGGTCCCAGAAGTGATCTGTACATGTCTAGTCAGTGCTAGAATGTTTTCAAAATACAGGCCCAAAACATGCTGAAAATCGATATTTTAAGTGTCCAATGTCGATATGTGCATGCATCTTCTGTACCCGTTTATATCTCAAATTCAGGCTCAAAGCACCCGAAAATTCGGTATTTTTGGGTCCCAGAAGCGATCTGTACATCCCTACTCCTAGTTAGAATGTTTTAAAGATACAGACCCAAAACATGCTCAAAATTGATATTTTAGGTGCCCAAAAGTCGATATGTGCATGCATCTTCTGTACCCGTTTATATCTCAAATTCAGGCTCAAAACACCCGAAAATTCTATATTTTGGGGTCCCAGAAGCGATCTGTACATGCCTACTCAGTCCTAGAATATTTTTAAAATATAGGCCCAAAACATGCTAAAATCGATATTTTAGGTGCCCAAAGTCGATATCTCAAATTCAGGCCAAAAACACCCAAAAATTCGATATTTTGGGGTCCCAGAAGCGATCTGTACATGCCTACTCCGTGTTAGAGTATTTTCAATATAAAGGCCCAAAACATACTGAAAATCGATCTTTTAGGTGCCCAAAAGTCGATATGTGGATGCATTTTCTGTACCCGTTTATGTCTCAAATTCAGGCTCAAAACACCCGAAAATTCGATATTTTGGGGTCCCAGAAGCGATCTGTACTTGCTTACTCCGTGTTAGAGTATTTTCAAAATACAGGCCCAAAACAAGCTGAAAATCGATATTTTAGGTGACCAAAGTCAACATGTGTATGCATCTTCTGCAACCGTTTATATCCCAAATTCATCCTCAAAACATCCGACAATTCGATATTTTTAGGTCCAAGAAGCGATCTGTACATGCCTACTCAGTGCAAGAATTTTTTCAAAATATAGGCTCAAAACCTGCTAAAAGTCGATATTTTAAGTGTCCAAAGTCGATATGTGCATGCATCTTCTATACCCGTTTATATCTCAAATTCAGCTTCAAAACACCCGAAAATTCGATATTTTGGGGTCCCTGAAGTGATCTGTACATGCCTACTTAGTGCTAGAATTTTTTCAAAATATAGGCCCAAAACATGCTAAAAATCGATATTTTAGGTGCCCAAAGTCGATATCTCAAATTCAGACCCAAAACACCCTAAAATTCGATATTTTGGGGTCCCAGAAGCGAACTGTACATGCCTACTCCGTGTTAGAGTATTTTCAAAATACAGGCCCAAAACATACTGAAAATCGATCTTTTAGGTGCCCAAAAGTCAATATGTGCATGCATCTTCTGCACTCGTTTATATCTCAAATTCAAACTCAAAACAACCGAAAATTCGTTAATTTTGGGTCTCAGAAGCGATCTGTACATGTCTAGTCAGTGCTAGAATATTTTCAAAATATTGGCCCAAAACATGCTCAAAATCGATATTTTAGGTGCCCAAAAGTCGATATGTGCATGCATCTTCTGTACCCGTTTATATCTCAAATTCAGGCTCAAAACACCCGAAAATTCGATATTTTGGGGTCCCTGAAGCGATCTGTACATGCCTACTCAGTGCTAGAATATTTTCAAAATATAGGCCCAAAACATGCTAAAAATCGATATTTTAGATGCCCAAAGTCGATATTTCAAATTCAGGCCCAAAACACCCGAAAATTCGATATTTTGGGGTCCCAGAAGCGAACTGTACATGCCTACTCCGTGTTAGAGTATTTTCAATATACAGGCCCAAAACATACTGAAAATCGATCTTTTAGGTGCCCAAAAGTCGATATGTGGATGCATTTTCTGTACCCGTTTATATCTCAAATTCAGGCTCAAAACACCCGAAAATTCGATATTTTGGGTCCCAGAAGCGATCTGTACTTGCTTACTCCGTGTTAGAGTATTTTCAAAATACAGGCCCAAAACAAGCTAAAAATCGATCTTTTAGGTGCCCAAAAGTCGATATGTAAATGCATCTTCTGTACTCGTTTATATCCCAAATTTAACCTCAAAGCACCCGAAAATTCGATATTTTTGGGTCCCAGAAGCGATCTGTACATGCCTACTCAGTGCTAGAATTTTTTCAAAACATAGGCTCAAAACATGCTAAAAATCGATATTTTAAGTGTCCAAAGTCGATATGTGCATGCATCATCTGTACCCGTTTATATCTCAAATTCAGCTTCAAAACACCCGAAAATTCGATATTTTGGGGTCCCTGAAGTGATCTGTACATGCCTACTTAGTGCTAGAATATTTTCAAAATATAGGCCCAAAACATGCTAAAAATCGATATTTTAGGTGCCCAAAGTCGATATCTCAAATTCAGACCCAAAACACCCTAAAATTCGATATTTTGGGGTCCCAGAAGCGAACTGTACATGCCTACTCCGTGTTAGAGTATTTTCAAAATACAGGCCCAAAACATACTGAAAATCGATCTTTTAGGTGCCCAAAAGTCAATATGTGCATGCATCTTCTGCACTCGTTTATATCTCAAATTCAAACTCAAAACAACCGAAAATTCGTTAATTTTGGGTCTCAGAAGCGATCTGTACATGTCTAGTCAGTGCTAGAATATTTTCAAAATATTGGCCCAAAACATGCTCAAAATCGATATTTTAGGTGCCCAAAAGTCGATATGTGCATGCATCTTCTGTACCCGTTTATATCTCAAATTCAGGCTCAAAACACCCGAAAATTCGATATTTTGGGGTCCCTGAAGCGATCTGTACATGCCTACTCAGTGCTAGAATATTTTCAAAATATAGGCCCAAAACATGCTAAAAATCGATATTTTAGATGCCCAAAGTCGATATTTCAAATTCAGGCCCAAAACACCCGAAAATTCGATATTTTGGGGTCCCAGAAGCGAACTGTACATGCCTACTCCGTGTTAGAGTATTTTCAATATACAGGCCCAAAACATACTGAAAATCGATCTTTTAGGTGCCCAAAAGTCGATATGTGGATGCATTTTCTGTACCCTTTTATATCTCAAATTCAGGCTCAAAACACCCGAAAATTCGATATTTTGGGTCCCAGAAGCGATCTGTACTTGCTTACTCCGTGTTAGAGTATTTTCAAAATACAGGCCCAAAACAAGCTAAAAATCGATCTTTTAGGTGCCCAAAAGTCGATATGTAAATGCATCTTCTGTACTCGTTTATATCCCAAATTTAACCTCAAAGCACCCGAAAATTCGATATTTTTGGGTCCCAGAAGCGATCTGTACATGCCTACTCAGTGCTAGAATTTTTTCAAAACATAGGCTCAAAACATGCTAAAAATCGATATTTTAAGTGTCCAAAGTCGATATGTGCATGCATCATCTGTACCCGTTTATATCTCAAATTCAGCTTCAAAACACCCGAAAATTCGATATTTTGGGGTCCCTGAAGTGATCTGTACATGCCTACTTAGTGCTAGAATATTTTCAAAATATAGGCCCAAAACATGCTAAAAATCGATATTTTAGGTGCCCAAAGTCGATATCTCAAATTCAGGCCATAACACCCGAAAATTCGAAATTTTGGGGTCCCAGAAGCAAACTGTACATGCCTACTCCGTGTTAGAGTATTTTCAAAATACAGGCCCAAAACATACTGAAAATCGATCTTTTAGGTGCCCAAAAGTCAATATGTGCATGCATCTTCTGTACATGTTTATATCTCAAATTCAGGCTCAAAACACCCGAAAATTCGATATTTTGGGGTCCCAGAAGCGATCTGTACATGCCTACTCAAATGGAGGCCCAAAACATGCTAAAAATCGATATTTTAGATACCCAAATTGAACATGTGTATGCATCTTCTGCACTCGTTTATATCTCAAATTCAAACTTAAAACAACCGAAAATTCGTTTAATTTTGGGTTTCAGAAGCGATCTGTACATGTCTAGTCAGTGCTAGAATATTTTCAAAATATAGGCCCAAAACATGCTAAAAATCGATATTTTAGGTGCCCAAAGTCAATATGTGCATGCATCTTCTGTACCCGTTTATTTATTTTAAATTCAGGCTCAAAACACCCGAAAATTCGATATTTTGGGGTCCCATAAGCGATCTGTACATGCCTACTCAGTGCTAGAATATTTTCAAAATATAGGCCCAAAACATGCTAAAAATCGATATTTTAGGTTCCCAAAGTCGATATCTCAAATTCAGGTCTAAAACACAAAACAACTCGATATTTTGGGGTCCCAGAAGCGATCTGTACATGCCTACTCAGTGATAGAATGTTTTCTAAATACAGGCCCAAAACATGTTGAAAATCGATATTTTAAGTGTCCAAAGTTGATATGTGCATGCATCTTCTGTACCCTTTTATATCTCAAATTCAGGCTCAAAACACCCGGAAATTCGGTATTTTTGGGTCCCAGAAGCGATCTGTACATCTCTACTCCTAGTTAGAATGTTTTCTAAATACAGGCCCAAAACATACTGAAAATCGATCTTTTAGGTGCCCAAAAGTCGATATGTGGATGCATCTTCTGTACCTGTTTATATCCCAAATTCAACCTCAAAACACCCGAAGATTCGATATTTTTGGGTCCCAGAAGCGATCTGTACATGCCTACTCAGTGCTAGAATGTTTTCAAAATATAGGCTCAAAACATGCTAAAAATCGATATTTTAAGTGTCCAAAGTCGATATGTGCATGCATCATCTGTACCCGTTTATATCTCAAATTCAGGCTCTAAACACCCGAAAATTCGATATTTTGGGGTCCCAGAAGTGATCTGTACATGCCTACTTAGTGCTAGAATATTTGTAAAATATAGGCCCAAAACATGCTAAAAATCGATATTTTAGGTCCACAAAGTCGATATCTCAAATTCAGGCCCAAAACACCCGAAAATTCGATATTTTGGGGTCCCAGAAGCGAACTGTATATGCCTACTCAGTGTTAGAGTATTTTCAAAATACAGGCTCAAAACATACTGAAAATCGATCTTTTAGGTGCCCAAAAGTCGATATGTAAATGCATCTTCTGTACCCGTTTATATCCCAAATTTAACCTCAAAACACCCGAAAATTCGATATTTTTGGGTCCCAGAAGCGGTCTGTAGATGCCTACTCAGTGCTAGAATTTTTTCAAAATATAGGCTCATAACATGCTAAATATCGATATTTTAAGTGTCCAAAGTCGATATGTGCATGCATCATCTGTACCCGTTTATATCTCAAATTCAGGCTCAAAACACCCGAAAATTCGACATTTTTGGGTTCCAGAAGCGATCTGTACATGCCTACTTCTAGTTAGAGTATTTTCAAAATACAGGCCCAAAACATGCTAAAAATCGATATTTTAGGTGCCCAAAGTCAATATGTGCATGTATCTCCTGTACCCGTTTATATCTCAAATTCAGGCTCAAAACACCCGAAAATTCGATATTTTGGGGTCCCAGAAGCGATATGTACATGCCTACTCAGTGCTAGAATATTTTCAAAATATAGGCCCAAAACATGCTAAAAATCGATATTTTAGGTTCAAAAAGTCGATATCTCAAATTCAGGTCTAAAACACCCAAAAACTCGATATTTTGGGGTCCCAGAAGCGATCTGTACATGCCTACTCAGTGTTAGAATGTTTTCTAAATACAGGCCCAAAACATGCTGAAAATCGATATTTTAAGTGTCCAAAGTTTATTTCTGCATGCATCTTCTGTACCCGTTTATATCTCAAATTCATGCTCAAAACACCAGAAAATTCGGTGTTTTTGGGTCCCAGAAGCGATCTGTACATCTCTACTCCTAGTTAGAATGTTTTCTAAATACAGGCCCAAAACATACTGAAAATCGATCTTTTAGGTGCCCAAAAGTCGATATGTGGATGCATCTTCTGTACCTGTTTATATCTCAAATTCAGGCTCAAAACACCCGAAAATTCGATATTTTTGTGTCCCAGAAGCGATCTGTACTTGCTTACTCCGTGTTAGAGTATTTTAAAAATACAGGCCCAAAACAAGCTGAAAATCGATATTTTAGGTGACCAAAGTCAACATGTGTATGCATCTTATGCACTCGTTTATATCTTAAATTCAACCTCAAAACACCCGAAAATTTGATATTTTTGGGTCCCAGAAGCGAACTGTACATGCCTACTCCGTGTTAGAGTATTTTCAAAATACAGGCCCAAAACATGCTGAAAATCGATATTTTAGGTGCCCAAAGTCAATATGTGCATGCATCTTCTGTACCCGTTTATATCTCAAATTCAGGCTCAAAACACACGAAAATTCGACATTTTTGAGTCCCAGAAGCGATCTGTACATGCCTACTCCTAGTTAGAGTATTTTTTAAATACAGGCCCAAAACATGCTAAAAATCGATATTTTAGGTGCCCAAAGTCAATATGTGCATGTATCTTCTGTACCCGTTTATATCTCAAATTCAGGCTCAAAACACCCGAAAATTCGATATTTTGGGGTCCCAGAAGCGATCTGTACATGCCTACTCAGTGCTAGAATATTTTCAAAATATTGGCCCAAAACATGCTAAAAATCGATATTTTAGGTGCCCAAAGTCGATATCTCAAATTCAGGTCTAAAACACCCAAAAACTCGATATTTTGGGGTCCCAGAAGCGATCTGTACATGCCTACTCAGTGCTAGAATGTTTTCTAAATACAGGCCCAAAACATGCTGAAAATCGATATTTTAAGTGTCCAAAGTTGATATGTGCATGCATCTTCTGTACCCGTTTATATCTCAAATTCAGGCTCAAAACACCAGAAAATTCGGTATTTTTGGGTCCCAGAAGAGATCTGTACATCTCTACTCCTAGTTAGAATGTTTTCTAAATACAGGCGCAAAACATACTGAAAATCGATCTTTTAGGTGCCCAAAAGTCGATATGTGGATGCATCTTCTGTACCTGTTTATATCTCAAATTCAGGCTCAAAATACCCGAAGATTCGATATTTTGGGGTCCCAGAAGTGATCTGTACTTGCTTACTCAGTGCTAGAATTTTTTCAAAATATAGGCCCAAAAAATACTAAAAATCGATATTTTAAGTGTCCAAAGTCAATATGTGCATGCATCATCCGTACCCGTTTATATCTCAAATTCAGGCTCAAAACACCCGAAAATTCGATATTTTGGGGTCCCAGAAGCGATCTGTACATGCCTACTCAGTGCTAGAATATTTTCAAAATATAGGCCCAAAACGTGCTAAAAATCGATATTTTAGGTGCCCAAAGTCGATATCTCAAATTTAGGTCCAAAACACCCAAAAAATCGATATTTTGGGGGTTCCAGAAGCGATCTGTACATGCCTACTCCGTGTTAGAGTATTTTCAATATACAGGCCCAAAACATACTGAAAATCGATCTTTTAGGTGCCCAAAAGTCGATATGTGGATGCATCTTCTGTACACGTTTATATCTCAAATTCAGGCTCAAAACACCCGAAAATTCAATATTTTGGGGTCCCAGAAGCGATCTGTACATGCCTACTCAGATGCAGGCCCAAAACAAGCTGAAAATCGATATTTTAGGTGCCCAAAGTCAACATGTGTATGCATCTTATGCACTCGTTTATATCTTAAATTCAACCTCAAAACACCCGAAAATTTGATAATTTTTGGTCCCAGAAGCGATCTGTACATGACTAGTCAGTGCTAGAATGTTTTCAAAATATAGGGTCAAGACATGCTAAAAATCGATATTTTAAGTGTCCAATGTCGATATGTGCATGCATCTTCTGTACCCGTTTATATCTCAAATTCAGGCTCAAAACACACGAAAATTCGACATTTTTGAGTCCCAGAAGCGATCTGTACATGCCTACTCCTAGTTAGAGCATTTTTAAAATACAGGCCCAAAACATGCTAAAAATCGATATTTTAGGTGCCCAAAGTCAATATGTGCATGTATCTTCTGTACCCGTTTATATCTCAAATTCAGGCTCAAAACACCCGAAAATTCGATATTTTGGGGTCCCAGAAGCGATCTGTACATGCCTTCTCAGTGCTAGAATATTTTCAAAATATTGGCCCAAAACATGCTAAAAATCGATATTTTAGGTGCCCAAAGTCGATATCTCAAATTCAGGTCTAAAACACCCAAAAACTCGATATTTTGGGGTCCCAGAAGCGATCTGTACATGCCTACTCAGTGCTAGAATGTTTTCTAAATACAGGCCCAAAACATGCTGAAAATCGATATTTTAAGTGTCCAAAGTTGATATGTGCATGCATCTTCTGTACCCGTTTATATCTCAAATTCAGGCTCAAAACACCAGAAAATTCGGTATTTTTGGGTCCCAGAAGAGATCTGTACATCTCTACTCCTAGTTAGAATGTTTTTTAAATACAGGCGCAAAACATACTGAAAATCGATCTTTTAGGTGCCCAAAAGTCGATATGTGGATGCATCTTCTGTACCTGTTTATATCTCAAATTCAGGCTCAAAACACCCGAAGATTCGATATTTTGGGGTCCCAGAAGCGATCTGTACTTGTTTACTCAGTGCTAGAATTTTTTCAAAATATAGGCCCAAAAAATACTAAAAATCGATATTTTAAGTGTCCAAAGTCAATATGTGCATGCATCATCCGTACCCGTTTATATCTCAAATTCAGGCTCAAAACACCCGAAAATTCGATATTTTGGGGTCCCAGAAGTGATCTGTACATGCCTACTCAGTGCTAGAATTTTTTCAAAATATAGGCTCAAAACATGCTAAAAATCGATATTTTAAGTGTCCAAAGTCGATATGTGCATGCATCATCTGTACCCATTTATATCTCAAATTCAGGCTCAAAACACCCGAAAATTCGATATTTTGGGGTCCCAGAAGTGATCTGTACATGCCTACTTAGTGCTAGAATATTTTCAAAATATAGGCCCAAAACATGCTAAAAATCGATATTTTAGGTGCCCAAAGTCGATATCTCAAATTCAGGCCCAAAACACCCTAAAATTCGATATTTTGGGGTCCCAGAAGCGAACTGTACATGCCTACTCCGTGTTAGAGTATTTTCAAAATACAGGCCCAAAACATACTGAAAATCGATCTTTTAGGTGCCCAAAAATCGATATGTGCATGCATCTTCTGTACCCGTTTATATCTCAAATTCAGGCTCAAAACTCCCGAAAATTCGATATTTTGGGGTCCCAGAAGCGATCTGTACATGCCTACTCAGATGCAGGCCCAAAACATGCTAAAAATCGATATTTTAGGTGCCCAAATTGAACATGTGTATGCATCTTCTTCACTCGTTTATATCTCAAATTCAACATCAAAACACCCGAAAATTCGATAATTTTGGGTCCCAGTAGCGATCTGTACATGTCTAGTCAGTGCTAGAATGTTTTCAAAATATAGGCTCAAAACATGCTAAAAATCGATATTTTAAGTCTCCAAAGTCGATATGTGCATGCATCTTCTGTACCCGTTTATATCTCAAATTCAGGCTCAAAACACCCGAAAATTCGATATTTTTGGGTCCCAGAAGCGATCTGTACATGCCTACTCCTAGTTAGAGTATTTTCAAAATACAGGCCCAAAACATGCTGAAAATCGATCTTTTAGGTGCCCAAAGTCAATATGAGCATGCATCTTCTGTACCCGTTTATATCTCAAATTCAGGCTCAAAACACCCGAAAATTCGGCATTTTTGGGTCCTAGAAGAGATCTGTACATCCCTACTCCTTGTTAGAATGTTTTCAAGATACAGACCCAAAACATGCTCAAAATCGATATTTTAGGTGCCCAAAGTCGATATTTCAAATTAAGGCCCGAAACACCCGAAAATTCGATATTATGGGGTCCCAGAAGCGAACTGTACATGCCTACTCCGTGTTGGAGTATTTTCAAAATACAGGCCCAAAACATACTGAAAATCGATATTTTAAGTGTCCAAAGTCGATATGTGCATGCATCTTCTGTACCCGTTTATATCTCAAATTCAGGCTCAAAGCACCCGAAAATTCGGTATTTTTGGATCCCAGAAGCGAACTGTACATCTCTACTCCTAGTTAGAATGTTTTCAAGATACAGACCCAAAACATGCTCAAAATCGATATTTTAGGTGCCCAAAGTCAACATGTGTATGCATCTTCTGCACTCGTTTATATCTCAAATTCAACCTCAAAACACCCGAAAATTTGATAATTTTGGGTCCCAGAAGCGATCTGTACATGTCTAGTCAGTGGTAGAATGTTTTAAAAATATATGCTTAAAACATGCTAAAAATCGATATTTTAAGTGTCCAAAGTCGATATGTGCATGCCTCTTCTGTACCCGTTTATATCTCAAATTCAAGCTAAAAACACCCGAAAATTCGATATTTTGGGGTCCCAGAAGCGATCTGTACATGCCTACTCAGTGTTAGAATGTTTTCAAAATACAGGCCCAAAACGTGCTGAAAATCGATATTTTAAGTGTCCAAAGTCGATATGTGCATGCATCTTCTGTACCCGTTTATATCTCAAATTCAGGCTCAAAACACCCGAAAATGCGATATTTTTGGGTCCCAGAAGCGATCTGTACATGCCTACTCCTAGTTAGAGTATTTTCAAAATACAGGCCCAAAACATGCTAAAAATCGATATTTTAGGTGCCCAAAGTCAATATGGGGATGCATCTTCTGCACCCGTTTATATCTCAAATTCAGGTCCAAAACACCCAAAAACTCGATATTTTGGGGTCCCAGAAGCGATCTGTACATGCCTACTCAGTGCTAGAATGTTTTCAAAATACAGGCCCAAAACGTGCTGAAAATCGATATTTTAAGTGTCCAAAGTCGATATGTGCATGAATCTTCTGTACCCGTTTATATCCCAAATTTAACCTCAAAACACCCGAAAATTCGATATTTTTGGGTCCCAGAAGCGATCTGTAGATGCCTACTCAGTGCTAGAATTTTTTCAAAATATAGGCTCAAAACATACTAAAAATCGATATTTTAAGTGTCCAAAGTCGATATGTGCATGCATCATCAGTACCCGTTTATATCTCAAATTCAGGCTCAAAACACCCGAAAATTCGATATTTTGGGGTCCCAGAAGTGATCTTTACATGCCTACTTAGTGCTAGAATATTTTTAAAATATAGGCCCAAAACATGCTAAAATCGATATTTTAGTTGCCCAAAGTCTATATTTCAAATTCAGGCCCAAAACACCCTAAAATTCGATATTTTGGGGTCCCAGAAGCGAACTGTACATGCCTACTCCGTGTTAGAGTATTTTCAAAATACAGGCCCAAAACATACTGAAAATCGATCTTTTAGGTGCCCAAAAATCGGTATGTGCATGCATCTTCTGTACCCGTTTATATCTCAAATTCAGGCTCCAAACACCCAAAAATTCGATATTTTGGGGTCCCAGAAGCGATCTGTACATGCCTACTCAGATGCAGGCCCAAAACATGCTAAAAATCGATATTTTAGATACCCAAATTGAACATGTGTATGCATCTTCTGCACTCATTTATATCTCAAATTCAACCTCAAAACACCCGAAAATTCGATAATTTTGGTTCCCAGAAGCGATCTTTACATGTCTAGTCAGTGCTAGAATGTTTTCAAAATATAGGCTCAAAACATGCTAAAAATCGATATTTTAAGTGTCCAAAGTCGATATGTGAATGCATCTTCTGTACCCGTTTATATCTCAAATTCAGGCTCAAAACACCCGAAAATTCGATAATTTTGGGTCACAGAAACGATCTGTACATGTCTAGTCAGTGCTAGAATGTTTTCAAAATATAGGCTCAAAACATGCTAAAAATCGATATTTTAAGTGTCCAAAGTCGATATCTCAAATTTAGGTCCAAAACACCCAAAAACTCGATATTTTGGGGTCCCAGAAGCGATCTGTACATGCCTACTCAGTGCTTGAATGTTTTCAAAATACCGGCCCAAAACGTGCTGAAAATCGATATTTTAAGTGTCCAAAGTCGATATGTGCATGCATCTTCTGTACCCGTTTATATCTCAAATTCAGGCTCAAAACACCCGAAAATTTGATAATTTTTGGTCCCTGAAGCGATCTGTACATGTCTAGTCAGTGCTAGAATGTTTTCATAATATATGCTCAAAACATGCTAAAAATCGATATTTTAAGTGTCCAAAGTCGATATGTGCATGCATCTTCTGTACCCGTTTATATCTCAAATTCAGGCTCAAAACACCCGAAAATTCGGTATTTTTGGGTCCCAGAAGCGATTTGTACATCTCTACTCCTAGTTAGAATGTTTTCTAAATACAGGCCCAAAACATACTGAAAATCAATCTTTTAGGTGCCCAAAAGTCGATATGTGGATGCATCTTCTGTACCTGTTTATATCTCAAATTCAGGCTCAAAACACCCGAAAATACGATATTTTGGGGTCCCAGAAGCGATCTGTACTTGCTTACTCCGTGTAAGAGTATTCTTTAAAATACAGGCCCAAAACAAGCTGAAAATCGATATTTTAGGTGACCAAAGTCAACATGTGTATGCATCTTCTGCACCCGTTTATATCCCAAATTCAACCTCAAAACACCCGAAAATTCTATATTTTTGGGTCCCAGAAGCGATCTGTACATGCCTACTCAGTGCTAGAATTGTTTCAAAATATAGGCTCAAAACATGCTAAAAATCGATATTTTAAGTGTCCAAAGTCGATATGTGCATGCATCATCTGTACCCGTTTATATCTCAAATTCAGACTCAAAACACCCGAAAATTCGATATTTTGGGGTCCCAGAAGTGATCTGTACATGCCTACTTAGTACTAGAATATTTTCAAAATATAGGCCCAAAACATGCTAAAAATCGATATTTTAGGTGCCCAAAGTCGATATCTCAAATTCAGGCCCAAAACACCCGAAAATTCGATATTTTTGGGTCCCAGAAGCGAACTGAACATGCCTACTCAGTGTTAGAGTATTTTCAAAATACAGGCTCAAAACATACTGAAAATCGATCCTTTAGGTGCCCAAAAGTCGATATGTGGATGCATCTTCTGTACCCGTTTATATCTCAAATTCAGGCTCAAAACACCCGAAAATTCGATATTTTGGGGTCCCAGAAGCGATCTGTACATGCCCACTCAGATGCAGGCACAAAACATGCTGAAAATCGATATTTTAGGTGCCCAAAGTCAACATGTGTATGCATCTTCTGCACTCGTTTATATCTCAAATTCAACCTCAAAACACCCGAAAATTTGATAATTTTGGGTCCCAGAAGCGATCTGTACATGTCTAGTCAGTGCTAGAATGTTTTCAAAATACAGGCTCAAAACATGCTAAAAATCGATATTTTAAGTGTCCAAAGTCGATATGTGCATGCATCTTCTGTACCCGTTTATATATCTAATTCAGGCTCAAAACACCCAAAAACTCGATATTTTGGGATCCCAGAAGTGATCTGTACATGCCTAGTCAATGCTAGAATGTTTTCAAAATACAGGCCCAAAACATGCTGAAAATCGATATTTTAGGTGCCCAAAGTCAATATGTGCATGCATCTTCTGTACCCGTTTATATCTCAAATTCAGTCTCAAAACACCCGAAAATTCGATATTTTGGGGTCCCAGAAGCGATCTGTACTTGATTACTCCGTGTTAGAGTATTCTTTAAAATATAGGCTCAAAACATGCTAAAAATCGATATTTTATGTGTCCAAACTCGATATGTGCATGCATCATCTGTACCCGTTTATATCTCAAATTCAGGCTCAAAACACCCGAAAATTCGATATTTTGGGGTCCCAGAAGTGATTTGTACATGCCTACTTAGTGCTACAATATTTTCAAAATATAGGCCCAAAACATTCTACAAATCGATATTTTAGGTCCCCATAGACGATATCTCAAATTCAGGCCCAAAACACCCGAAAATTCGATATTTTGGGGTCCCAGAAGCGAACTGTACATGCCTACTCCGTGTTAGAGTATTTTCAAAATACAGGCTCAAAACATACAGAAAATCGATCTTTTAGGTGCCCAAAAGTCGATATGTAAATGCATCTTCTGTAACCGTTTATATCCCAAATTTAACCTCAAAACACCCGAAAAATCGATATTTTTGGGTCCCAGAAGCAAACTGTACATGCCTACTCCGTGTTAGAGTATTTTCAATATACAGGCCCAAAACATACTGAAAATCGATCTTTTAGGTGCCCAAAAGTCGATATGTGCATGCATCTGTACCCGTTTATATCTCAAATTCAGGCTCCAAACACCCGAAAATTCGATATTTTGGGGTCCCAGAAGCGATCTGTACATGCCTTCTCAGATGCAGGCCCAAAACATGCTGAAAATCGATATTTTAGGTGCCCAAAGTCAACATGTGTATGCATCTTCTGCACTCGTTTATATCTCAAATTCAACCTCAAAACACCCGAAAATTTGATAATTTTGGGTCACAGAAGCGATCTGTACATGTCTAGTCAGTGCTAGAATGTTTTCAAAATATAGGCTCAAAACATGCTAAAAATCGATATTTTAAGTGTCCAAAGTCGATATGTGAATGCATCTTCTGTACCCGTTTATATCTCAAATTCAGGCTCAAAACACCCGAAAATTCGATATTTTTGGGTCCCAGAAGCGAACTGTACATGCCTACTCCGTGTTATAGTATTTTCAAAATACAGGCCCAAAACATGCTGAAAATCGATATTTTAGGTGCCCAAAGTCAATATGTGCATGCATCTTCTGTACCCGTTTATATCTCAAATTCAGGCTCAAAACTCCCGAAAATTTGATAATTTTGGGTCACAGAAACGATCTGTACATGTCTAGTCAGTGCTAGAATGTTTTCAAAATATAGGCTCAAAACATGCTAAAAATCGATATTTTAAGTGTCCAAAGTCGATATCTCAAATTTAGGTCCAAAACACCCAAAAACTCGATATTTTGGGGTTCCAGAAGCGATCTGTACATGCCTACTCAGTGCTAGAATGTTTTCAAAATACCGGCCCAAAACGTGCTGAAAATCGATATTTTAAGTGTCCAAAGTCGATATAAGCATGCATCTTCTGTACCCGTTTATATCTCAAATTCAGGCTCAAAACACCCGAAAATTCGGTATTTTTGGGTCCCAGAAGCGATCTGTACTTGCTTACTCCGTGTTAGAGTATTCTTTAAAATATAGGCTCAAAACATGCTAAAAATCGATATTTTATGTGTCCAAAGTCGATATGTGCATGCATCATCTGTACCCGTTTATATCTCAAATTCAGGCTCAAAACACCCGAAAATTCGATATTTTGGGGTCCCAGAAGTGATTTGTACATGCCTACTTAGTGCTACAATATTTTCAAAATATAGGCCCAAAACATTCTACAAATCGATATTTTAGGTCCCCAAAGACGATATCTCAAATTCAGGCCCAAAACACCCGAAAATTCGATATTTTGGGGTCCCAGAAGCGAACTGTACATGCCTACTCCGTGTTAGAGTATTTTCAAAATACAGGCTCAAAACATACAGAAAATCGATCTTTTAGGTGCCCAAAAGTCGATATGTAAATGCATCTTCTGTACCCGTTTATATCCCAAATTTAACCTCAAAAAACCCGAAAAATCGATATTTTTGGGTCCCAGAAGCAAACTGTACATGCCTACTCCGTGTTAGAGTATTTTCAATATACAGGCCCAAAACATACTGAAAATCGATCTTTTAGGTGCCCAAAAGTCGATATGTGCATGCATCTGTACCCGTTTATATCTCAAATTCAGGCTCCAAACACCCGAAAATTCGATATTTTGGGGTCCCAGAAGCGATCTGTACATGCCTTCTCAGATGCAGGCCCAAAACATGCTGAAAATCGATATTTTAGGTGCCCAAAGTCAACATGTGTATGCATCTTCTGCACCCGTTTATATCTCAAATTCAACCTCAAAACACCCGAAAATTCGATATTTTGGGGTCCCAGAAGCGATCTGTACATGCCTACTCAGTGCTAGAATTGTTTCAAAATATAGGCTCAAAACATGCTAAAAATCGATATTTTAGGTGACCAAAGTCGATATGTGCATGCATCATCTGTACCCGTTTATATCTCAAATTCAGGCTCAAAACACCCGAAAATTCGATATTTTGGGGTCCCAGAAGTGATTTGTACATGCCTACTTAGTACTAGAATATTTTCAAAATATAGGCCCAAAACATGCTAAAAATCGATATTTTAGGTCCCCAAAGTCGATATCTCAAATTCAGGCCCAAAACACCCGAAAATTCGATATTTTTGGGTCCCAGAAGCGAACTGAACATGCCTACTCAGTGTTAGAGTATTTTCAAAATACAGGCTCAAAACATACTGAAAATCGATCTTTTAGGTGCCCAAAAGTCGATATGTGGATGCATCTTCTGTACCAGTTTATATCTCAAATTCAGGCTCAAAACACCAGAAAATTCGATATTTTGGGGTCCCAGAAGCGATCTGTACATGCCCACTCAGATGCAGGCACAAAACATGCTGAAAATCGATATTTTAGGTGCCCAAAGTCAACATGTGTATGCATCTTTGGTACCCGTATATATCTCAAATTCAGGCTCAAAACACCCGAAAATTCGGTATTTTTGGGTCCCAGAAGCGATTTGTACATCTCTACTCCTAGTTAGAATGTTTTCTAAATACAGGCCCAAAACATACTGAAAATCAATCTTTTAGGTGCCCAAAAGTCGATATGTGGAGGCATCTTCTGTACCTGTTTATATCTCAAATTCAGGCTCAAAACACCCGAAAATTCGATATTTTGGGGTCCCAGAAGCGATCTGTACTTGCTTACTCCGTGTTAGAGTATTTTCAAAATACAGGCCAAAACAAGCTGAAAATCGATATTTTAGGTGACCAAAGTCAACATGTGTATGCATCTTCTGCACCCGTTTATATCCCAAATTCAACCTCAAAACACCCGAAAATTCAATATTTTTGGGTCCCAGAAGCGATCTGTACATGCCTACTCAGTGCTAGAATTTTTTCAAAATATAGGCTCAAAACATGCTAAAAATCGATATTTTAAGTGTCCAAAGTCGATATGTGCATGCATCATCTGTACCCGTTTATATCTCTAATTCAGGCTCAAAACACCCAAAAACTCGATATTTTGGGATCCCAGAAGCGATCTGTACATGCCTACTCAATGCTAGAATGTTTTCAAAATACAGGCCCAAAACATGCTGAAAATCGATATTTTAGGTGCCCAAAGTCAATATGTGCATGCATCTTCTGTACCCGTTTATATCTCAAATTCAGTCTCAAAACACCCGAAAATTCGATATTTTGGGGTCCCAGAAGTGATCTGTACATGCCTACTTAGTACTAGAATATTTTCAAAATATAGGCCCAAAACATGCTAAAAATCGATATTTTAGGTCCCCAAAGTCGATATCTCAAATTCAGGCCCAAAACACCCGAAAATTCGATATTTTTGGGTCCCAGAAGCGAACTGAACATGCCTACTCAGTGTTAGAGTATTTTCAAAATACAGGCTCAAAACATACTGAAAATCGATCTTTTAGGTGCCCAAAAGTCGATATGTAAATGCATCTTTTCTGTACCCGTTTATATCCCAAATTTAACCTCAAAACACCCGAAAATTCGATATTTTTGGGTCCCAGAAGCGATCTGTAGATGCCTACTCAGTGCTAGAATGTTTTCAAAATATAGGCTCAAAACATGCTAAAAATCGATATTTTAAGTGTCCAAAGTCGATATGTGCATGCATCATCTGTACCCGTTTATATCTCTAATTCAGGCTCAAAACACCCAAAAACTCGATATTTTGGGATCAAAGAAGTGATCTGTACATGCCTACTCAATGCTAGAATGTTTTCAAAATACAGCCCCAAAACCTGCTGAAAATCGATATTTTAGGTGCCCAAAGTCAATATGTGCATGCATCTTCTGTACCCGTTTATATATCAAATATAGGCTCAAAACACCCGAAAATTCGGTATTTTTGGGTCCCAGAAGCGATCTGTACATCCCTACTCCTAGTTAGAATGTTTTCAAGATACAGACCCAAAACATGCTCAAAATCGATCTTTTAGGTGCCCAAAAGTTGATATGTGGATGCATCTTCTGTACCCGTTTATATCTCAAATTCTGGCTCAAAACACCCGAAAATTCGATATTTTGGGGTCCCAGAAGCGATCTGTACTTGCTTACTCCGTGTTAGAGTATTCTTTAAAATATAGGCTCAAAACATGCTAAAAATCGATATTTTATGTGTCCAAAGTCGATATGTGCATGCATCATCTGTACCCGTTTATATCTCAAATTTAAGCTCAAAACACCCGAAAATTCGATATTATGGGGTGCCAGAAGTGATTTGTACATGCCTACTTAGTGCTACAATATTTTCAAAATATAGGCCTAAAACATTCTACAAATCGATATTTTAGGTCCCCAAAGACGATATCTCAAATTCAGGCCCAAAACACCCGAAAATTCGATATTTTGGGGTCCCAAAAGCGAACTGTACATGCCTACTCCGTGTTAGAGTATTTTCAAAATACAGGCTCAAAACATACTGAAAATCGATCTTTTAAGTGCCCAAAAGTCGATATGTAAATGCATCTTCTGTACCCGTTTATATCCCAAATTTAACCTCAAAACACCCGAAAAATCGATATTTTTGGGTCCCAGAAGCGATCTGTACATGTCTACTCAGTGCTAGAATTGTTTCAAAATATAGGCTCAAAACATGCTAAAAATCGGTATTTTAAGTGTCCAAAGTCGATATGTGCATGCATCATCTGTACCCGATTATATCTCAAATTCAGGCTCAAAACACTCGAAAATTCGATATTTTGGGGTCCCATAAGTGATCTGTACATGCCTACTTAGTGCTAGAAGATTTTCAAAATATAGGCCCAAAACATGCTAAAAATCGATATTTTAGGTGCCCAAAGTCGATATCTCAAATTCAGGCCCAAAACACCCGAAAATTCGATATTTTTGGGTCCCAGAAGCGAACTGAACATGCCTACTCAGTGTTAGAGTTTTTTCAAAATACAGGCTCAAAACATACTGAAAATCGATCTTTTAGGTGCCCAAAAGTCGATATGTAAATGCATCTTTTCTGTACCCGTTTATATCCCAAATTTAACCTCAAAACACCCGAAAATTCGATATTTTTGGGTCCCAGAAGCGATCTGTAGATGCCTACTCAGTGCTAGAATGTTTTCAAAATATAGCCTCAAAACATGCTAAAAATCGATATTTTAAGTGTCCAAAGTCGATATGTGCATGCATCATCTGTACCCGTTTATATCTCTAATTCAGGCTCAAAACACCCAAAAACTCGATATTTTGGGATCAAAGAAGTGATCTGTACATGCCTACTCAATGCTAGAATGTTTTCAAAATACAGGCCCAAAACCTGCTGAAAATCGATATTTTAGGTGCCCAAAGTCAATATGTGCATGCATCTTCTGTACCCGTTTATATATCAAATATAGGCTCAAAACACCCGAAAATTCGGTATTTTTGGGTCCCAGAAGCGATCTGTACATCCCTACTCCTAGTTAGAATGTTTTCAAGATACAGACCCAAAACATGCTCAAAATCGATCTTTTAGGTGCCCAAAAGTTGATATGTGGATGCATCTTCTGTACCCGTATATATCTCAAATTCTGGCTCAAAACACCCGAAAATTCGATATTTTGGGGTCCCAGAAGCGATCTGTACTTGCTTACTCCGTGTTAGAGTATTCTTTAAAATATAGGCTCAAAACATGCTAAAAATCGATATTTTATGTGTCCAAAGTCGATATGTGCATGCATCATCTGTACCCGTTTATATCTCAAATTCAGGCTCAAAACACCCGAAAAATCGATATTATGGGGTGCCAGAAGTGATTTGTACATGCCTACTTAGTGCTACAATATTTTCAAAATATAGGCCCAAAAGATTCTACAAATCGATATTTTAGGTCCCCAAAGACGATATCTCAAATTCAGGCCCAAAACACCCGAAAATTCGATATTTTGGGGTCCCAAAAGCGAACTGTACATGCCTACTCCGTGTTAGAGTATTTTCAAAATACAGGCTCAAAACATACTGAAAATCGATCTTTTAAGTGCCCAAAAGTCGATATGTAAATGCATCTTCTGTACCCGTTTATATCCCAAATTTAACCTCAAAACACCCGAAAAATCGATATTTTTGGGTCCCAGAAGCGATCTGTACATGTCTACTCAGTGCTAGAATTGTTTCAAAATATAGGCTCAAAACATGCTAAAAATCGGTATTTTAAGTGTCCAAAGTCGATATGTGCATGGATCATCTGTACCCGATTATATCTCAAATTCAGGCTCAAAACACTCGAAAATTCGATATTTGGGGTCCCATAAGTGATCTGTACATGCCTACTTAGTGCTAGAATATTTTCAAAATATAGGCCCAAAACATGCTAAAAATCGATATTTTAGGTGCCCAAAGTCGATATCTCACATTCAGGCCCAAAACACCCTAAAATTCGATATTTTGGGGTCCCAGAAGTGAACTGTACATGCCTACTCCGTGTTAGAGTATTTTCAAAATACAGTCCCAAAACATACTGAAAATCGATCTTTTAGGTGACCAAAGGCAACATGTGTATGCATCTTCTGCACTCGTTTATATCTCAAATTCAACCTCAAAACACCCGAAAATTTGATAATTTTGGGTCCCAGAAGCGATCTGTACATGTCTAGTCAGTGCTAGAATGTTTTCAAAATATAGGCTCAAAACATGCTAAAAATCGATATTTTAAGTGTCCAAAGTCGATATGTGCATGCATCTTCTGTACCCGTTTATATCTCAAATTCAGGCTCAAAACACCCGAAAATTCGATATTTTGGGGTCCCAGAAGTGATCTGTACATGCCTACTTAGTACTAGAATATTTTCAAAATATAGGCCCAAAACATGCTAAAAATCGATATTTTAGGTCACCAAAGTCGATATCTCAAATTCAGGCCCAAAACACCCGAAAATTCGATATTTTTGGGTCCCAGAAGCGAACTGAACATGCCTACTCAGTGTTAGAGTATTTTCAAAATACAGGTTCAAAACATACTGAAAATCGATCTTTTAGGTGCCCAAAAGTCGATATGTAAATGCATCTTTTCTGTACCCGTTTATATCCCAAATTTAACCTCAAAACACCCGAAAATTCGATATTTTTGGGTCCCAGAAGCGATCTGTAGATGCCTACTCAGTGCTAGAATGTTTTCAAAATATAGGCTCAAAACATGCTAAAAATCGATATTTTAAGTGTCCAAAGTCGATATGTGCATGCATCATCTGTACCCGTTTATATCTCTAATTCAGGCTCAAAACACCCAAAAACTCGATATTTTGGGATCCCAGAAGTGATCTGTACATGCCTACTCAATGCTAGAATGTTTTCAAAATACAGGCCCAAAACATGCTGAAAATCGATATTTTAGGTGCCCAAAGTCAATATGTGCATGCATCTTCTGTACCCGTTTATATCTCAAATATAGGCTCAAAACACCCGAAAATTCGGTATTTTTGGGTTCCAGAAGCGATCTGTACATCCCTACTCCTAGTTAGAATGTTTTCAAGATACAGACCCAAAACATGCTCAAAATCGATATTTTAGGTGCCCAAAGTCGATATGTGCATGCATCATCTGTACCCGTTTATATCTCAAATTCAGGCTCAAAACACCCGAAAATTCGATATTTTGGGGTGCCAGAAGTGATTTGTACGTGCCTACTTAGTGCTACAATATTTTCAAAATATAGGCCCAAAACATTCTACAAATCGATATTTTAGGTCCCCAAAGACGATATCTAAAATTCAGGCCCAAAACACCCGAAAATTTGATATTTTGGGGTCCCAAAAGCGAACTGTACATGCCTACTCCGTGTTAGAGTATTTTCAAAATACAGGCTCAAAACATACTGAAAATCGATCTTTTAAGTGCCCAAAAGTCGATATGTAAATGCATCTTCTGTACCCGTTTATATCCCAAATTTAACCTCAAAACACCCGAAAAATCGATATTTTTGGGTCCCAGAAGCGATCTGTACATGTCTACTCAGTGCTAGAATTGTTTCAAAATATAGGCTCAAAACATGCTAAAAATCGATATTTTAAGTGTCCAAAGTCGATATGTGCATGGATCATCTGTACCCGTTTATATCTCAAATTCAGGCTCAAAACACTCGAAAATTCGATATTTTGGGGTCCCATAAGTGATCTGTACATGCCTACTTAGTGCGAGAATATTTTCAAAATATAGGCCCAAAACATGCTAAAAATCGATATTTTAGGTGCCCAAAGTCGATATCTCACATTCAGGCCCAAAACACCCTAAAATTCGATATTTTGGGGTCCCAGAAGTGAACTGTACACGCCTACTCCGTGTTAGAGTATTTTCAAAATACAGGCCCAAAACATACTGAAAATCGATCTTTTAGGTGCCCAAAGGCAACATGTGTATGCATCTTCTGCACTCGTTTATATCTCAAATTCAACCTCAAAACACCCGAAAATTTGATAATTTTGGGTCCCAGAAGCGATCTGTACATGTCTAGTCAGTGCTAGAATGTTTTCAAAATATAGGCTCAAAACATGCTAAAAATCGATATTTTAAGTGTCCAAAGTCGATATGTGCATACATCTTCTGTACCCGTTTATATCTCAAATTCAGGCTCAAAACACCCGAAAATTCGATATTTTGGGGTCCCAGAAGTGATCTGTTCATGCCTACTTAGTACTAGAATATTTTCAAAATATAGGCCCAAAACATGCTAAAAATCGATATTTTAGGTGCCCAAAGTCGATATCTCAAATTCAGGCCCAAAACACCCGAAAATTCGATATTTTTGGGTCCCAGAAGCGAACTGAACATGCCTACTCAGTGTTAGAGTATTTTCAAAATACAGGCTCAAAACATACTGAAAATCGATCTTTTAGGTGCCCAAAAGTCGATATGTAAAAGCATCTTTTCTGTACCCGTTTATATCCCAAATTTAACCTCAAAACACCCGAAAATTCGATATTTTTGGGTCCCAGAAGCGATCTGTAGATGCCTACTCAGTGCTAGAATGTTTTCAAAATATAGGCTCAAAACATGCTAAAAATCGATATTTTAAGTGTCCAAAGTCGATATGTGCATGCATCATCTGTACCCGTTTATATCTCTAATTCAGGCTCAAAACACCCAAAAACTCGATATTTTGGGATCCCAGAAGTGATCTGTACATGCCTACTCAATGCTAGAATGTTTTCAAAATACAGGCTCAAAACATAAAAAAAATCGATCTTTTAGGTGCCCAAAGTCAATATGTGCATGCATCTTCTGTACCCGTTTATATCTCAAATATAGGCTCAAAACACCCGAAAATTCGGTATTTTTGGGTCCCAGAAGCGATCTGTACATCCCTACTCCTAGTTAGAATGTTTTCAAGATACAGACCCAAAACATGCTCAAAATGGATCTTTTAGGTGCCCAAAAGTTGATATGTGGATGCATCTTCTGTACCCGTTTATATCTCAAATTCAGGCTCAAAAACACCCGAAAACTCGATATTTTGCGGTCCCAGAAGCGATCTGTACTTGCTTACTCCGTGTTAGAATATTCTTTAAAATATAGGCTCAAAACATGCTAAAAATCGATATTTTATGTGTCCAAAGTCGATATGTGCATGCATCATCTGTACCCGTTTATATCTCAAATTCAGGCTCAAAACACCCGAAAATTCGATATTTTGGGGTCCCAGAAGTGATTTGTACATGCCTACTTAGTGCTAGAATATTTTCAAAATATAGGCCCAAAACATTCTACAAATCGATATTTTAGGTCCCCAAAGACGATATCTCAGATTCAGGCCCAAAACACCCGAAAATTCGATATTTTGGGGTCCCAGAAGCGAACTGTACATGCCTACTCCGTGTTAGAGTATTTTCAAAATACAGGCTCAAAACATATTGAAAATCGATCTTTTAGGTGCCCAAAAGTCGATATGTCAATGCATCTTCTGTACCCGTTTATATCCCAAATTTAACCTCAAAACACCCGAAAAATCGATATTTTTGCGTCCCAGAAGCGATCTGTACATGTCTACTCAGTGCTAGAATTGTTTCAAAATATAGGATCAAAACATGCTAAAAATCGATATTTTAAATGTCCAAAGTCGATATGTGCATGGATCATCTGTACCCGTTTATATCTCAAATTCAGGCTCAAAACACCCGAAAATTCGGTATTTTTGGGTCCCAGAAGCGATCTGTACATCCCTACTCCTAGTTAGAATGTTTTCAAGATACAGACCCAAAACATGCTCAAAATGGATCTTTTAGGTGCCCAAAAGTTGATATGTGGATGCATCTTCTGTACCCGTTTATATCTCAAATTCAGGCTCAAAAACACCCGAAAACTCGATATTTTGCGGTCCCAGAAGCGATCTGTACTTGCTTACTCCGTGTTAGAATATTCTTTAAAATATAGGCTCAAAACATGCTAAAAATCGATATTTTATGTGTCCAAAGTCGATATGTGCATGCATCATCTGTACCCGTTTATATCTCAAATTCAGGCTCAAAACACCCGAAAATTCGATATTTTGGGGTCCCAGAAGTGATTTGTACATGCCTACTTAGTGCTAGAATATTTTCAAAATATAGGCCCAAAACATTCTACAAATCGATATTTTAGGTCCCCAAAGACGATATCTCAGATTCAGGCCCAAAACACCCGAAAATTCGATATTTTGGGGTCCCAGAAGCGAACTGTACATGCCTACTCCGTGTTAGAGTATTTTCAAAATACAGGCTCAAAACATATTGAAAATCGATCTTTTAGGTGCCCAAAAGTCGATATGTCAATGCATCTTCTGTACCCGTTTATATCCCAAATTTAACCTCAAAACACCCGAAAAATCGATATTTTTGGGTCCCAGAAGCGATCTGTACATGTCTACTCAGTGCTAGAATTGTTTCAAAATATAGGATCAAAACATGCTAAAAATCGATATTTTAAATGTCCAAAGTCGATATGTTCATGGATCATCTGTACCCGTTTATATCTCAAATTCAGGCTCAAAACACCCGAAAATTCGATATTTTGGGGTCCCAGAAGTGATCTAGAAGTGCTAGAATATTTTCAAAATATAGGCCCAAAACATGCTAAAAATCGATATTTTAGGTGCCCAAAGTCGATATCTCACATTCAGGCCCAAAACATCCTAAAATTCGATATTTTGGGGTCCCAGAAGTGAACTCTACATGCCTACTCCGTGTTAGAGTATTTTCAAAATACAGGCCCAAAACATACTGAAAATCGATCTTTTAGGTGCCCAAAGGCAACATGTGTATGCATCTTCTGCACTCGTTTATATCTCAAATTCAACCTCAAAACACCCGAAAATTTGATATTTTGGGGTCCCAGAAGCGATCTGTACATGCCTACTCAGTGCTAGAATTTTTCAAAATATAGGCTCAAAACATGCTCAAAATCGATATTTTAGGTGCCCAAAAGTCGATATGTGCATGCATCTTCTGTACCCGTTTATATCTCAAATTCAGGCCCAAAACACCCGAAAATCCGATATTTTGGGGTCCCAGAAGCTAACTGTACATGCCTACTCAGTGCTAGAATTGTTTCAAAATGTAGGCTCAAAACATGCTAAAAATCTATATTTTAAGTGTCTAAAGTCGATATGTGCATGTATCATCTGTACCCGTTTATATCTCAAATTAAGGCTCAAAACACCCGAAAATTCGATATTTTTGGGTCCTAAAAGCGATCTGTACATCCCTACTCCTAGTTAGAATGTTTTCAAGATACAGACCCAAAACATGCTCAAAATCGATATTTTAGGTGCCCAAAAGTCGATATGTGCATGCATCTTCTGTACCCGTTTATATCTCAAATTCAAGCTCAAAACATCCTAAAATTCGATATTTTGGGGTCCCAGAAGCAAACTGTACATGCCTACTCCGTGTTAGAGTATTTTCAATATACAGGCCCAAAACATACTGAAAATCGATCTTTTAGGTGCCCAAAGTCAACATGTGTATGCATCTTCTGCACTCGTTTATATCTCAAATTCAACCTCAAAACACCCGAAAATTTGATAAATTTGGGTCCCAGAAGCGATCTGTACATGTCTAGTCAGAGCTAGAATGTTTTCAAAATATAGGCTCAAAACATGCTAAAAATCGATATTTTAGTGTCCAAAGTCGATATGTGCATGCATCTTCTGTACCCGTTTATATCTCAAATTCAGGCTCAAAGCACCCGAAAATTCGATATTTTTGGGTCCCAGAAGCGATCTGTACATGCTTACTCCTAGTTCGAGTATTTTCAAAATACAGGCCCAAAACATGCTGAAAATCGATATTTTAGGTGCCCAAAGTCAATATGTGCATGCATCTTCTGTACCCGTTTATATCTCAAATTCAGACTCAAAACACACAAAAATTCGATATTTTGGGGTCCTAGAAGCGGTCTGTACATGCCTACTCAGTGCTAGAATATTTTCAAAATATAGGCCCAAAACATGCTAAAAATCGATATTATAGGTGCCCAAAGTCGATATCTCAAATTCAGGCCAAAAACACCCAAAAACTCGATATTTTGGGGTCCCAGAAGCGATCTGTACATGCCTACTCCGTGTTAGAGTATTTTCAATATACAGGCCCAAAACATACTGAAAATCGATCGTTTAGGTGCCCAAAAGTCGATATGTGGATGCATTTTCTGTACCTGTTTATATCTCAAATTTAGGCTCAAAACACCCGAAAATTCGATATTTTAGGGTCCCAGAAGCGATCTGTACTTGCTTACTCCGTGTTAGAGTATTTTCAAAATACAGGCCCAAAACAAACTGAAAATCGATATTTTAGGTGACCAAAGTCAACATGTGTATGAATCTTCTGCACCCCTTTATATCCCAAATTCAACCTCAAAACACCCGAAAATTCGATATTTTTGGGTCCCAGAAGCGATCTGTACATGCCTACTCAGTGCTAGAATTGTTTCAAAATATAGGCTCAAAACATGCTAAAAATCGATATTTTAAGTGTCCAAAGTCGATATGTGCATGCATCATCTGTACCCGTTTATATCTCAAATTCAGGCTCAAAACACCCGAAAATTCGAAATTTTGGGGTCCCAGAAGTGATCTGTACATGCCTACTTAGTGCTAGAATATTTTCAAAATATAGGCTAAAAACATGCTAAAATCGATATTTTAGGTCCCCAAAGTCGATATCTCAAATTCAGGCCCAAAACAACCGAAAATTCGATATTTTGGGGTCCCAGAAGCGAACTGTACATGCCTACTCCGTGTTAGAGTATTTTCAAAATACAGGCCCAAAACATACTGAAAATCGATCTTTTAGGTGCCCAAAGTCAACATGTGTATGCATCTTCTGCACTCGTTTATATCTCAAATTCAACCTCAAAACACCCGAAAATTTGATAATTTTTTGTCCCAGAAGCGATCTGTACATGTCTAGTCAGTGCTAGAATGTTTTCAAAATATAGGCTCAAAACATGCTAAAAATCGATATTTTAATTGTCCAAAGTCGATATGTGCATGCATCTTCTGTACCCGTTTATATCTCAAATTCAGGCTCAAAACACCCTAAAATTCGATATTTTTCGGTCCCAGAAGCGATCTGTACATGCTTACTCCTAGTTCGAGTATTATAAAAATACAGGCCCAAAACATGCTGAAAATCGATATTTTAGGTGCCCAAAGTCAATATGTGCATGCATCATCTGTACCCGTTTATATCTCAAATTCAGGCTCAAAACACCCGAAAATTCGATATTTTGGGGTCCCAGAAGCGATCTGTACATGCCTACTCAGTGCTAGAATATTTTCGAAATATAGGCCCAAAACATGCTAAAAATCGATATTTTAGGTGCCCAAAGTCGATATCTCAAATTCAGGCCAAAAACACCCAAAAACTCGATATTTTGGGGTCCCAGAAGCGATCTGTACATGCCTACTCCGTGTTAGAGTATTTTCAATATACAGGCCCAAAACATACAGAAAATCGATCGTTTAGGTGCCCAAAAGTCGATATGTGGATGCATTTTCTGTACCTGTTTATATCTCAAATTCAGGCTCAAAACACCCGAAAATTCGATATTTTGGGGTCCCAGAAGCGATCTGTACTTGCTTACTCCGTGTTAGAGTATTTTCAAAATACAGGCCCAAGACAAACTGAAAATCGATATTTTAGGTGACCAAAGTCAACATGTGTATGAATCTTCTGCACCCCTTTATATCCCAAATTCAACCTCAAAACACCCGAAAATTCGATATTTTTGGGTCCCAGAAGCGATCTGTACATGCCTACTCATTGCTAGAATTGTTTCAAAATATAGGCTCAAAACATGCTAAAAATCGATATTTTAAGTGTCCAAAGTCGATATGTGCATGCATCATCTGTACCCGTTTATATCTCAAATTCAGGCTCAAAACACCTGAAAATTAGATATTTTGGGGTCCCAGAAGCGATCTGTACATGCCTACTCAGTGCTAGAATATTTTCATAATATAGCCCCAAAACATGCTAAAAATCGATATTTTAGGTGCCCAAAGTCGATATCTCAAATTCAGGCCAAAAACACCCAAAACCCCGATATTTTGGGGTCCCAGAAGCGATCTGTACATGCCTACTCCGTGTTAGAGTATTTTCAATATACAGGCTCAAAACATACTGAAAATAGATCGTTTAGGTGCCCAAAAGTCGATATGTGGATGCATTTTCTGTACCCGTTTATATCTCAAATTCAGGCTCAAAACACCCGAAAATTCGATATTTTGGGGTCCCAGAAGCGATCTGTACATGCCTACTCTGTGTTAGAGTATTTTCAATATACAGGCCCAAAACATACTGAAAATCGATCGTTTAAGTGCCCAAAAGTCGATATGTGGATGCATTTTCTGTACCCGTTTATATCTCAAATTCAGGCCCAAAACAACCGAAAATTCGATATTTTGGGGTCCCAGAAGCGAACTGTACATGCCTACTCAGTGTTAGAGTATTTTCAAAATACAGGCTCAAAACATACAAAAAATCGATCTTTTAGGTGCCCAAAAGTCGATATGTGCATGCATCTTCTGTACCCGTTTATATCTCAAATTCAGGCTCAAAACACCCGAAAATTCGATATTTTGGGGTCCCAGAAGCGATCTGTACTTGCTTACTCCGTGTAAGAGTATTCTTTAAAATGCAGGCCCAAAACAAGCTGAAAATCGATATTTTAGGTGACCAAAGTCAACATGTGTATGCATCTTCTGCACCCGTTTATATCTCAAATTCAACCTCAAAACACCCGAAAATTCGATATTTTGGGGTCCCAGAAGCGATCTGTACATGCCTACTCAGTGCTAGAATTGTTTCAAAATATAGGCTCAAAACATGCTAAAAATAGATATTTTATGTGTCCAAAGTCGATATGTGCATGCATCATCTGTACCCGTTTATATCTCAAATTCAGGCTCAAAACACCCGAAAATTCGATATTTTGGGGTCCCAGAAGTGATCTGTACATGCCTACTTAGTGCTAGAATATTTTCAAAATATAGGCCCAAAACATTCTAGAAATCAATATTTTAGGTCCCCAAAGACGATATCTCAAATTCAGGCCCAAAACACCCGAAAATTCGATATTTTGGGGTCCCAGAAGCGAACTGTACATGCCTACTCCGTGTTAGAGTATTTTCAAAATACAGGCTCAAAACATACTGAAAATCGATCTTTTAGGTGTCCAAAAGTCGATATGTAAATGCATCTTCTGTACCCGTTTATATCCCAAATTTAACCTCAAAACACCCGAAAATTCGATATTTTTGGGTCCCAGAAGCGATCTGTTCATGTCTACTCAGTGCTAGAATTGTTTCAAAATATAGGCTCAAAACATGCTAAAAATCGATATTTTAAGTGTCCAAAGTCGATATGTGCATTGATCATCTGTACCCGTTTATATCTCAAATTCAGGTTTAAAACACCCGAAAATTCGATATTTTAGGGTCCCAGAAGTGATCTGTACATGCCTACTTAGTGCTAGAATATTTTCAAAATATAGGCCCAAAACATGCTAAAAATCGATATTTTAGGTGCCCAAAGTCGATATCTCAAATTCAGGCCAAAAACACCCAAAAACTCGATATTTTGGGGTCCCAGAAGCGATCTGTACATGCCTACTCCGTGTTAGAGTATTTTCAATATACAGGCCCAAAACATACAGAAAATCGATCGTTTAGGTGCCCAAAAGTCGATATGTGGATGCATTTTCTGTACCTGTTTATATCTCAAATTCAGGCTCAAAACACCCGAAAATTCGATATTTTGGGGTCCCAGAAGCGATCTGTACTTGCTTACTCCGTGTTAGAGTATTTTCAAAATACAGGCCCAAAACAAACTGAAAATCGATATTTTAGGTGACCAAAGTCAACATGTGTATGAATCTTCTGCACCCCTTTATATCCCAAATTCAACCTCAAAACACCCGAAAATTCGATATTTTTGGGTCCCAGAAGCGATCTGTACATGCCTACTCATTGCTAGAATTGTTTCAAAATATAGGCTCAAAACATGCTAAAAATCGATATTTTAAGTGTCCAAAGTCGATATGTGCATGCATCATCTGTACCCGTTTATATCTCAAATTCAGGCTCAAAACACCTGAAAATTAGATATTTTGGGGTCCCAGAAGCGATCTGTACATGCCTACTCAGTGCTAGAATATTTTCATAATATAGGCCCAAAACATGCTAAAAATCGATATTTTAGGTGCCCAAAGTCGATATCTCAAATTCAGGCCAAAAACACCCAAAACCCCGATATTTTGGGGTCCCAGAAGCGATCTGTACATGCCTACTCCGTGTTAGAGTATTTTCAATATACAGGCTCAAAACATACTGAAAATAGATCGTTTAGGTGCCCAAAAGTCGATATGTGGATGCATTTTCTGTACCCGTTTATATCTCAAATTCAGGCTCAAAACACCCGAAAATTCTATATTTTGGGGTCCCAGAAGCGATCTGTACATGCCTACTCTGTGTTAGAGTATTTTCAATATACAGGCCCAAAACATAGTGAAAATCGATCGTTTAAGTGCCCAAAAGTCGATATGTGGATGCATTTTCTGTACCCGTTTATATCTCAAATTCAGGCCCAAAACAACCGAAAATTCGATATTTTGGGGTCCCAGAAGCGAACTGTACATGCCTACTCAGTGTTAGAGTATTTTCAAAATACAGGCTCAAAACATACAAAAAATCGATCTTTTAGGTGCCCAAAAGTCGATATGTGCATGCATCTTCTGTACCCGTTTATATCTCAAATTCAGGCTCAAAACACCCGAAAATTCGATATTTTGGGGTCCCAGAAGCGATCTGTACTTGCTTACTCCGTGTAAGAGTATTCTTTAAAATGCAGGCCCAAAACAAGCTGAAAATCGATATTTTAGGTGACCAAAGTCAACATGTGTATGCATCTTCTGCACCCGTTTATATCTCAAATTCAACCTCAAAACACCCGAAAATTCGATATTTTGGGGTCCCAGAAGCGATCTGTACATGCCTACTCAGTGCTAGAATTGTTTCAAAATATAGGCTCAAAACATGCTAAAAATAGATATTTTATGTGTCCAAAGTCGATATGTGCATGCATCATCTGTACCCGTTTATATCTCAAATTCAGGCTCAAAACACCCGAAAATTCGATATTTTGGGGTCCCAGAAGTGATCTGTACATGCCTACTTAGTGCTAGAATATTTTCAAAATATAGGCCCAAAACATTCTAGAAATCAATATTTTAGGTCCCCAAAGACGATATCTCAAATTCAGGCCCAAAACACCCGAAAATTCGATATTTTGGGGTCCCAGAAGCGAACTGTACATGCCTACTCCGTGTTAGAGTATTTTCAAAATACAGGCTCAAAACATACTGAAAATCGATCTTTTAGGTGTCCAAAAGTCGATATGTAAATGCATCTTCTGTACCCGTTTATATCCCAAATTTAACCTCAAAACACCCGAAAATTCGATATTTTTGGGTCCCAGAAGCGATCTGTTCATGTCTACTCAGTGCTAGAATTGTTTCAAAATATAGGCTCAAAACATGCTAAAAATCGATATTTTAAGTGTCCAAAGTCGATATGTGCATTGATCATCTGTACCCGTTTATATCTCAAATTCAGGTTTAAAACACCCGAAAATTCGATATTTTAGGGTCCCAGAAGTGATCTGTACATGCCTACTTAGTGCTAGAATATTTTCAAAATATAGGCCCAAAACATGCTAAAAATCGATATTTTAGGTGCCCAAAGTCGATATCTCAAATTCAGGCCCAAAACACCCTAAAATTCGATATTTTGGGGTCCCAGAAGCGAACTGTACATGCCTACACCGTGTTAGAGTATTTTCAAATTACAGGCCCAAAACATACTGAAAATCGATCTTTTAGGTGCCCAAAGTCAACATGTGTATGCATCTTCTGTACTCGTTTATATCTCAAATTCAACCTCAAAACACCCGAAAATTTGATAATTTTGGGTCCCAGAAGCGATCTGTACATGTCTAGTCAGTGCTAGAATGTTTTCAAAATATAGGCTCAAAACATGCTAAAAATCGATATTTTAAGTGTCCAAAGTCGATATGTGCATGCATCTTCTGTACCCGTTTATATCTCAAATTCAGGCTCAAAACTCCCGAAAATTCGATATTTTGGGGTCCCAGAAGTGATCTGTACATGCCTACTCCTAGTTAGAGTATTTTCAAAATACATTCACAAAACATGCTGAAAATCGATATTTTAGGTGCTCAAAGTCATTATGTGCATGCATCTTCAGTACCCGTTTATATCTCAAATTCAGGCTCAAAACACCCGAAAATTCGGCATTTTTGGGTCCTAGAAGCGATCTGTACATCCCTACTCCTAGTTAGAATGTTTTCAAGATACAGACCCAAAACATGCTCAAAATCGATATTTTAGGTGCCCAAAAGTCGATATGTGCATGCATCTTCTGTACCCGTTTATATCTCAAATTCAGGCTGAAAACACCCGAAAATTCGATATTTTGGGGTCCCAGAAGCGATCTGTACATGCCTACTCAGTACTAGAAGATTTTTAAAATATAGGCTTAAAACATGCTAAAAATCGATATTTTAGGTGCCCAAAAGTCGATATCTGTATGCATCTTATGTACCCGTTTATTTTATCTTAAATTCAGGCTCCAAACACCCGAAAATTCGATATTTTGGGGTCCCAGAAGCGATCTGTACATGCCTACTCAGATGCAGGCCCAAAACATGCTGAAAATCGATACTTTAGGTGCCCAAAGTCAACATGTGTATGCATCTTCTGCACTCGTTTATATCTCAAATTCAACCTCAAAACACCCGAAAATTTGATAATTTTGGGTCTCAGAAGCGATCTGTACATGTCTAGTCAGTGCTAGAATGTTTTCAAAATATAGGCTCAAAACATGCTAAAAATTGATATTTTAAGTGTCCAAAGTCGATATGTGCATGCATCTTCTGTACCCGTTTATATCTCAAATTCAGGCTCAAAACACCCGTAAATGCGATATTTTTGGGTCCCACAAGCGATCTGTACATGCCTACTCCTAGTTAGAGTATTATCAAAATACAGGCACAAAACATGCTGAAAATCGATATTTTAGGTGCCCAAAGTCAATATGTGGATGTATCTTCTGCACCCGTTTATATCTCAAATTCAGGTCCAAAACACCCAAAAACTCGATATTTTGGGGTCCCAGAAGCGATCTGTACATGCCTACTCCGTGTTAGAGTATTTTAAATATACAGGCCCAAAACATACTGAAAATCGATCTTTTAGGTGCCCAAAAGTCGATATGTGGATGCATCTTCTGTACCCGTTTATATCTTAAATTCAAGCTAAAAACACCCGAAAATTCGATATTTTGGGGTCCCAGAAGCGATCTGTACATGCCTACTCACATGCAGGCCACAAAACATGCTGAAAATCGATATTTTAGGTGCCCAAAGTCAACATGTGTATGCATCTTCTGGACTCGTTTATATCTCAAATTCAACCTCAAAACACCCGAAAATTTGATAATTTTGGGTCCCAGAAGCGATCTGTACATGTCTAGTCAGTGCTAGAATGTTTTCAAAATATAGGCTCAAAACATGCTAAAAATCGATATTTTAAGTGTCCAAAGTCGATATGTGCATGCATCTTCTGTACCCGTTTATATCTCAAATTCACGCTCAAAACACCCGAAAATGCGATATTTTTGGGTCCCAAAAGCGATCTGTACATGCCTACTCCTAGTTAGAGTATTTTCAAAATACAGGCTCAAAACATGCTAAAAATCGATATTTTAGGTGCCCAAAGTCAATATGTGCATGCATCTTCTGTACACGCTTATATCTCAAATTCAGGCTCAAAACACCCGAAAATTCGATATTTTGAGGTCCCAGAAGCGATCTGTACATGCCTACTCAGTGCTAGAATTTTTTCAAAATATAGGCCCAAAACATGCTAAAAATCGATATTTTAGGTACGCAAAGTCGATATCTCAAATTCAGGTCTAAAACACCAAAAAATTCGATATTTTGGGGTCCCAGAAGAGATCTGTACATGCCTACTCAGTGCTAGAATGTTTTCTAAATACAGGCCCAAAACATGCTGAAAATCGATATTCTAAGTGTCCATAGTCGATATGTGCATGCATCTTCTGTACCCGTTTATATCTCAAATTCAGGCTCAAAACACCCGAAAATTCGGTATTTTTGGGTCCCAGAAGCGATCTGTACATCCCTACTCCTAGTTAGAATGTTTTCAAGATACAGACCCAAAACATGCTCAAAATCGAAATTTTAGGTGCCCAAAAGTCGACATGTGCATGCATCTTCTGTACCCGTTTATATCTCAAATTCAGGCTGAAAACACCCGAAAATTCGATATTTTGGGGTCCCAGAAGCGATCTGTACATGCCTACTCAGTGCTAGAAGATTTTTAAAATATAGGCCCAAAACATGCTAAAAATCGATATTTTAGGTGCCCAAAAGTCGATATGTGTATGCATCTTATGTACCCGTTTATTTTATCTTAAATTCAGGCTCCAAACACCCGAAAATTCGATATTTTGGGGTCCCAGAAGCGATCTGTACATGCCTACTCAGATGCATGCCCAAAACATGCTGAAAATCGATACTTTAGGTGCCCAAAGTCAACATGTGTATGCATCTTCTGCACTCGTTTATATCTCAAATTCAACCTCAAAACACCCGAAAATTTGATAATTTTGGGTCCCAGAAGCGATCTGTACATGTCTAGTCAGTGCTAGAATGTTTTCAAAATATAGGCTCAAAACATGCTAAAAATTGATATTTTAAGTGTCCAAAGTCGATATGTGCATGCATCTTCTGTACCCGTTTATATCTCTAAAATTCAGGCTCAAAACATCCGAAAATTCGATATTTTTGGGTCCCACAAGCGATCTGTACATGCCTACTCCTAGGTAGAGTATTTTCAAAATACAGGCCCAAAACATGCTGAAAATCGATATTTTAGGTGCCCAAAGTCAATATGTGGATGTATCTTCTGCACCCGTTTATATCTCTGATTCTGGTCCAAAACACCCAAAAACTCGATATTTTGGGGTCCCAGAAGCGATCTGTACATGACTACTCCGTGTTAGAGTATTTTAAATATACTGGCCCAAAACATACTGAAAATCGATCTTTTAGGTGCCCAAAAGTCGATATGTGGATTCATCTTCTGTACCCGTTTATATCTTAAATTCAAGCTAAAAACACCCGAAAATTCAATATTTTAGGGTCCCATAAGCGATCTGTACATGCCTACTCACATGCAGGCCACAAAACATGCTGAAAATCGATATTTTAGGTGCCCAAAGTCAACATGTGTATGCATCTTCTGCACTCGTTTATATCTCAAATTCAACCTCAAAACAACCGAAAATTTGATAATTTTGGTTCCCAGAAGCGATCTGTACATGTCTAGTCAGTGCTAGAATGTTTTCAAAATATAGGCTCAAAACATGCTAAAAATTGATATTTTAAGTGTCCAAAGTCGATATGTGCATACATCTTCTGTACCCGTTTATATCTCAAATTCGGGCTCAAAACACCCGAAAATTCGATATTTTTGGGTCCCACAAGCGATCTGTACATGCCTACTCCTAGTTAGAGTATTTTCAAAATACAGGCCCAAAACATGCTGAAAATCGATATTTTAGGTGCCCAAAGTCAATATGTGGATGTATCTTCTGCACCCGTTTATATCTCAAATTCAGGTCCAAAACACCCAAAAACTCGATATTTTGTTGTCCCAGAAGCGATCTGTACATGCCTACTCCGTGTTAGAGTATTTTAAATATACTGGCCCAAAACATACTGAAAATCGATCTTTTAGGTGCCCAAAAGTCGATATGTGGATTCATCTTCTGTACCCGTTTATATCTTAAATTCAAGCTAAAAACACCCGAAAATTCTATATTTTAGGGTCCCATAAGCGATCTGTACATGCCTACTCGCATGCAAGCCACAAAACATGCTGAAAATCGATATTTTAGGTGCCCAAAGTCAACATGTGTATGCATCTTCTGCACTCGTTTATATCTCAAATTCAACCACAAAACACCCGAAAATTTGATAATTTTGGGTCCCAGAAGCGATCTGTACATGTCTAGTCAGTGCTAGAATGTTTTCAAAATATTGGCTCAAAACATGCTAAAAATCGATATTTTAAGTGTCCAAAGTCGATATGTGCATGCATCTTCTGTACCCGTTTATATCTCAAATTCAGGCTCAAAACACCCGAAATTTCGATATTTTTGGGTCCCAGAAGCGATCTGTACATGCCTAATCCTAGTTAGAGTATTTTCAAAATACAGGCCCAAAACATGCTGAAAATCGATATTTTAGGTGCCCAAAGTCATTATGTGCATGCATCTTCTGTACCCGTTTATATCTCAAATTCAGGCTCAAAACACCCGAAAATTCGGCATTTTTGGGTTCTAGAAGCGATCTGTACATCCCTACTCCTAGTTAGAATGTTTTCAAGATACAGACCCAAAACATGCTCAAAATCGATATTTTAGGTGCCCAAAAGTCGATATGTGCATGCATCTTCTGTACCCGTTTATATCTCAAATTCAGGCTGAAAACACCCGAAAATTCGATATTTTGGGGTCCCAGAAGCGATCTGTACATGCCTACTCAGTGCTAGAAGATTTTTAAAATATAGGCCCAAAACATGCTAAAAATCGATATTTTAGGTGCCCAAAAGTCGATATGTGGATGCATCTTCTGTACCCGTTTATATCTCAAATTCAGGCTCAAAACACCCAAAAATTCGATATTTTGGGGTCCCAGAAGCGATCTGTACATGCCTACTCAGATGCAGGCCCAAAACATGCTGAATATCGATATTTTAGGTGCCCAAAGTCAAAATATGTATGCATCTTCTGCACTCGTTTATATCTCAAATTCAACCTCAAAACACCCGAAAATTTGATAATTTTGGGTCTCAGAAGCGATCTGTACATGTCTAGTCAGTGCTAGAATGTTTTCAAAATATAGGCTCAAAACATGCTAAAAATTGATATTTTAAGTGTCCAAAGTCGATATGTGCATGCATCTTCTGTACCCGTTTATATCTCAAATTCAGGCTCAAAACACCCGTAAATGCGATATTTTTGGGTCCCACAAGCGATCTGTACATGCCTACTCCTAGTTAGAGTATTTTCAAAATACAGGCCCAAAACATGCTGAAAATCGATATTTTAGGTGCCCAAAGTCAATATGTGGATGTATCTTCTGCACCCGTTTATATCTCTAATTCAGGTCCAAAACACCCAAAAACTCGATATTTTGGGGTCCCAGAAGCGATCTGTACATGCCTACTCCGTGTTAGAGTATTTTAAATATACAGGCCTAAAACATACTGAAAATCAATCTTTTAGGTGCCCAAAAGTCGATATGTGGATGCATCTTCTGTACCCGTTTATATCTTAAATTCAAGCTAAAAACACCCGAAAATTCGATATTTTGGGGTCCCAGAAGCGATCTGTACATGCCTACTCACATGCAGGCCACAAAACATGCTGAAAATCGATATTTTAGGTGCCCAAAGTCAACATGTGTATGTATCTTCTGCACTCGTTTATATCTCAAATTCAACCTCAAAACACCCGAAAATTTGATAATTTTGGGTCCCAGAAGCGATCTGTACATGTCTAGTCAGTGCTAGAATGTTTTCAAAATATAGGCTCAAAACATGCTAAAAATCGATATTCTAAGTGTCCAAAGTCGATATGTGCATGCATCTTCTGTACCCGTTTATATCTCAAATTCAGGCTCAAAACACCCGAAAATTCGATATTTTGGGGTCCCAGAAGTGATCTGTACATGCCTACTTAGTGCTAGAATATTTTCAAAATATAGGCCCAAAACATGCTAAAAATCGATATTTTAGGCGCCCAAAGTCGATATCTCAAATTCAGGCCCAAAACACCCTAAAATTCGATATTTTGGGGTCCCAGAAGCGATCTGTACATGCCTACTCCGTGTTAGAGTATTTTCAAAACACAGGCCCAAAACATTCTGAAAATCGATCTTTTAGGTGCCCAAAAGTCGATATGTGCATGCATCTTCTGTACCCGTTTATATATCAAATTCAGGCTCAAAACACCCGAAAATTCGATATTTTGGGGTCCCAGAAGCGATCTGTACATGCCTACTCAGTGCTAGAATATTTTCAAAATATAGGCCCAAAACATGCTAAAAATCGATATTTTAGGTGCCCAAAGTCGATATCTCAAATTCAGGCCAAAAACACCCAAAAATCCGATATTTTGGGGTCCCAGAAGCAATTTGTACATGCCTACTCCGTGTTAGAGTATTTTCAATATACAGGCCCAAAATATACTGAAAATCGATCTTTTAGGTGCCCAAAAGTCGATATGTGGATGCATCTTCTGCACCCGTTTATATCTCAAATTCAGGCTCAAAACACCAGAAAATTCGATATTTTGGGGTCCCAGAAGCGATCTGTACTTGCTTACTCCGGGTTAGAGTATTATTTATAATACAGGCCCAAAACAAGCTGAAAATCGATATTTTAGTTGACCAAAGTCAACATGTGTATGCATCTTCTGCACCCGTTTATATCCCAAATTCAACCTCAAAACACCCGAAAATTCGATATTTTTGGGTCCCAGAAGCGATCTGTATATGCCTACTCAATGCTAGAATTGTTTCAAAATATAGGCTCAAAACATGCTAAAAATCGATATTTTATGTGTCCAAAGTCGATATGTGCATGCATCATCTGTACCCGTTTATATCTCAAATTCAGGCTCAAAACACCCGAAAATTCGAAATTTTGGGGTCCCAGAAGTGATCTGTACATGCCTACTTAGTGCTAGAATATTTTCAAAATATAGGCCCAAAACATGCTAAAAATCGATATTTTAGGTCCCCAAAGTCGATATTTAAATTCAGGCCCAAAACCCCCGAAAATTCTATATTTTGGTGTCCCAGAAGCGAACTGTACATGCCTACTCCGTGTTGGAGTATTTTCAAAATACAGGCTCAAAACATACTGAAAATCGATCTTTTAGGTGCCCAAAAGTCGATATGTAAATGCATCTTCTGTACCCGTTTATATCCCAAATTTAACCTCAAAACACCCGAAAATTCGATATTTTTGGGTCCCAGAAGCAATCTGTACATGCCTCCTCAGTGCTAGAATGTTTTCAAAATATAGGCTCAAAACATGCTAAAAATCGATATTTTAAGTGTCGAAAGTCGATATCTGCATGCACTATCTGTACCCGTTTATATCTTAAATTCAGGCTCAAAACACCCGAAAATTCGATATTTTGGGGTCCCAGAAATGATCTGTACATGCCTACTTAGTGCTAGAATATTTTCAAAATATAGGCCCAAAACATGCTAAAAATCGATATTTTAGGTGCCCAAAGTCGATATCTCAAATTCAGGCCCAAAACACCCTAAAACTCGATATTTTGGGGTCCCAGAAGCGAACTGTACATGCCTACTCCGTGTTAGAGTATTTTCAAAATACAGGCAAAAAACATACTGAAAATCGATCTTTTAGGTGCCCAAAAGTCGATATGTGCATGCATCTTCTGTACCCGTTTATATCTCAAATTCAGGCTCAAAACACCCGAAAATTCTATATTTTGGGGTCCCAGAAGCGATCTGTACTTGCTTACTCCGTGTTAGAGTATTTTTTAAAATACAGGCCCAAAACAAGCTGAAAATCGATATTTTAGGTACCCAAAAGTCGATATGTAAATGCATCTTCTTAACCCGTTTATATCCCAAATTTAACCTCAAAACACCCGAAAATTCGATATTTTTGGGTCCCAGAAGCGATCTGTACATGCCTACTCAGTGCTAGAATGTTTTCAAAATATAGGCTCAAAACATGCTAAAAATCGATAGTTTAAGTGTCCAAAGTCGATATCTGCATGCATCTTCTGTACCCGTTTATATATCAAATTCAAGCTCAAAACACCCGAAAATTCGATATTTTGGGGTCCCAGAAGCGATCTGTACATGCCTACTCAGTGCTAGAATATTTTCAAAATATAGGCCCAAAACATGCTAAAAATCGATATTTTAGGTGCCCAAAGTCGATATCTCAAATTCAGGCCAAAAACACCCAAAAATCCGATATTTTGGGGTCCCAGAAGCAATTTGTACATGCCTACTCCGTGTTAGAGTATTTTCAATATACAGGCCCAAAATATACTGAAAATCGATCTTTTAGGTGCCCAAAAGTCGATATGTGGATGCATCTTCTGCACCCGTTTATATCTCAAATTCAGGCTCAAAACACCAGAAAATTCGATATTTTGGGGTCCCAGAAGCGATCTGTACTTGCTTACTCCGGGTTAGAGTATTTTTTAAAATACAGGCCCAAAACAAGCTGAAAATCGATATTTTAGGTGACCAAAGTCAACATGTGTATGCATCTTCTGCACCCGTTTATATCCCAAATTCAACCTCAAAACACCCGAAAATTCGATATTTTTGGGTCCCAGAAGCGATCTGTATATGCCTACTCAATGTTAGAATTGTTTCAAAATATAGGCTCAAAACATGCTAAAAATCGATATTTTATGTGTCCAAAGTCGATATGTGCATGCATCATCTGTACCCGTTTATATCTCAAATTCAGGCTCAAAACACCCGAAAATTCGATATTTTGGGGTCCCAGAAGTGATCTGTACATGCCTACTTAGTGCTAGAATATTTTCAAAATATAGGCCCAAAACATGCTAAAAATCGATATTTTAGGTCCCCAAAGTCGATATTTAAATTCATACCCAAAACCCCCGAAAATTCTATATTTTGGGGTCCCAGAAGCGAACTGTACATGCCTACTCCGTGTTAGAGTATTTTCAAAATACAGGCTCAAAACATACTGAAAATCTATCTTTTAGGTGCCCAAAAGTCGATATGTAAATGCATCTTCTGTACCCGTTTATATCCCAAATTTAACCTCAAAACACCCGAAAATTCGATATTTTTGGGTCCCAGAAGCAATCTGTACATGCCTCCTCAGTTCTAGAATGTTTTCAAAATATAGGCTCAAAACATGCTAAAAATCGATATTTTAAGTGTCCAAAGTCGATATGTGCATGCACTATCTGTACCCGTTTATATCTTAAATTCAGGCTCAAAACACCCGAAAATTCGATATTTTGGGGTCCCAGAAATGATCTGTACATGCCTACTTAGTGCTAGAATATTTTCAAAATATAGGCCCAAAACATGCTAAAAGTCGATATTTTAGGTGCCCAAAGTCGATATCTCAAATTCAGGCCCAAAACACCCTAAAACTCGATATTTTGGGGTCCCAGAAGCGAACTGTACATGCCTACTCCGTTTTAGAGTATTTTCAAAATACAGGCAAAAAACATACTGAAAATCGATCTTTTAGGTGCCCAAAAGTCGATATGTGCATGCATCTTCTGTACCCGTTTATATATCAAATTCAGTCTCCAAACACCCGAAAAATTCGATATTTTGGGGTCCCAGAAGCGATCTGTACATGCCTACTCCTAGTTAGAGTATTTTCAAAATACAGGCCCAAAACATGCTAAAAATCGATATTTTAGGTGCCGAAAGTCAATATGTGCATGCATCTTCTGTACCCGTTTATATCTCAAATTCAGGCTCAAAACACCCGAAAATTCGATATTTTGGGGTCCCAGAAGCGATCTGTACATGCCTACTCAGTGCTAGAATATTTTCAAAATATAGGCCCAAAACATGCTAAAAATCGATATTTTAGGTGCGCAAAGTCGATATCTCAAATTCAGGTCTAAAACACCCAAAAACTCGATATTTTGGGGTCCCAGAAGCGATCTGTACATGCCTACTCAGTACTAGAATGTTTTCTAAATACAGGCCAAAAACATGCTGAAAATCGATATTCTAAGTGTCCAAAGTCGATATGTGCATGCATCTTCTGTACCCGTTTATATCTCAAATTCAGGCTGAAAAAACCCGAAAATTCGGTATTTTTGGGTCCCAGAAGCGATCTGTACATCCCTACTCCTAGTTAGAATGTTTTCAAGATACAGACCCAAAACATGCTCAAAATCGATATTTTAGGTGCCCAAAAGTCGATATGTGCATGCATCTTCTTAACCCGTTCATATCTCAAATTCAGGCTCAAAACACCCGAAAATTCGATATTTTGGGGTCCCAGAAGCGATCTGTAGATGCCTACTCAGCGCTAGAATTTTTTCAAAATATAGGCTCAAAACATGCTAAAAATCGATATTTTAAATGTCCAAAGTCAATATGTGCATGCATCATCTGTACCCGTTTATATCTCAAATTCAGGCTCAAAACACCCGAAATTTCCATATTTTGGGGTCCCAGAAGTGATCTGTACATGCCTACTTAGTGCTAGAATATTTTCAAAATATAGGCCCATAACATACTAAAAATCGATATTTTAGGTGCCCAAAGTCGATATCTCAAATTCAGGCCTAAAACACCCTAAAATTCGATATTTTGGGGTCCCTGAAGCGAACTGTACATGCCTACTCCGTGTTAGAGTATTTTCAAAATACAGGCCCAAAACATACTGAAAATCGATCTTTTAGGTGCCCAAAAGTCGATATGTGCACGCATCTTCTGTACCCGTTTATATCTTAAATTCAGGCTCCAATCACCCGAAAATTCGATATTTTGGGGTCCCAGAAGTGATCTGTACATGCCTCCTTAGTGCTAGAATATTTTCAAAATATAGGCCCAAAACATGCTAAAAATCGATATTTTAGGTCCCCAAAGTCGATATTTAAATTCAGTCCCAAAACCCCCGAAAATTGGATATTTTGGGGTCCCAGAAGCGAACTGTACATGCCTACTCCGTGTTAGAGTATTTTCAAAATACAGGCTCAAAACATACTGAAAAACGATCTTTTAGGTGCCCAAAAGTCGATATGTAAATGCATCTTCTTAACCCGTTTATATCCCAAATTTAACCTCAAAACACCCGAAAATTCGATATTTTTGGGTCCCAGAAGCGATCTGTACATGCCTACTAAGTGCTAGAATGTTTTCAAAATAAAGGCTCAAAACATGCTAAAAATCGATATTTTAAGTGTCCAAAATCGATATCTGCATGCACTATCTGTACCCGTTTATATCTAAAATTCAGGCTTATAACACCCGAAAATTCGATATTTTGGGGTCCCAGAAATTATCTGTACATGCCTACTTAGTGCTAGAATATTTTCAAAATATAGGCCCAAAACATGCTAAAAATCGATATTTTAGGTGCCCAAAGTCGATATCTCAAATTCAGGCCCAAAACACCCTAAAACTCGATATTTTGGGGTCCCAGAAGCGAACTGTACATGCCTACTCCGTGTTAGAGTATTTTCAAAATACAGGCAAAAAAGATACTGAAAATTGATCTTTTAGGGGCCCAAAAGTCGATATCTGCATGCATTTTCTGTACCCGTTTATATATCAAATTCAGGCTCAAAACACCCGAAAATTCGATATTTTGGGGTCCCAGAAGCGATCTGTACATGCCTACTCCGTGTTAGAGTATTTTCAAAATACAGGCCCAAAACATGCTAAAAATCGATATTTTAGGTGCCCAAAGTCAATATGTGCATGCATCTTCTGTACCCGTTTATATCTCAAATTCAGGCTCAAAACACCCGAAAATTCGATATTTTGGGGTCCCAGAAGCGATCTGTACATGCCTACTCAGTGCTAGAATATTTTCAAAATATAGGCCCAAAACATGCTAAAAATCGATATTTTAGGTGCGCAAAGTCGATATCTCAAATTCAGGTCTAAAACACCAAAAAACTCGATATTTTGGGGTCCCAGAAGCGATCTGTACATGCCTACTCAGTACTAGAATGTTTTCTAAATACAGGCCAAAAACATGCTGAAAATCGATATTCTAAGTGTCCAAAGTCGATATGTGCATGCATCTTCTGTACCCGTTTATATCTCAAATTCAGGCTGAAAACACCCGAAAATTCGGTATTTTTGGGTCCCAGAAGCGATCTGTACATCCCTACTCCTAGTTAGAATGTTTTCAAGATACAGACCCAAAACATGCTCAAAATCGATATTTTAGGTGCCCAAAAGTCGATATGTGCATGCATCTTCTGCACCCGTTTATATCCCAAATTTAACCTCAAAACACCCGAAAATTCGATATTTTGGGGTCCCAGAAGCGATCTGTATATGCCTACTAAATGCTAGAATTGTTTCAAAATATAGGCTCAAAACATGCTAAAAATCGATATTTTATGTGTCCAAAGTCGATATGTGCATGCATCATCTGTACCCGTTTATATCTCAAATTCAGGCTCAAAACACCCGAAAAATCGATATTTTGGGGTCCCAGAAGTGATCTGTACATGCCTACTTAGTGCTAGAATATTTTCAAAATATAGGCCCAAAACATGCTAAAAATCGATATTTTAGGTCCCCAAAGTCGATATTTAAATTCAGGCCCAAAACCCCCCAAAATTGGATATTTTGGGGTCCCAGAAGCGAACTGTACATGCCTACTCCGTGTTAGAGTATTTTCAAAATACAGGCTCAAAACATACTGAAAATCGATCTTTCAGGTGCCCAAAAGTCGATATGTAAATGCATCTTCTTAACCCGTTTATATCCCAAATTTAACCTCAAAACACCCGAAAATTCGATATTTTTGGGTCCCAGAAGCGATCTGTACATGCCTAGTCAGTGCTAGAATGTTTTCAAAATATAGGCTCAAAACATGCTAAAAATCGATATTTTAAGTGTCCAAAGTCGATATCTGCATGCACTATCTGTACCCGTTTATATCTTAAATTTAGGCTCAAAACACCCGAAAACTCGATATTTTATGGTCCCAGAAATGATCTGTACATGCCTACTTAGTGCTAGAATATTTTCAAAATATATGCCCAAAACATGCTAAAAATCGATATTTTAGGTGCCCAAAGTCGATATCTCAAATTCAGGCCCAAAACACCCTAAAACTCGATATTTTGGGGTCCCAGAAGCGAACTGTACATGCCTACTCCGTGTTAGAGTACTTTCAAAATACAGGCAAAAAACATACTGAAAATCGATCTTTTAGGTGCCCAAAAGTCGATATGTGCATGCATCTTCTGTACCCGTTTATATATCAAATTCAGGCTCCAAACCCCTGAAAATTCGATATTTTGGGGTCCCAGAAGCGAACTGTACATGCCTACGCCGTGTTAGAGTATTTTCAAAATACAGGCTCAAAACATACTGAAAATCGATCTTTTAGGTGCCCAAAAGTCGATATGTAAATGCATCTTCTTAACCCGTTTATATCCCAAATTTAACCTCAAAACACCCGAAAATTCGATATTTTTGGGTCCCAGAAGCGATCTGTACATGCCTACTCAGTGCTAGAATGTTTTCAAAATATAGGCTCAAAACATGCTAAAAATCGATATTTTAAGTGTCCAAAGTCGATATCTGCATGCACTATCTGTACCCGTTTATATCTTAAATTCAGGCTCAAAACACCCGAAAATTCAATATTTTATGGTCCCAGAAATGATCTGTACATGCCTACTTAGTGCTAGAATATTTTCAAAATATAGGCCCAAAACATGCTAAAAATCGATATTTTAGGTGCCCAAAGTCGATATCTCAAATTCAGGCCCAAAACACCCTAAAACTCGATATTTTGGGGTCCCAGAAGCGAACTGTACATGCCTACTCCGTGTTAGAGTATTTTCAAAATACAGGCAAAAAACATACTGAAAATCGATCTTTTAGGTGCCCAAAAGTCGATATGTGCATGCATCTTCTGTACCCGTTTATATATCAAATTCAGGCTCCAAACACCCGAAAATTCGATATTTTGGAGTCCCAGAAGCGACCTGTACATGCCTACTCCTAGTTAGAGTATTTTCAAAATACAGGCCCAAAACATGCTAAAAATCGATATTTTAGGTGCCGAAAGTCAATATGTGCATGCATCTTCTGTACCCGTTTATATCTCAAATTCAGGCTCAAAACACCCGAAAATTCGATATTTTGGGGTCCCAGAAGCGATCTGTACATGCCTACTCAGTGCTAGAATATTTTCAAAATATAGGCCCAAAACATGCTAAAAATCGATATTTTAGGTGCGCAAAGTCGATATCTCAAATTCAGGTCTAAAACACCCAAAAACTCGATATTTTGGGGTCCCAGAAGCGATCTGTACATGCCTACTCAGTACTAGAATGTTTTCTAAATACAGGCCAAAAACATGCTGAAAATCGATATTCTAAGTGTCCAAAGTCGATATGTGCATGCATCTTCTGTACCCGTTTATATCTCAAATTCAGGCTGAAAACACCCGAAAATTCGGTATTTTTGGGTCCCAGAAGCGATCTGTACATCCCTACTCCTAGTTAGAATGTTTTCAAGATACAGACCCAAAACATGCTCAAAATCGATATTTTAGGTGCCCAAAAGTCGATATGTGCATGCATCTTCTTAACCCGTTCATATCTCAAATTCAGGCTCAAAACACCCGAAAATTCGATATTTTGGGGTCCCAGAAGCGATCTGTAGATGCCTACTCAGCGCTAGAATTTTTTCAAAATATAGGCTCAAAACATGCTAAAAATCGATATTTTAAATGTCCAAAGTCAATATGTGCATGCATCATCTGTACCCGTTTATATCTCAAATTCAGGCTCAAAACACCCGAAATTTCCATATTTTAGGGTCCCAGAAGTGATCTGTACATGCCTACTTAGTGCTAGAATATTTTCAAAATATAGGCCCATAACATGCTAAAAATCGATATTTCAGGTGCCCAAAGTCGATATCTCAAATTCAGGCCTAAAACACCCTAAAATTCGATATTTTGGGGTCCCTCAAGCGAACTGTACATGCCTACTCCGTGTTAGAGTATTTTCAAAATACAGGCCCAAAACATACTGAAAATCGATCTTTTAGGTGCCCAAAAGTCGATATGTGCATGCATCTTCTGTACCCGTTTATATCTCAAATTCAGGCTGAAAACACCCGAAAATTCGGTATTTTTGGGTCCCAGAAGCGATCTGTACATCCCTACTCCTAGTTAGAATGTTTTCAAGATACAGACCCAAAACATGCTCAAAATCGATATTTTAGGTGCCCAAAAGTCGATATGTGCATGCATCTTCTTAACCCGTTCATATCTCAAATTCAGGCTCAAAACACCCGAAAATTCGATATTTTGGGGTCCCAGAAGCGATCTGTAGATGCCTACTCAGCGCTAGAATTTTTTCAAAATATAGGCTCAAAACATGCTAAAAATCGATATTTTAAATGTCCAAAGTCAATATGTGCATGCATCATCTGTACCCGTTTATATCTCAAATTCAGGCTCAAAACACCCGAAATTTCCATATTTTGGGGTCCCATAAGTGATCTGTACATGCCTACTTAGTGCTAGAATATTTTCAAAATATAGGCCCATAACATGCTAAAAATCGATATTTCAGGTGCCCAAAGTCGATATCTCAAATTCAGGCCTAAAACACCCTAAAATTCGATATTTTGGGGTCCCTCAAGCGAACTGTACATGCCTACTCCGTGTTAGAGTATTTTCAAAATACAGGCCCAAAACATACTGAAAATCGATCTTTTAGGTGCCCAAAAGTCGATATGTGCATGCATCTTCTGTACCCGTTTATATCTCAAATTCAGGCTGAAAACACCCGAAAATTCGGTATTTTTGGGTCCCAGAAGCGATCTGTACATCCCTACTCCTAGTTAGAATGTTTTCAAGATACAGACCCAAAACATGCTCAAAATCGATATTTTAGGTGCCCAAAAGTCGATATGTGCATGCATCTTCTTAACCCGTTCATATCTCAAATTCAGGCTCAAAACACCCGAAAATTCGATATTTTGGGGTCCCAGAAGCGATCTGTAGATGCCTACTCAGCGCTAGATTTTTTTCAAAATATAGGCTCAAAACATGCTAAAAATCGATATTTTAAATGTCCAAAGTCAATATGTGCATGCATCATCTGTACCCGTTTATATCTCAAATTCAGGTTCAAAACACCCGAAATTTCCATATTTTGGGGTCCCAGAAGTGATCTGTACATGCCTACTTAGTGCTAGAATATTTTCAAAATATAGGCCCATAACATGCTAAAAATCGATATTTTAGGTGCCCAAAGTCGATATCTCAAATTCAGGCCTAAAACACCCTAAAATTCGATATTTTGGGGTCCCTGAAGCGAACTGTACATGCCTACTCCGTGTTAGAGTATTTTCAAAATACAGGCCCAAAACATACTGAAAATCGATCTTTTAGGTGCCCAAAAGTCGATATGTGCATGCATCTTCTGTACCCGTTTATATCTTAAATTCAGGCTCCAATCACCCGAAAATTCGATATTTTGGGGTCCCAGAAGTGATCTGTACATGCCTCCTTAGTGCTAGAATATTTTCAAAATATAGGCCCAAAACATGCTAAAAATCGATATTTTAGGTCCCCAAAGTCGATATTTAAATTCAGGCCCAAAACCCCCGAAAATTGGATATTTTGGGGTCCCAGAAGCGAACTGTACATGCCTACTCAGTACTAGAATGTTTTCTAAATACAGGCCAAAAACATGCTGAAAATCGATATTCTAAGTGTCCAAAGTCGATATGTGCATGCATCTTCTGTACCCGTTTATATCTTAAATTCAGGCTCAAAACACCCGAAAATTCAATATTTTATGGTCCCAGAAATGATCTGTACATGCCTACTTAGTGCTAGAATATTTTCAAAATATAGGCCCAAAACATGCTAAAAATCGATATTTTAGGTGCCCAAAGTCGATATCTCAAATTCAGGCCCAAAACACTCTAAAACTCGATATTTTGGGGTCCCAGAAGCGAACTGTACATGCCTACTCCGTGTTAGAGTATTTTCAAAATACAGGCAAAAAACATACTGAAAATCGATCTTTTAGGTGCCCAAAAGTCGATATGTGCATGCATCTTCTGTACCCGTTTATATATCAAATTCAGGCTCCAAACACCCGAAAATTCGATATTTTGGGGTCCCAGAAGCGAACTGTACATGCCTACTCCGTGTTAGAGTATTTTCAAAATACAGGCCCAAAACATGCTAAAAATCGATATTTTAGGTGCCGAAAGTCAATATGTGCATGCATCTTCTGTACCCGTTTATATCTCAAATTCAGGCTCAAAACACCCGAAAATTCGATATTTTGGGGTCCCAGAAGCGATCTGTACATGCCTACTCAGTGCTAGAATATTTTCAAAATATAGGCCCAAAACATGCTAAAAATCGATATTTTAGGTGCGCAAAGTCGATATCTCAAATTCAGGTCTAAAACACCCAAAAACTCGATATTTTGGGGTCCCAGAAGCGATCTGTACATGCCTACTCAGTACTAGAATGTTTTCTAAATACAGGCCAAAAACATGCTGAAAATCGATATTCTAAGTGTCCAAAGTCGATATGTGCATGCATCTTCTGTACCCGTTTATATCTCAAATTCAGGCTGAAAACACCCGAAAATTCGGTATTTTTGGGTCCCAGAAGCGATCTGTACATCCCTACTCCTAGTTAGAATGTTTTCAAGATACAGACCCAAAACATGCTCAAAATCGATATTTTAGGTGCCCAAAAGTCGATATGTGCACTCATCTTCTTAACCCGTTCATATCTCAAATTCAGGCTCAAAACACCCGAAAATTCGATATTTTGTGGTCCCAGAAGCGATCTGTAGATGCCTACTCAGCGCTAGAATTTTTTCAAAATATAGGCTCAAAACATGCTAAAAATCGATATTTTAAATGTCCAAAGTCAATATGTGCATGCATCATCTGTACCCGTTTATATCTCAAATTCAGGCTAAAAACACCCGAAATTTCCATATTTTGGGGTCCCAGAAGTGATCTGTACATGCCTACTTAGTGCTAGAATATTTTCAAAATATAGGCCCATAACATGCTAAAAATCGATATTTCAGGTGCCCAAAGTCGATATCTCAAATTCAGGCCTAAAACACCCTAAAATTCGATATTTTGGGGTCCCTCAAGCGAACTGTACATGCCTACTCCGTGTTAGAGTATTTTCAAAATACAGGCCCAAAACATACTGAAAATCGATCTTTTAGGTGCCCAAAAGTCGATATGTGCATGCATCTTCTGTACCCGTTTATATCTCAAATTCAGGCTGAAAACACCCGAAAATTCGGTATTTTTGGGTCCCAGAAGCGATCTGTACATCCCTACTCCTAGTTAGAATGTTTTCAAGATACAGACCCAAAACATGCTCAAAATCGATATTTTAGGTGCCCAAAAGTCGATATGTGCATGCATCTTCTTAACCCGTTCATATCTCAAATTCAGGCTCAAAACACACGAAAATTCGATATTTTGGGTCCCAGAAGCGATCTGTAGATACCTACTCAGCGCTAGAATTTTTTCAAAATATAGGCTCAAAACATGCTAAAAATCGATATTTTAAATGTCCAAAGTCAATATGTGCATGCATCATCTGTACCCGTTTATATCTCAAATTCAGGCTCAAAACATCCGAAATTTCCATATTTTGGGGTCCCAGAAGTGATCTGTACATGCCTACTTAGTGCTAGAATATTTTCAAAATATAGGCCCATAACATGCTAAAAATCGATATTTCAGGTGCCCAAAGTCGATATCTCAAATTCAGGCCCAAAACACCCTAAAACTCGATATTTTGGGGTCCCAGAAGCGAACTGTACATGCCTACTCCGTGTTAGAGTACTTTCAAAATACAGGCAAAAAACATACTGAAAATCGATCTTTTAGGTGCCCAAAAGTCGATATGTGCATGCATCTTCTGTACCCGTTTATATATCAAATTCAAGCTCCAAACACCCGAAAATTCGATATTTTGGGGTCCCAGAAGCGACCTGTACATGCCTACTCCTAGTTAGAGTATTTTCAAAATACAGGCCCAAAACATGCTAAAAATCGATATTTTAGGTGCCGAAAGTCAATATGTGCATGCATCTTCTGTACCCGTTTATATCTCAAATTCAGGCTCAAAACACCCGAAAATTCGATATTTTAGGGTCCCAGAAGCGATCTGTACATGCCTACTCAGTGCTAGAATATTTTCAAAATATAGGCCCAAAACATGCTAAAAATCGATATTTTAGGTGCGCAAAGTCGATATCTCAAATTCAGGTCTAAAACACCCAAAAACTCGATATTTTGGGGTCCCAGAAGCGATCTGTACATGCCTACTCAGTACTAGAATGTTTTCTAAATACAGGCCAAAAACATGCTGAAAATCGATATTCTAAGTGTCCAAAGTCGATATGTGCATGCATCTTCTGTACCCGTTTATATCTCAAATTCAGGCTGAAAACACCCGAAAATTCGGTATTTTTGGGTCCCAGAAGCGATCTGTACATCCCTACTCCTAGTTAGAATGTTTTCAAGATACAGACCCAAAACATGCTCAAAATCGATATTTTAGGTGCCCAAAAGTCGATATGTGCATGCATCTTCTTAACCCGTTCATATCTCAAATTCAGGCTCAAAACACCCGAAAATTCGATATTTTGGGGTCCCAGAAGCGATCTGTAGATGCCTACTCAGCGCTAGAATTTTTTCAAAATATAGGCTCAAAACATGCTAAAAATCGATATTTTAAATGTCCAAAGTCAATATGTGCATGCATCATCTGTACCCGTTTATATCTCAAATTCAGGCTCAAAACACCCGAAATTTCCATATTTTGGGGTCCCAGAAGTGATCTGTACATGCCTACTTAGTGCTAGAATATTTTCAAAATATAGGCCCATAACATGCTAAAAATCGATATTTCAGGTGCCCAAAGTCGATATCTCAAATTCAGGCCTAAAACACCCTAAAATTCGATATTTTGGGGTCCCTCAAGCGAACTGTACATGCCTACTCCTTGTTAGAGTATTTTCAAAATACAGGCACAAAACATACTGAAAATCGATCTTTTAGGTGCCCAAAAGTCGATATGTGCATGCATCTTCTGTACCCGTTTATATCTCAAATTCAGGCTGAAAACACCCGAAAATTCGGTATTTTTGGGTCCCAGAAGCGATCTGTACATCCCTACTCCTAGTTAGAATGTTTTCAAGATACAGACCCAAAACATGCTCAAAATCGATATTTTAGGTGCCCAAAAGTCGATATGTGCATGCATCTTCTTAACCCGTTCATATCTCAAATTCAGGCTCAAAACACCCGAAAATTCGATATTTTGGGGTCCCAGAAGCGATCTGTAGATGCCTACTCAGCGCTAGAATTTTTTCAAAATATAGGCTCAAAACATGCTAAAAATCGATATTTTAAATGTCCAAAGTCAATATGTGCATGCATCATCTGTACCCGTTTATATCTCAAATTCAGGCTCAAAACACCCGAAATTTCCATATTTTGGGGTCCCAGAAGTGATCTGTACATGCCTACTTAGTGCTAGAATATTTTCAAAATATAGGCCCATAACATGCTAAAAAACGATATTTCAGGTGCCCAAAGTCGATATCTCAAATTCAGACCTAAAACACCCTAAAATTCGATATTTTGGGGTCCCTGAAGCGAACTGTACATGCCTACTCCGTGTTAGAGTATTTTCAAAATACAGGCCCAAAACATACTGAAAATCGATCTTTTAGGTGCCCAAAAGTCGATATGTGCATGCATCTTCTGTACCCGTTTATATCTTAAATTCAGGCTCCAATCACCCGAAAATTCGATATTTTGGGGTCCCAGAAGTGATCTGTACATGCCTCCTTAGTGCTAGAATATTTTCAAAATATAGACCCAAAACATGCTAAAAATCGATATTTTAGGTCCCCAAAGTCGATATTTAAATTCAGGCCCAAAACCCCCGAAAATTGGATATTTTGGGGTCCCAGAAGCGAACTGTAAATGCTTACTCCGTGTTAGAGTATTTTCAAAATACAGGCTCAAAACATACTGAAAAACGATCTTTTAGGTGCCCAAAAGTCGATATGTGCATGCATCTTCTGTACCCGTTTATATATCAAATTCAGGCTCCAAACACCCGAAAATTCGATATTTTGGGGTCCCAGAAGCGATCTGTACATGCCTACTCCGTGTTAGAGTATTTTCAAAATACAGGCCCAAAACATGCTAAAAATCGATATTTTAGGTGCCCAAAGTCAATATGTGCATGCATCTTCTGTACCCGTTTATATCTCAAATTCAGGCTCAAAACACCCGAAAATTCGATATTTTGGGGTCCCAGAAGCGATTTGTACATGCCTACTCAGTGCTAGAATATTTTCAAAATATTGGCCCAAAACATGCTAAAAATCGATATTTTAGGTGCGCAAAGTCGATATCTCAAATTCAGGTCTAAAACACCCAAAAACTCGATATTTTGGGGTCCCAGAAGCGATCTGTGCATGCCTACTCAGTGCTTGAATGTTTTCTAAATACAGGTCCAAAACATGCTGAAAAACGATATTCTAAGTGTCCAAAGTCGATATGTGCATGCATCTTCTGTACCCGTTTATAAATCTCAAATTCAGGCTCAAAACACCCGAAAATTCGGTATTTTTGGGTCCCAGAAGCGATCTGTACATCCCTACTCCTAGTTAGAATGTTTTCAAGATACAGACCCAAAACATGCTCAAAATCGATATTTTAGGTGCCCAAAAGTCGATATGTGCATGCATCTTCTTAACCCGTGCATATCTCAAATTCAGGCTCAAAACACCCGAAAATTCGATATTTTGGGGTCCCAGAAGCGATCTGTAGATGCCTACTCAGTGCTAGAATTTTTTCAAAATATAGGCTCAAAACATGCTAAAAATCGATATTTTAAGTGTCCAAAGTCAATATGTGCATGCATCATCTGTACCCGTTTATATCTCAAATTCAGGCTCAAAACACCCGAAATTTCCATATTTTGGGGTACCAGAAGTGATCTCTACATGCCTACTTAGTGCTAGAATATTTTCAAAATATAGGCCCATAACATGCTAAAAATCGATATTTTAGGTGCCCAAAGTCGATATCTCAAATTCAGGCCCAAAACACCCTAAAATTCGATATTTTTGGGTCCCTGAAGCGAACTGTACATGCCTACTCCGTGTTAGAGTATTTTCAAAATACAGGCCCAAAACATACTGAAAATCGATCTTTTAGGTGCCCAAAAGTCGATATGTGATGCATCTTCTGTACCCGTTTATATCTTAAATTCAGGCTCCAAACACCCGAAAATTCGATATTTTGGGGTCCCAGAAGCGATCTGTTCATGCCTACTCAGATGCAGGCCCAAAACATGCTAAAAATCGATATTTTAGGTACCCAAATTGAACATGTGTATGCATCTTCTGCACTCGTTTATATCTCAAATTCAACCTCAAAACACCCGAAAATTCGATAATTTTGGGTCCCAGAAGCGATCTGTACATGTCTAGTTAGTGCTAAAATGTTTTCAAAATATAAGCTCAAAACATGCTAAAAATCGATATTTTAAGTGTCCAAAGTCGATATGTGCATGCATCTTCTGTACCCGTTTATATCTCAAATTCAGGTTCAAAACACCCGAATATTCGATATTTTGGGGTCCCAAAAGCGACCTGTACATGCCTACTCAGTGCTAGAATATTTTCAAAATATAGGCCCAAAACATGCTAAAAATCGATAATTTAGGTGCCCAACATCGATATCTCAATTTCAGGCCAAAAACACCCAAAAATTCGATATTTTGGGGTCCCAGAAGCGATCTGTACATGCCTACTCCGTGTTAGAGTATTTTCAATATACAGGCCCAAAACATACTGAAAATCGATCTTTTAGGTGCCCAAAAGTCGATATGTGGATGCATCTTCTGTACCCGTTTATATCTCAAATTCAGGCTCAAAACACCCTAAAATTCGATATTTTTGGGTCCCAGAAGCGATCTGTACATGCCTACTCAGTTGCAGGCCCAAAACATGCTGAAAAACGATATTTTAGGTGCCCAAAGTCAACATGTGTATGCATCTTCTGCACTCGTTTATATCTCAAATTCAACCTCAAAACACCCGAAAATTTGAATATTTTGGGTCTCAGAAGCGATCTGTACATGTCTAGTCAGTGCTAGAATGTTTTCAAAATATAGGCTCAAAACATGCTGAAAATCGATATTTTAAGTGTCCAAAGTCTATATGTGCATGCATCATCTGTACCCGTTTATATCTCAAATTCAGGCTCAAAACACCCGAAATTTCCATATTTTGGGGTCCCAGAAGTTATCTGTACATGCCTACTTAGTTCTAGAATATTTTCAAAATATTGGCCCATAACATGCTAAAAATCGATATTTTAGGTGCCCAAAGTCGATATCTCAAATTCAGGCCCAAAACACCCTAAAATGCGATATTTTGGGGTCCCAGAAGCGAACTGTACATGCCTACTCCGTGATAGAGTATTTTAAAAAAACAGGCCCAAAACATACTGAAAATCGATCTTTTAGGTGCCCAAAAGTCGATATGTGCATCCATCTTCTGTACCCGTTTATATCTTAAATTCAGGCTCCAAACACCCGAAAATTCGATATTTTGGGGTCTCAGAAGCGATCTGTACATGCCTACTCCGTGTTAGAGTATTTTCAAATTACAGGCAAAAAACATACTGAAAATCGATCTTTTAGGTGCCCAAAAGTCGATATGTGCATGCATCTTCTGTACCCGTTTATATCTCAAAATCAGGCTCAAAACACCCGAAAATTCGGTATTTTTGGGTCCCAGAAGCGATCTGTACATCACTACTTCTAGTTAGAATGTTTTCAAGATACAGACCCAAAACATGCTCAAAATCGATATTTTAGGTGCACAAAAGTCGATAAGTGCATTCATCTTCTGTACCCATTCATATCTCAAATTCAGGCTCAAAACACCCGAAAATTGGATATTTTGGGGTCCCAGAAGCGATATGTACATGCCTACTCAGTGCTAGAATATTTTCAAAATATAGGCCCAAAACATGCTTAAAATCGATATTTTAGGTGCCCAAAGTCGATATCTCAAATTCAGGCCAAAAACACCCAAAAATTCGATATTTTGGGGTCCCAGAAGCGATCTGTACATGCCTACTCCGTGTTAGAGTATTTTCAAAATACAGGCTCAAAACATACTGAAAATCGATATTTTAGGTGCCCAAAAGTCGATATGTAAATGCATTTTCTGTACCCGTTTATATCTCAAATTTAACCTCAAAACACCCGAAAATTCGATATTTTTTGGTCCCAGAAGCGATCTGTAGATGCCTACTCAGTGCTAGAATTTTTTCAAAATATAGGCTCAAAACATGCTAAAAATCGATATTTTAAGTGTCGAAAGTCAATATGTGCATGCATCATCTGTACCCGTTTATATCTCAAATTCAGGCTCAAAACACCCTAAATTTCGATATTTTGGGGTCCCAGAAGCGATCTGTACATGCCTACTCCGTGTTAGAGTATTTTCAAAATACAGGCCCAAAACATACTGAAAATCGATCTCTTAGGTGCCCAAAAGTCGATATGTGCATGCATCTTCTGTACCCGTTTATATCTTAAATTCAGGCTCCAAACACCCGAAAATTCTATATTTTGGGGTCCCAGAAGCGATCTGTACATGTCTAGTCAGTGCTAGAATGTTTTCAAAATATAGGCTCAAAACATGCTAAAAATCGATATTTTAAGTGTCCAAAGTCGATATGTGCATGCATCTTCTGTACCCGTTTATATCTCAAATTCAGGCTCAAAACACCCGAAAATTCGATATTTTTGGGTCCCAGAAGCGATCTCTACATGCCTACTCAGTGCTAGAATATTTTCAAAATATAGGCCCAAAACATGCTAAAAATCGATATTTTATGTGCGCAAAGTCGATATCTCAAATTCAGGTCTAAAACACCCAAAAACTCGATATTTTGGGGTCCCAGAAGCGATCTGTACATGCCTACTCAGTGCTAGAATGTTTTCTAAATACAGGCCCAAAACATGCTGAAAAACGATATTCTAAGTGTCCAAAGTCGATATGTGCATGCATCTTCTGTACCCGTTTATATCTCAAATTCAGGCTCAAAACACCCGAAAATTCGGTATTTTTGGGTCCCAGAAGCGATCTGTACATCCCTACTCCTAGTTAAAATGTTTTCAAGATACAGACCCAAAACATGCTAAAAATCGATATTTTAGGTGCCCAAAAGTCGATATGTGCATGCATCTTCTTAACCCGTTCATATCTCAAATTCAGGCTCAAAACACCCGAAAATTCGATATTTTGGGGTCCCTGAAGCGATCTGTAGATGCCTACTCAGTGCTAGAATTTTTTCAAAATATAGGTTAAAAACATGCTAAAAATCGATGATTTAAGTGTCCAAAGTCAATATGTGCATGCATCATCTGTACCCGTTTATATCTCAAATTCAGGCTCAAAACACCCGAAATTTCCATATTTTGGGGTCCCAGAAGTGATCTGTACATGCCTACTTAGTGCTAGAATATTTTCAAAATATAGGCCAATAACATGCTAAAAATCGATATTTTAGGTGCCCAAAGTCGATATCTCAAATTCAGGCCCAGAACACCCTAAAATTCGATATTTTGGGGTCCCAGAAGCGAACTGTACATGCCTACTCCGTGATAGAGTATTTTCAAAATACAGGCCCAAAACATACTGAAAATCGATCTTTTAGGTGCCCAAAAGTCGATATGTGCATGCATCTTCTGTACCCGTTTATATCTTAAATTCAGGCTCCAAACACCCGAAAATTCGATATTTTGGGGTCCCAGAAGCGATCTGTACATGCCTACTCAGTGCTAGAATGTTTTCAAAATATAGGCTCAAAACATGCTAAAAATCTATATTTTAAGTGTCGAAAGTCGATATCTGCATGCACTATCTGTACCCGTTTATATCTTAAATTCAGGCTCAAAACACCCGAAAATTCGATATTTTGGGGTCCCAGAAATGATCTGTACATGCCTACTTAGAGCTAGTATATTTGCAAAATATAGGCCCAAAACATGCTAAAAATCGATATTTTAGGTGCCCAAAGTCGATTTCTCAAATTCAGGCCCAAAAACACCCTAAAATTCGATATTTTGGGGTCCCAGAAGCGAACTGTACATGCCTACTCCGTGTTAGAGTATTTTCAAAATACAGGCCCAAAACATACTGAAAATCGATCTTTTAGGTGCCCAAAAGTCGATATGTGCATGCATCTTCTGTACCCGTTTATATCTCAAATTCAGGCTCAAAACACCCGAAAATTCGGTATTTTTGGGTCCCAGAAGCGATCTGTACATCCCTACTTCTAGTTAGAATGTTTTCAAGATACAGACCCAAAACATGCTCAAAATCGATATTTTAGGTGCCCAAAAGTCAATATGTGCATGCATCTTCTGTACCCGTTCATATCTCAAATTCAGGCTCAAAACACATGAAAATTGGATATTTTGGGGTCCCAGAAGCGATATGTACATGCCTACTCAGTGCTAGAATATTTTCAAAATATAGGCCCAAAACATGCTAAAAATCGATATTTTAGGTGCCCAAAGTCGATATCTCAAATTAAGGCCAAAAACACCCAAAAATTCGATATTTTGGGGTCCCAGAAGCGATCTGTACATGCCTACTCCGTGTTAGAGTATTTTCAAAATACAGGCTCAAAACATACTGAAAATCGATATTTTAGGTGCCCAAAAGTCGATATGTAAATGCATTTTCTGTACCCGTTTATATCCCAAATTTAACCTCAAAACACCCGAAAATTCGATATTTTTTGGTCCCAGAAGCGATCTCTAGATGCCTACTCAGTGCTAGAATTTTTTCAAAATATAGGCTCAAAACATGCTAAAAATCGATATTTTAAGTGTCCAAAGTCAATATGTGCATGCATCATCTGTACCCGTTTATATCTCAAATTCAGGCTCAAAACACCTGAAATTTCGATATTTTGGGGTCCCAGAAGTGATCTGTACATGACTACTTAGTGCTAGAATATTTTCAAAATATAGGCCCATAACATGCTAAAAATCGATATTTTAGGTGCCCAAAGTCGATATCTCAAATTCAGGCCAAAAACACCCTAAAATCGATATTTTGGGGTCCCAGAAGCGAACTGTACATGCCTACTCCGTGTTAGAGTATATTCAAAATACAGGCCCAAAACATACTGAAAATCGATCTCTTAGGTGCCCAAAAGTCGATATGTGCATGCATCTTCTGTACCCGTTTATATCTTAAATTCAGGCTCCAAACACCCGAAAATTCGATATTTTGGGGTCCCAGAAGTGATCTGTACATGCCTACTCAGATGCAGCCCAAAACATGCTAAAAATCGATATTTTCGGTACCCAAATTGAACATGTGTATGCATCTTCTGCACTCGTTTATATCTCAAATTCAACCTCAAAACACCCGAAAATTCGATAATTTTGGGTCCCAGAAGCGATCTGTACATGTCTAGTCAGTGCTAGAATGTTTTCAAAATATAGGCTCAAAACATGCTAAAAATCGATATTTTAAGTGTCCAAAGTCGATATGTGCATGCATCTTCTGTACCCGTTTATATCTCAAATTCAGGCTCAAAACACCCGAAAATTCGATATTTTGGGGTCCCAGAAGCGATCTGTACATGCCTACTCCTAGTTAGAGTATTTTCAAAATACAGGCCCAAAACATGCTGAAAATCGATATTTTAGGTGCCCAAAGTCAATATGTGCATGCATCTTCTGTACCCGTTTATATCTCAAATTCAGGCTCAAAACACCCGAAAATTCGATATTTTTGGGTCCCAGAAGCGATCTGTACATGCCTACTCCTAGTTAGAGTATTTTCAAAATACAGGCCCAAAACATGCTGAAAATCGATATTTTAGGTGCCCAAAGTCAATATGTGCATGCATCTTCTGTACCCGTTTATATCTCAAATTCAGGCTCAAAACACCTGAAAATTCGGCATTTTTGGATCCTAAAAGCAATCTGTACATCCCTAATCCTAGTTAGAATGTTTTCAAGATACAGACCCAAAACATGCTCAAAATCGATATTTTAGGTGCCCAAAAGTCGATATGTGCATGCATCGTCTGTACCCGTTTATATCTCAAATTCAGGCTCAAAACAACCGAAAATTCGATATTTTGGGGTCCCAGAAGCGATCTGTACATGCCTACTCAGTGCTAGAATATTTTCAAAATATAGGCCCAAAACATGCTAAAAATCGATATTTTAGGTGCCCGAAGTCGATATTTCAAATTCAGGCCTAAAACACCCGAAAATTCGATATTTTGGCGTCCCAAAAGCGAACTGTACATGCCTACTTCGTGTTAGAGTATTTTCAATATTCAGGCCCAAAACATACTGAAAATCGATCTTTTAGGTGCCCAAAAGTCGATATGTGCATGCATCTTCTGTACCCGTTTATATCCCAAATTCAGGCTCCAAACACCCGAAAATTCGATATTTTGGGGTCCCAGAAGCGATCTATACATGCCTACTCAGATGCAGGCCCAAAACATGCTGAAAATCGATATTTTTGGTGCCCAAAGTCAATATGTGTATGCATCTTCTGCACCCGTTTATATCCCAAATTCAACCTCAAAACACCCGAAAATTCGATATTTTGGGGTCCCAGAAGCGATCTGTACATCCCTACTTCTAGTTAGAATGTTTTCAAGATACAGACCCAAAACATGCTCAAAATCGATATTTTAGGTGCCCAAAAGTCGATATGTGCATGCATCATCTGTTTCCGTTTATATCTCAAATTCAGGCTCAAAACACCCGAAAATTCGATATTTTGGGGTCCCAGAAGTGATCTGTACTTGCCTACTTAGTGCTAGAATATTTTCAAAATATAGGCCCAAAACATGCTAAAAATCGATATTTTAGGTCCCTAAAGTCGATATCTCAAATTCAGGCCCAAAACTCTCGAAAATTCGATATTTTGGGGTCCCAGAAGCGAACTGTACATGCCTACTCCGTGTTAGAGTATTTTCAAAATACAGGCTCAAAACATACAGAAAATCGATCTTTTAGGTGCCCAAAAGACTATATGTAAATGCATCTTCTGTACCCGTTTATATCCCAATATTAACCTAAAAACACCCGAAAATTCGATATTTTTGGGTCCCAGAAGCGATCTGTACATGCCTACTCAGTGCTAGAATTTTTTCAAAATATAGGCTGAAAACATGCTAAAAATCGATATTTTAAGTGTCCAAAGTCGATACGTGCATGCATCATCTGTACCCGTTTATATCTCAAATTCAGGCTCAAAACGCCCGAAAATTCGATATTTTGGGGTCCCTGAAGTGATCTGTACATGCCTACTTAGTGCTAGAATATTTTCAAAATAATGGCCCAAAACATGCTAAAAATCGATATTTTAGGTGCCCAAAGTCGATATCTCAAACTCAGGCCCAAAACACCCGAAAATTCGATATTTTGGGGTCCCAGAAGCGATCTGTACTTGCTTACTCCGTGTTAGAATGTTTTCAAAATATAGGCTCAAAACATGCTAAAAATCGATATTTTAAGTGTCCAAAGTCGATATCTGCATGCACTATCTGTACCCGTTTATATCTTAAATTCAGGCTCAAAACACCCGAAAATTCGATATTTTGGGGTCCCAGAAATGATCTGTACATGCCTACTTAGAGCTAGTATATTTACAAAATATAGGCCCAAAACATGCTAAAAATCGATATTTTAGGTGCCCAAAGTCGATATCTCAAATTCAGGCCCAAAAACACCCTAAAATTCGATATTTTGGGGTCCCAGAAGCGAACTGTACATGCCTACTCCGTGTTAGAGTATTTTCAAAATACAGGCCCAAAACATACTGAAAATCGATCTTTTAGGTGCCCAAAAGTCGATATGTGCATGCATCTTCTGTACCCGTTTATATCTCAAATTCAGGCTCAAAACACCCGAAAATTCGGTATTTTTGGGTCCCAGAAGCGATCTGTACATCCCTACTTCTAGTTAGAATGTTTTCAAGATACAGACCAAAAACATGCTCAAAATCGATATTTTAGGAGCCCAAAAGTCGATATGTGCATGCATCTTCTGTACCCGTTCATATCTCAAATTCAGGCTTAAAACACCCGAAAATTGGATATTTTGGGATCCCAGAAGCGATATGTACATGCCTACTCAGTGCTAGAATATTTTCAAAATATAGGCCCAAAACATGCTAAAAATCGATATTTAGGTGCCCAAAGTCGATATCTCAAATTCAGGCCAAAAACACCCAAAAATTCGATATTTTGGGGTCCCAGAAGCGATCTGTACATGCCTACTCCGTGTTAGAATATTTTCAAAATACAGGCTCAAAACATACTGAAAATCGATATTTTAGGTGCCCAAAAGTCGATATGTAAATGCATTTTCTGTACCCGTTTATATCCCAAATTTAACCTCAAAACACCCGAAAATTCGATATTTTTTGGTCCCAGAAGCGATCTCTAGATGCCTACTCAGTGCTCGAATTTTTTCAAAATATAGGCTCAAAACATGCTAAAAATCGATATTTTAAGTGTCCAAATTCAATATGTGCATGCATCATCTGTACCCGTTTATATCTCAAATTCAGGCTCAAAACACCCGAAATTTCGATATTTTGGGGTCCCAGAAGTGATCTGTACATGCCTACTTAGTGCTAGAATATTTTCAAAATATAGGCCCATAACATGCTAAAAATCGATATTTTAGGTGCCCAAAGTCGATATCTCAAATTCAGGCCAAAAACACCCTAAAATTCGATATTTTGGGGTCCCAGAAGCGAACTGTACATGCCGACTCCGTGTTAGAGTATATTCAAAATACAGGCCCAAAACATACTGAAAATCGATCTCTTAGGTGCCCAAAAGTCGATATGTGCATGCATCTTCTGTACCCGTTTATATCTTAAATTCAGGCTCCAAACACCCGAAACTTCGATATTTTGGGGTCCCAGAAGCGATCTGTACATGCCTACTCAGATGCAGCCCAAAACATGCTAAAAATCGATATTTTCGGTACACAAATTGAACATGTGTATGCATCTTCTGCACTCGTTTATATCTCAAATTCAACCTCAAAACACCCGAAAATTCGATAATTTTGGGTCCCAGAAGCGATCTGTACATGTCTAGTCAGTGCTAGAATGTTTTCAAAATATAGGCTCAAAACATGCTAAAAATCGATATTTTAAGTGTCCAAAGTCGATATGTGCATGCATCTTCTGTACCCGTTTATATCTCAAATTCAGGCTCAAAACACCCGAAAATTCGATATTTTTGGGTCCCAGAAGCGATCTGTACATGCCTACTCCTAGTTAGAGTATTTTCAAAATACAGGCCCAAAACATGCTAAAAATCGATATTTTAGGTGCCCAAAGTCAATATGTGCATGCATCTTCTGTACCCGTTTATATCTCAAATTCAGGCTCAAAACACCTGAAAATTCGGCATTTTTGGGTCCTAGAAGCAATCTGTACATCCCTAATCCTAGTTAGAATGTTTTCAAGATACAGACCCAAAACATGCTCAAAATCGATATTTTAGGTGCCCAAAAGTCGATATGTGCATGCATCGTCTGTACCCGTTTATATCTCAAATTCAGGCTCAAAACACCCAAAAATTCGATATTTTGGGGTCCCAGAAGCGATCTGTACATGCCTACTCAGTGCTAAAATATTTTCAAAATATAGGCCCAAAACATGCTAAAAATCGATATTTTAGGTGCCCGAAGTCGATATTTCAAATTCAGGCCCAAAACACCCGAAAATTCGATATTTTGGCGTCCCAAAAGCGAACTGTACATGCCTACTTCGTGTTAGAGTATTTTCAATATACAGGCCCAAAACATACTGAAAATCGATCTTTTAGGTGCCCAAAAGTCGATATGTGCATGCATCTTCTGTACCCGTTTATATCCCAAATTCAGGCTCCAAACACCCGAAAATTCGATATTTTGGGGTCCCAGAAGCGATCTGTACATGCCTACTCAGATGCAGGCCCAAAACATGCTGAAAATCGATATTTTTGGTGCCCAAAGTCAATATGTGTATGCATCTTCTGCACCCGTTTATATCCCAAATTCAACCTCAAAACACCCGAAAATTCGATATTTTGGGGTCCCAAAAGCGATCTGTACATGCCTACTCAGTGCTAGAATTGTTTCAAAATATAGGCTCAAAACATGCTAAAAATCGATATTTTAAGTGTCCAAAGTCGATATGTGCATGCATCATCTGTTTCCGTTTATATCTCAAATTCAGGCTCAAAACACCCAAAAATTCGATATTTTGGGGTCCCAGAAGTGATCTGTACTTGCCTACTTAGTGCTAGAATATTTTCAAAATATAGGCCCAAAACATGCTAAAAATCGATATTTTAGGTCCCCAAAGTCGATATCTCAAATTCAGGCCCAAAACTCTCGAAAATTCGATATTTTGGGGTCCCAGAAGCGAACTGTACATGCCTACTCCGTGTTAGAGTATTTTCAAAATACAGGCTCAAAACATACAGAAAATCGATCTTTTAGGTGCCCAAAATACTATATGTAAATCCATCTTCTGTACCCGTTTATATCCCAATATTAACCTAAAAACACCCGAAAATTCGATATTTTTGGGTCCCAGAAGCGATCTGTACATGCCTAATCAGTGCTAGAATTTTTTCAAAATATAGGCTGAAAACATGCTAAAAATCGATATTTTAAGTGTCCAAAGTCGATACGTGCATGCATCATCTGTACCCGTTTATATCTCAAATTCAGGCTCAAAACACCCGAAAATTCGATATTTTGGGGTCCCTGAAGTGATCTGTGCATGCCTACTTAGTGCTAGAATATTTTCAAAATAATGGCCCAAAACATGCTAAAAATCGATATTTTAGGTGCCCAAAGTCGATATCTCAAACTCAGGCCCAAAACACCCGAAAATTCGATATTTTGGGGTCCCAGAAGCGATCTGTACTTGCTTACTCCGTGTTAGAGTATTTTCAAAATACAGGCCCAAAACAAGCTGAAAATCGATATTTTAGGTGACCAAAGTCAACATGTGTATGCATCTTCTGCACCCGTTTATATCCCAAATTCAACCTCAAAAAACCCGAAAATTCGATATTTTTGGGTCCCAGAAGCGATCTGTAAATGCCTACTCAGTGCTAGAATTGTTTCAAAATATAGGCTCAAAACATACTAAAAATCGATATTTTAAGTGTCCAAAGTCAATATGTGCTTGCTTCATCTGTACCCGTTTATATCTCAAATTCAGTCCCAAAACACCCGAAAATTCGATATTTTGGCGTCCCAGAAGCGAACTGTACATGCCTACTTCGTGTTAGAGTATTTTCAATATACAGGCCCAAAACATACTGAAAATCGATCTTTTAGGTGCCCAAAAGTCGATATGTGCATGCATCTTCTGTACCCGTTTATATCCCAAATTCAGGCTCCAAACACCCGAAAATTCGATATTTTGGGGTCCCAGAAGCGATCTGTACATGCCTACTCAGATGCAGGCCCAAAACATGCTGAAAATCGATATTTTAGGTGCCCAAAGTCAACATGTGTATGCATCTTCTGCACCCGTTTATATCCCAAATTCAACCTCAAAACACCCGAAAATTCGATATATTTTTGGGTTCCAGAAGCGATCTGTACATGCCTACTCAGTGCTAGAATTTTTTCAAAATATAGGCTCAAAACATGCTAAAAATCGATATTTTAAGTGTCCAAAGTTGATATGTGCATGCATCATCTGTACCCGTTTATATCTCAAATTCTGGCTCAAAACACCCGAAAATTCGATATTTTGGGGTCCCAGAAGTGATCTGTATTTGCCTACATAGTGCTAGAATATTTTCAAAATATAGGCCCAAAACATGCTAAAAATCGATATTTTAGGTCCCCAAAGTCGATATCTCAAATTCAGGCCCAAAACTCTCGAAAATTCGATATTTTGGGGTCCCAGAAGCGATCTGTACTTGCTTACTCTGTGTTAGAGTATTTTCAAGATACAGGCCCAAAATAAGCTGAAAATCGATATTTTAGGTGACCAAAGTCAACATGTGTATGCATCTTCTGCACCCGTTTATATCCCAAATTCAACCTCAAAACACCCGAAAATTCGATATTTTTGGGTCCCAGAAGCGATCTGTAAATGCCTACTCAGTGCTAGAATTGTTTCAAAATATAGGCTGAAAACATACTAAAAATCGATATTTTAAGTGTCCAAAGTCGATATGTGCATGAATCATCTGTACCCGTTTATATCTCAAATTCAGGCTCAAAACACCCGAAAATTCGATATTTTGGGGTCCCAGAAGTGATCTGTACATTCCTACTTAGTGCTAGAATATTTTCAAAATATAGGCCCAAAACATGCTAAAATCGATATTTTAGGTCCCCAAAGTCGATATCTCAAATTCAGGCCCAAAACACCCGAAAATTCGATATTTGGGGGTCCCAGAAGCGAACTGTACATGCCTACTCCGTGTTAGAGTATTTTCAAAATACAGGCTCAAAACATACTGAAAATCGATCTTTTAGGTGCTCAAAAGTCGATATGTAAATGCATCTTCTGTACCCGTTTATATCACAAATTAAACCTCAAAACACCCGAAAATTCAATATTTTTGGGTCCCAGAAGCGATCTGTACATGCCTACTCAGTGCTAGAATTTTTTCAAAATATAGGCTCAAAACATGCTAAAAATCGATATTTTAAGTGTCCAAAGTCGATATGTGCATGCATCATCTGTACCCGTTTATATCTCAAGTTCAGGCTCAAAACACCCGAAAATTCGATATTTTGGGGTCCCAGAAGTGATCTGTACATACCTACTCAGTGCTAGAATATTTTCAAAATATAGGCCCAAAACATGCTAAAAATCGATATTTTAGGTGCCCAAAGTCGATATCTCAAATTCAGGCCCAAAACACTTTAAAATTCGATATTTTAGGGTCCCAGAAGCGAACTGTACATGACTACTCCGTGTTAGAGTATTTTCAAAATACAGGCCCAAAACATACTGAAAATCGATCTCTTAGGTGACCAAAGTCATCATGTGTATGCATCTTCTGCAATCGTTTATATCGCAAATTCAACCTCAAAACTCCCGAAAATTTGAGAATTTTGGGTCCCAGAAGCGATCTGTACATGTCTAGTCAGTGCTAGAATGTTTTCAAAATATAGGCTCAAAACATGCTAAAAATCGATATTTTAAGTGTCCAAAGTCGATATGTGCATGCATCTTCTGTACCCGTTTATATCTCAAATTCAGGCTCAAAATACCCGAAAATTAGATATTTTTGGGTCCCAGAAGCGATCTGTACATGCCTACTCCTAGTTAGAGTATTTTCTAAATAAAGGCCCAAAACATGCTGAAAATCGATATTTTAGGTGCCCAATGTCAATATTTGCATGCATCTTCTGTACCCGTTTGTATCTCAAATTCAGGCTCAAAACACCCGAAAATTCTATATTTTGGAGTCCCATAAGCGATCTGTACATGCCTACTTAGTGCTAGAATATTTTCAAAATATAGGCCCAAAACATGCTAAAAATCGATATTTTAGGTGCCCAAAGTCGATATCTCAAATTCAGGCCAAAAACACCCAAAAACTCGTTATTTTGAGGTCCCAGAAGCGATCTGTACATGCCTACTCCGTGTTAGAGTATTTTCAATATACAGGCCCAAAACATACTGAAAATTGATGTCTTAGGCGCCCAAAAGTCGATATGTGGATTCATTTTCTGTACCCGTTTATATCTCAAATTCAGGCTCAAAACACCCGAAAATTCGATATTTTGGGGTCCCAGAAGCGATCTGTACTTGCTTACTCCGTGTTAGAGTATTTTCAAAATTCAGGCCCAAAACAAGGTGAAAATCGATATTTTAGGTGACCAAAGTCGATATCTCAAATTCAGGCCAAAAACACCCTAAAATTCGATATTTTGGGGTCCCAGAAGTGAACTGTACATGCCTACTCAGTGTTAGAGTATTTTCAAAATATAGGCTCAAAACATGCTAAAAATCGATATTTTAAGTGTCCAAAGTCGATATGTGCATGCATCATCTGTACCCGTTTATAACTCAAATTCAGGCTCAAAACATTCGAAAATTCGATATTTTGGGGTCCCAGAAGTGATCTGTACATGCCTACTTAGTGCTAGAATATTTTCAAAATATTGGCCCAAAACATGCTAAAAATCGATATTTTAGGTGCAAAAGTCGATATATCAAATTGAGGCCCAAAACACCCTAAAATTCGATATTATGGGGTTCCAGAAGCGAACTGTACATGCCTACTCCGTGTTAGAGAATTTTCAAAATACAGGCCCAAAACATACTGAAAATCGATCTTTTAGGTGCCCAAAAGTCGATATGTGCATGCATCATCTGTACCCGTTTATATCTCAAATTTCGACTCAAAACACCCGAAAATTCGATATTTTTGGGTCCCAGAAGTGATCTGTACATTCCTACTTAGTGCTAGAATATTTTCAAAATATAGGCCCAAAACATGCTAAAAATCGATATTTTAGGTCCCCAAAGTCGATATCTCAAATTGAGGCCCAAAACACCCGAAAATTCGATATTTTGGGGTCCCAGAAGCGAACTGTACATGCTTACTCCTAGTTAGAGTATTTTCAAAATTCAGGCCCAAAACAAGCTGAAAATCGATATTTTAGGTGACCAAAGTCAACATGTGTATGCATCTTCTGCACCCGTTTATATCCAAAATTCAACCTCAAAACACCCTAAAATTCGATATTTTTGGGTCCCAGAAGCGATCTGTACATGCCTACTCAGTGCTAGAATTTTTTCATAATATAGGCTCAAAACATGCAAAAAATCGATATTTTAAGTGTCCAAAGTCGATATGTGCATGCATCATCTGTACCCGTTTATATCTCAAATTCAGGCTCAAAACACCCGAAAATTCGATATTTTGGGGTCCCATAAGCGAACTGTACATGCCTCCTCAGTGTTAGAGTATTTTCAAAATATAGGCCCAAAACATGCTAAAAATCGATATTTTAGGTCCCCAAAGTCGATATCTCAAATTGAGGCCCAAAACACCCGAAAATTCGATATTTTGGGGTCCCAGAAGCGAACTGTACATCCCTACTCCGTGTTAGAGTATTTTCAAAATACAGGATCAAAACATACTGAAAATCGATCTTTTAGGTGCCCAAAAGTCGATATGTAAATGCATCTTCTGTACCCGTTTATATCCCAAATTAAACTTCAAAACACCCGAAAATTCAATATTTTTGGGTCCCAGAAGCGATCTGTACATGCCTACTCAGTGCTAGAATTTTTTCAAAATATAGGCTCAAAACATGCTAAAAATCGATATTTTAAGTGTCCAAAGTCGATATGTGCATGCATCATCTGTACCCGTTTATATCTCAAGTTCAGGCTCAAAACACCCGAAAATTCGATATTTTGGGGTCCCAGACGTGATCTGTATATGCCTACTTAGTGCTAGAATATTTTCAAAATATAGGCCCAAAACATGCTAAAAATCGATATTTTAGGTGCCCAAAGTCGATATCTCAAATTCAGGCCCAAAACACTTTAAAATTCGATATTTTGGGTCCCAGAAGCGAAGTGTACATGCCTACTCCGTGTTAGAGTATTTTCTAAATACAGGCCCAAAACATACTGAAAATCGATCTTTTAGGTGACCAAAGTCAATATGTGTATGCATCTTCTGCACTCGTTTATATCCCTAATTTTACTTCAAAACACCCGAAAATTCGATATTTTTGGGTCCCAGAAGCGATCTGTACATGCCTACTCAGTGCTAGAATTTTTTCAAAATATAGGCTCAAAACATGCTAAAAATCGATATTTTAAGTGTCCAAAGTCGATATGAGCATGCATCATCTGTACCCGTTTATATCCCAAATTCAGGCTCAAAACACCCGAAAATTCGATATTTTTGGGTCCCAGGAGCGATCTGTACATGCCTACTCAGTGCTACAAAATTTTCAAGATATAGGCTCAAAACATGCTAAAAATCGATATTTTAAGTGTCCAAAGTCGATATGTGCATGCATCATCTGTACCCGTTTATATCTCAAATTCAGGCTCAAAACACCCGAAAATTTGATATTTTGGGGTCCCAGAAGTGATCTGTACATGCCTACTTAGTGCTAGAATATTTTCAAAATATAGGCCCAAAACATGCTAAAAATCGATATTTTAGGAGCCCAAAGTCGATATCTCAAATTCAGGCCCAAAACACTTTAAAATTCGATATTTTAGGGTCCCAGAAGCGAACTGTACATGCCTACTCAGTGTTAGAGTATTTTCAAAATACAGGCCCAAAACATACTGAAAATCGATCTTTTAGGTGCCCAAAGTCAACATGTGTATGCATCTTCTGCACTCTTTTATATCTCAAATTCAACCTCAAAACACCCGAAAATTTGATAATTTTAGGTCCCAGAAGCGATCTGTACGTGTCTAGTCAGTGCTAGAATGTTTTCAAAATATAGGCTCAAATCATGCTAAAAATCGATATTTTAAGTGTCCAAAGTCGATATGTGCATGCATCTTCTGTACCCGTTTATATCTCAAATTCAGGCTCAAAACACCCGAAAATTCGATATTTTTGGGTCCCAGAAGCGATCTGTACATGCCTACTCCTAGTTAGAGTATTTTCAAAATACAGGCCCAAAACATGCTGAAAATCGATATTTTAGGTGCCCAAAGTCAATATGTGCATGCATCTTATGTACCCGTTTATATCTCAAATTCAGGCTCAAAACACCCGAAAATTCGATATTTTGGAGTCCCAGAAGCGATCTATACATGCCTACTTAGTGCTAGAATATTTTCAAAATATAGTCCCAAAACATGCTAAAAATCGATATTTTAGGTGCCCAAAGTCGATATCTCAAATTCAGGCCAAAAACACCCAAAAACTCGTTATTTTGGGGTCCCAGAAGCGATTTGTACATGCCTACTCCGTGTTAGAGTATTTTCAATATACAGGCCCAAAACATACTGAAAATCGATCTTTTAGGCTCCCAAAAGTCGATATGTGGATTCATTTTCTGTACCCGTTTATATCTCAAATTTAGTCTCAAAACTCCCAAAAATTCGATATTTTGTTGTCCCAGAAGCGATCTGTACTTGCTTACTCCGTGTTAGAGTATTTTCAAAATTCAGGCCCAAAACAAGCTGAAAATCGATATTTTAGGTGACCAAAGTCAACATGTGTATGCATCTTCTGCACCCGTTTATATCCCAAATTCATCCTCAAAACACCCGAAAATTCGATATTTTGGGGTCCCAGAAGCGATCTGTACATGCCTACTCAGTGCTAGAATTGTTTTAAAATATAGGCACAAAACATGCTAAAAATCGATATTTTAGGTCCCCAAAGTCGATATCACAAATTGAGGCCCAAAACACCCGAAAATTCGATATTTTGGGGTCCCAGAAGCGAACTGTACATGCCTACTCCGTGTTAGAGTATTTTCAAAATACAGGATCAAAACATACTGAAAATCGATCTTTTAGGTGCCCAAAAGTCGATATGTAAATGCATCTTCTATACCAGTTTATATCCAAAATTAAACCTCAAAATACCCGAAAATTCAATATTTTTGGGTCCCAGAAGCGATCTGTACATGCCTACTCAGTGCTAGAATTTTTTCAAAATATAGGCTCAAAACATGCTAAAAATCGATATTTTAAGTGTCCAAAGTCGATATGTGCATGCATCATCTGTACCCGTTTATATCTCAAGTTCAGGCTCAAAACACCCGAAAATTCGATATTTTGGGGTCCCATACGTGATCTGTACATGCCTACTTAGTGCTACAATATTTTCAAAATATAGGCCCAAAACATGCTAAAAATCGATATTTTAGGTGCCCAAAGTCGATATCTCAAATTCAGGCCCAAAACACTTTAAAATTCGATATTTTAGGGTCCCAGAAGCGAACTGTACATGCCTACTCCGTGTTAGAGTATTTTCTAAATACAGGCCCAAAACATACTGAAAATCGATCTTTTAGGTGACCAAAGTCAATATGTGTATGCATCTTCTGCACTCGTTTATATCCCTAATTTTACCTCAAAACACCCGAAAATTCGATATTTTTGGGTCCCAGAAGCGATCTGTACATGCCTACTCAGTGCTAGAATTTTTTCAAAATATAGGCTCAAAACATGCTAAAAATCGATATTTTAAGTGTCCAAAGTCGATATGTGCATGCATCATCTGTACCCGTTTATATCTCAAGTTCAGGCTCAAAACACCCGAAAATTCGATATTTTGGGGTCCCAGACGTGATCTGTACATGCCTACTTAGTGCTAGAATATTTTCAAAATATAGGCCCAAAACATGCTAAAAATCGATATTTTAGGTGCCCAAAGTCGATATCTCAAATTCAGGCCCAAAACACCCTAAAATTCGATATTTTGGGGTCCCAGAAGCGAACTGTACATGCTTACTCCGTGTTAGAGTATTTTCAAAATACAGGCAGAAAAACATACTGAAAATCGATCTTTTAGGTGCCAAAAAGTCGATATGTAAATGCATCTTCTGTACCCGTTTATATTCCAAAATTAAACCTCAAAACACCCGAAAATTCGATATTTTTGGGTCCCAGAAGCGATCTGTACATGCCTACTCAGTGCTAGAATGTTTTCAAAATATAGGCTCAAAACATGCTAGAAATCAATATTTTAAGTGTCCAAAGTCGATATGTGCATGCATCATCTGTACCCGTTTATATCTCAAGTTCAGGCTCAAAACAGCCGAAAATTCGATATTTTGGGGTCCCAGAAGTGATCTGTACATGACTACTTAGTGCTAGAATATTTTCAAAATATAGGCCCAAAACATGCTAAAAATCGATATTTTAGGTGCCCAAAGTCGATATCTCAAATTCAGGCCCAAAACACTTTAAAATTCGATATTTTAGGGTCCCAGAAGCGAACTGTACATGCCTACTCAGTGTTAGAGTATTTTCAAAATACAGGCCCAAAACATACTGAAAATCGATCTTTTAGGTGCCCAAAGTCAATATGTGTATGCATCTTCTGCACTCTTTTATATCTCAAATTCAACCTCAAAACACCCGAAAATTCGATATTTTGGAGTCCCAGAAGCGATCTATACATGCCTACTTAGTACTAGAATATTTTCAAAATATAGGCCCAAAACATGCTAAAAATCGATATTTTAGGTGCCCAAAGTCGATATCTCAAATTCAGGCCAAAAACACCCAAAAACTCGTTATTTTGGGGTCCCAGAAGCGATCTGTACATGCCTACTCCGTGTTAGAGTATTTTCAATATACAGGCCCAAAACATACTGAAAATCGATCTTTTAGGCTCCCAAAAGTCGATATGTGGATTCATTTTCTGTACCCGTTTATATCTCAAATTCAGGCTCAAAACACCCAAAAATTCGATATTTTGGGTTTCCCAGAAGCGATCTGTACTTGCTTACTCCGTGTTAGAGTATTTTCAAAATTCAGGCCCAAAACAAGCTGAAAATCGATATTTTAGGTGACCAAAGTCAACATGTGTATGCATCTTCTGCACCCGTTTATATCCAAAATTCAACCTCAAAACACCCTAAAATTCGATATTTTTGGGTCCCAGAAGCGATCTGTACATGCCTACTCAGTGCTAGAATTTTTTCATAATATAGGCTCAAAACATGCAAAAAATCGATATTTTAAGTGTCCAAAGTCGATATGTGCATGCATCATCTGTACCCGTTTATATCCAAAATTCAACCTCAAAACACCCTAAAATTCGATATTTTGGGGTCCCAGAAGCGATCTGTACATGCCTACTCAGTGCTAGAATTGTTTTAAAATATAGGCACAAAACATGCTAAAAATCGATATTTTAGGTCCCCAAAGTCGATATCACAAATTGAGGCCCAAAACACCCGAAAATTCGATATTTTGGGGTCCCAGAAGCGAACTATACATGCCTACTCCGTGTTAGAGTATTTTCAAAATACAGGATCAAAACATACTGAAAATCGATCTTTTAGGTGCCCAAAAGTCGATATGTAAATGCATCTTCTATACCCGTTTATATCCAAAATTAAACCTCAAAACACCCGAAAATTCAATATTTTTGGGTCCCAGAAGCGATCTGTACATGCCTACTCAGTGCTAGAATTTTTTCAAAATATAGGCTCAAAACATGCTAAAAATCGATATTTTAAGTGTCCAAAGTCGATATGTGCATGCATCATCTGTACCCGTTTATATCTCAAGTTCAGGCTCAAAACACCCGAAAATTCGATATTTTGGGGTCCCAGACGTGATCTGTACATGCCTACTTATAGCTAGAATATTTTCAAAATATGGGCCCAAAACATGCTAAAAATCGATATTTTAGGTGCCCAAAGTCGATATCTCAAATTCTGGCCCAAAACACTTTAAAATTCGATATTTTAGGGTCCCAGAAGCGAACTGTACATGCCTACTCCGTGTTAGAGTATTTTCTAAATACAGGCCCAAAACATACTGAAAATCGATCTTTTAGGTGACCAAAGTCAATATGTGTATGCATCTTCTGCACTCGTTTATATCCCTAATTTTACCTGAAAACACCCGAAAATTCGATATTTTTGGGTCCCAGAAGCGATCTGTACATGCCTACTCAGTGCTAGAATTTTTTCAAAATATAGGCTCAAAACATGCTAAAAATCGATATTTTAAGTGTCCAAAGTCGATATGAGCATGCATCATCTGTACCCGTTTATATCTCAAATTCAGGCTCAAAACACCCGAAAATACAATATTTTGGGGTCCCAGAAGCGATCTGTACATGCCTACTCAGTGCTAACAATTTTTCAAAATATAGGCTCAAAACATGCTAAAAATCGATATTTTAAGTGTCCAAAGTCGATATGTGCATGCATCATCTGTACCCGTTTATATCTCAAATTCAGGCTCATAACACCCGAAAATTCGATATTTTGGGGTCCCAGAAGTGATCTGTACATGCCTACTTAGTGCAAGAATATTTTCAAAATATTGGCCCAAAACATGCTAAAAATCGATATATTAGGTGCCCAAAGTCGATATCTCAAATTCAGGCCCAAAACACACTAAAATTCGATATTTTGGGGTCCCAGAAGCGAACTGTACATGCTTACTCCGTGTTAGAGTATTTTCAAAATACAGGCCCAAAACATACTGAAAATCGATCTTTTAGGTGCCCAAAAGTCGATATGTAAATGCATCTTCTGTACCCGTTTATATTCCAAATTCAACCTCAAAACACCCGAAAATTTGATAATTTTAGGTCCCAGAAGCGATCTGTACATGTCTAGTCAGTGCTAGAATGTTTTCAAAATATAGGCTCAAAACATGCTAAAAATCGATATTTTAAGTGTCCAAAGTCGATATGTGCATGCATCTTCTGTACCCGTTTATATCTCAAATTCAGGCTCAAAACACCCGAAAATTCGATATTTTTGGGTCCCAGAAGCGATCTGTACATGCCTACTCCTAGTTAGAGTATTTTCAAAATACAGGCCCAAAACATGCTGAAAATCGATATTTTAGGTGCCCAAAGTCAATATGTGCATGCATCTTCTGCACTCTTTTATATCTCAAATTCAACCTCAAAACACCCGAAAATTCGATATTTTGGAGTCCCAGAAGCGATCTATACATGCCTACTTAGTGCTAGAATATTTTCAAAATATAGGCCCAAAACATGCTAAAAATCGATATTTTAGGTGCCCAAAGTCGATATCTCAAATTCAGGCCCAAAACACTTTAAAATTCGATATTTTAGGGTCCCAGAAGCGAACTGTACATGCCTACTCAGTGTTAGAGTATTTTCAAAATACAGGCCCAAAACATACTGAAAATCGATCTTTTAGGTGCCCAAAGTCAATATGTGTATGCATCTTCTGCACTCTTTTATATCTCAAATTCAACCTCAAAACACCCGAAAATTCGATATTTTGGAGTCCCAGAAGCGATCTATACATGCCTACTTAGTGATAGAATATTTTCAAAATATAGGCCCAAAACATGCTAAAAATCGATATTTTAGGTGCCCAAAGACGATATCTCAAATTCAGGCCAAAAACACCCAAAAACTCGTTATTTTGGGGTCCCAGAAGCGATCTGTACATGCCTACTCCGTGTTAGAGTATTTTCAATATACAGGCCCAAAACATACTGAAAATCGATCTTTTAGGCTCCCAAAAGTCGATATGTGGATTCATTTTCTGTACCCGTTTATATCACAAATTCAGGCTCAAAACACCCAAAATTTCGATATTTTGGGGTACCAGAAGCGATCTGTACTTGCTTACTCCGTGTTAGAGTATTTTCAAAATTCAGGCCCAAAACAAGCTGAAAATCGATATTTTAGGTGACCAAAGTCAATATGTGAATGCATCTTCTGTACCCGTTTATATCTCAAATTCAGGCTCAAAACACCCGAAAATTCGTTTTTTGTGGTCCCAGAAGCGATCTGTACATGCCTACTCAGTGCTAGAATTGTTTTAAAATATAGGCTCAAAACATGCTAAAAATCGATATTTTAAGTGTCCAAAGTCGATATGTGCATGCATCATCTGTACTCGTTTATATCTCAAATTCAGGCTCAAAACACCCGAAAATTCGATATTTTGGGGTCCCAGAAGTGATCTGTACATGCCTACTTAGTGCTAGAATATTTTCAAAAAAAAGGCCCAAAACATGCTAAAAATCGATATTTTAGGTGCCCAAAGTCGATATCTCAAATTCAGACCAAAAACACCCAAAAAATCGATATTTTGGGGTCCAAGAAGCGAACTGTACATGCCTACTCCGTGTTAGAGTATTTTCAAAATACAACCCAAAACATACTGAAAATCGATCTTTTAGGTGCCCAAAGTCAATATGTGAATGCATCTTCTGTACCCGTTTATATCTCAAATTCAGGCTCAAAACACCCCAAAATTCGGCATTTTTGGGTCCTAGAAGCGATCTGTACATCCCTACTCCTAGTTAGAATGTTTTCAAGATACAGACCCAAAACATGCTCTAAATCGATATTTTAGGTGCACAAAAGTCAATATGTGCATGCATCTTCTGTACCCGTTTATATCTCAAATTCAGGCTCAAAACACCTGAAAATTCGATATTTTGGGGTCCCAGAAGCGATCTGTACATGCCTACTCAGTGCTAGAATATTTTCAAAATATATGCCCAAAACATGCTAAAAATCGATATTTTAGGTGCCCAAAGTCGATATTTCAAATTCAGGCCCAAAACACCCGAAAATTCGATATTTTGGGGTCCCAGAAGCGAACTGTACATGCCTACTCCGTGTTAGAGTATTTTCAAAATACAGGCCCACAACATACTGAAAATCGATCTTTTAGGTGCCCAAAAGTCGATATGTGCATGCATCTTCTGTACCCGTTTATATCTCAAATTCATTCTCCAAACACCCGAAAATTCGATATTTTGGGGTCCCAGAAGAGATCTGTACATGCCTACTCAGATGCAGGCCCAAAACATGCTGAAAATCGATATTTTAGGTGCCCAAAGTCAACATGTGTATGCATCTTCAGCACTCGTTTATATCTCAAATTCAACCTCAAAACAACCGAAAATTTGTTAATTTTGGGTCCCAGAAGCGATCTGTACATGTCTAGTCAGTGCTAGAATGTTTTCAAAATATAGGCTCAAAACATGCTTAAAATCGATATTTTAAGTGTCCAAAGTCGATATGTGCATGCATCTTCTGTACCCGTTTATATTTCAAATTCAGGCTCAAAGCACCCGAAAATTCGGTATTTTTGGGTCCCAGAAGCGATCTGTACATCCCTACTCCTAGTTAGAATGTTTTCAAGATACAGACCCAAAACATGCTCAAAATCGATATTTTAGGTGCCCAAAAGTCGATATGTGAATGCATCTTTTGTACCCGTTTATATCTCAAATTCAGGCTCAGAACACCCGAAAATTCGATATTTTGGGGGTCCCAGAAGCGATCTGTACATACCTACTCAGTGCTAGAATATTTTCAAAATATAGGCCCAAAACATGCTAAAAATCGATATTTTAGGTGCCCGAAGTCGATATCTCAAATTCAGGCCAAAAACACCCAAAAATTCGTTATTTTGGGTCCCAGAAGCGATCTGTACATGCCTACTCCGTGTTAGAGTATTTTCAATATACAGGCCCAAAACATACTGAAAATCGATCTTTTAGGTGCCCAAAAGTCGATATGTGGATGCATCTTCTGTACCCGTTTATATCTCAAATTCAGGCTCAAAACACCCGAAAATTCAATATTTTTGGGTCCCAGAAGCGATCTGTACATCTCTACTCCTAGTTAGAATGTTTTCAAGACACAGACCCAAAACATGCTCAAAATCGATATTTTAGGTGCCCAAAAGTCGATATGTGCATGCATCTTCTGTACCCGTTTATATCTCAAATTCAGGCTCAAAACACCCGAAAATTCGATATTTTGGGGTCCCAGAAGCGATATGTACATGCCTACTCAGTGCTTGAATATTTTCAAAATATAGGCCCAAAACATGCTAAAAATCGATATTTTAGGTGCCCAAAGTCGATATCTCAAATTCAGGCCAAAAACACCCAAAAATTCGATATTTTGGGGTCCCAGAAGCGATCTGTACATCCTACTTCGTGTTAGAGTATTTTCAATATACAGGCCCAAAACATATTGAAAATCGATCTATTAGGTGCCCAAAATTCGATATGTGGATGCATCTTATGTACCTGTTTATATCTCAAATTCAGGCTCAAAACACCCGAAAATTCGATATTTTGGGGTCCAAGAAGCGAACTGTACTTGCTTACTCCGTTTTAGAGTATTTTCTAAATACAGGCCCAAAACAAGCTGAAAATCGATATTTTAGGTGACCAAAGTCAACATGTGTATGCATCTTCTGCACCCGTTTATATCCCAAATTCAACCTCAAAACTCCCGAAAATTCGATATTTTGGGGTCCCAGTAGTGACCTGTACATGCCTACTTAGTGCTAGAATTGTTTCAAAATATAGGCTCAAAACATGCTAAAAATCGATATTTCAAGTGCCCAAAGTCGATATGTGCATGCATCTTCTGTACCCGTTTATATCTCAAATTCAGGCTCCAAACACCCGAAAATTCGATAATTTGTGGTCCCAGAAGCGATCTGTACATGCCTACTCAGATGCAGGCCCAAAACATGCTAAAAATCGATATTTTAGGTACCCAAATTGAACATGTGTATGCATCTTCTGCACTCGTTTATATCTCAAATTCAGGCTCCAAACACCCGAAAATTCGATATTTTGGGGTCCCAGAAGCGATCTGTACATGCCTACTCAGTGCTAGAATATTTTCAAAATATAGGCCCAAAACATGTTAAAAATCGATATTTTAGGTGCCCAAAGTCGATATCTCAAATTCAGGTCCAAAACACCCAAAAACTCGATATTTTGGAGTCCTAGAAGCGATCTGTACATGCCTACTCAGTGCTAGAATGTTTTCAAAATACAGGCCCAAAACGTGCTGAAAATCGATATTTTAAGTGTCCAAAGTCGATATGTGCATGCATCTTCTGTACCCGTTTATATCTCAAATTCAGGCTCCAAACACCCGAAAATTCGATATTTTGGGGTCCCAGAAGCGATCTGTACATGCCTACTCAGTGCTAGAATTGTTTCGAAATATAGGCTCAAAACATTCTAAAAATCGATATTTTAAGTGTCCAAAGTCAATATGTGCATGCATCATCTATACCCGTTTATATCTCAAATTCAGGCTCAAAACACCCGAAAATTCGATATTTTGGGGTCCCAGAAGTGATCTGTACATGCCTACTTTGTGCTAGAATTGTTTAAAAATATAGGCCCAAAACATGCTAAAAATCGATATTTTAGGTGCCCAAAGTCGATATTTCAAATTCAGGCCCAAAACACCCGAAAATTCGATATTTTGGGGTCACAGAAGCGAACTGTACATGCCTACTCTGTGTTAGAGTATTTTCAATATACAGGCCCAAAACATACTGAAAATCGATCGTTTAGGTGCCCAAAAGTCGATATGGGGATGCATCTTCTGTACCCGTTTATATCTCAAATTCAGGCTCAAAACTCCCGAAAATTCGATATTTTGGGGTCCCAGAAGCGATCTGCTCATGCCTACTCAGTGCTAGAATTGTTTCAAAATATAGGCTCAAAACATGCTAAAAATCGATATTTTAAGTGTCCAAAGTCGATATGTGCATGCATCTTCTGTACCCGTTTATATCTCAAATTCAGGCTCAAAACACCCGAAAATTCGATATTTTGGGGTCCCAGAAGTGATCTGTACATGCCTACTTAGTGCTAGAATATTTTCAAAATATAGGCCCAAAACATGCTAAAAATCGATATTTTAGTTGCCCAAAGTCGATATTTCAAATTCAGGCCCAAAACACACTAAAATTCGATATTTTGGGGTCCCAGAAGCGAACTGTACATGCCTACTCTGTGTTAGAGTATTTTCAAAATACAGGCCCAAAACATACTGAAAATCAATCTTTTAGGTGCCCAAAAGTCGATATGTGCATGCATCTTCTGTACCCGTTTATATCTCAAATTCAGACTCCAAACACCCGAAAATTCGATATTTTGGGGTCCCAGAAGCGATCTGTACATGCCTACTCAGATGCAGGCCCAAAACATGCTAAAAATCGATATTTTAGGTACCCAAATTGAACATGTGTATGCATCTTCTGCACTCGTTTATATCTCAAATTCAACCTCAAAACACTCGAAAATTCGATATTTTGGGGTCCCAGAAGCGATCTGTACATGTCTAGTCAGTGCTAGAATATTTTCAAAATACAGGCCCAAAACATGCTGAAAATCGATATTTTAGGTGCCCAAAGTCAATATGTGCATGCATCTTATGTACCCGTTTATATCTCAAATTCAGGCTCAAAACACCCGAAAATTCGGCATTTTTGGGTCCTAGAAGCGATCTGTACATCCCTACTCCTAGTCTGAATGTTTTCAAGATACAGACCCAAAACGTGCTCAAAATCGATATTTTAGGTGCCCAAAAGTCGATTGGTGCATGCATCTTCTGTACCCGTTTATATATCAAATTCAGGCTCAAAACACCCGAAAATTCTAAATTTGGGGGTCCCAGAAGCTATCTGTACATCCCTACTCAGATGCAGGCCCAAAACATGCTGAAAATCGATATTTTAGGTGCCCAGTCAACATGTGTATGCATCTTCTGCACTTGTTTATATCTCAAATTCAACCTCAAAACACCCGAAAATTTGATAATTTTGGGTCCCAGAAGCGATCTGTACACGTCTAGTCAGTGCTAGAATGTTTTCAAAATATAGGCTCAAAAAATGCTAAAAATCGATATTTTAGGTGCCCAAAGTCAATATGTGCATGCATCTTCTGTACCCGTTTATATCTCAAATTCAGGCTCAAAACACCCGAAAATTCGATATTTTGGGGTCCCAGAAGCGATCTGTACATGCCTACTCAGTGCTAGAATATTTTCAAAATATAGGTCCAAAACATGCTAAAAATCGATATTTTAGGTGCACAAAGTCGATATCTCAAATTCAGGTCCAAAACACACAAAAACTCGATATTTTGGGGTCCCAGAAGCGATCTGTACATGCCTACTCAGTGCTAGAATGTTTTCAAAATACAGGCCCAAAACGTGCTGAAAATCGATATTTTAAGTGTTCAAAGTCGATATGTGCATGCATCTTCTGTACCCGTTTATATATCATATTCAGGTTCAAAACACCCGAAAATTCGGTATTTTTGGGTCCCCGAAGCGATCTGTACATCCCTTCTCCTAGTTAGAATGTTTTCAAGATACAGACCCAAAACATGCTCAAAATCGATATTTTAGGTGCCCAAAAGTCGATATGTGCATGCATCTTCTGTACCCGTTTATATATCAAATTCAGGCTCAAAACACGTGAAAATTCGATATTTTGGGGTTCCAGAAGCGATCTATACATGCCTACTCAGTACTAGAATATTTTCAAAATATAAGCCCAAAACATGTTAAAAATCGATATTTTAGGTGCCCAAAGTCGATATCTCAAATTCAGACCAAAAACACCCAAAAATTCGATATTTTGGGGTCCCAGAAGCAATCTGTACATGCCTACTCCGTGTTAGAGTATTTTCAATATACAGGCCCAAAACATACTGAAAATCGATCTTTTAGGTGCCCAAAAGTCGATATGTAGATGCATCTTCTGTACCCGTTTTTATCTCAAATTCAGGCTCCAAACACCCGAAAATTCGATATTTTGGGGTCCCAGAGGCGATCTGTACATGCCTACTCAGTGCTAGAAATGTTTCAAAATATAGGCTCAAAACATGATAAAAATCGATATTTTAAGTGTCCAAAGTCGATATGTGCATGTATCATCTGTACCCGTTTATATCTCAAATTCAGGCTCAAAACACCCGAAAATACGATATTTTTCTGTCCTAGAAGCGATCTGTACATGCCTACACCTAGTTAGAGTATTTTCAAAATACAGGCCCAAAACATGCTGAAAATCGATATTTTAGGTGCCCAAAGTCAATATGTGCATGCATCTTCTGTACCCGTTTATATCTCAAATTCAGGCTCAAAACACCCGAAAATTCGATATTTTGGGGTCTCAGAAGCGATCTGTACATGCCAACTCAGTGCTAGAATATTTTCAAAATATAGGCTCAAAACATGCTAAAAATCGATATTTTTGGTGTCCAAAGTCGATATCTCAAATTCAGGTCCAAAACACCCAAAAACTCGATATTTTGGGGTCCCAGAAGCGATCTGTACATGCCTACTCAGTGCTAGAATGTTTTCAAAATACAGGCCCAAAACGTGCTTAAAATCGATATTTTAAGTGTCCAAAGTCGATATGTGCATGCATCTTCTGTACCCGTTTATATCTCAAATTCAGGCTCAAAACACCCGAAAATTCGGTATTTTTGGGTCCCAGAAGCGATCTGTACATCCCTACACCTAGTTAGAATGTTTTCAAGATACAGACCCAAAACATGCTCAAAATCGATATTTTAGGTGCCCAAAAGTCGATATGTGCATTCATCTTCAGTACCCGTTTATATCTCAAATTCAGGCTCAAAACACGTAAAAAATTCGATATTTTGGGGTTCCAGAAGCGATCTGTACATGCCTACTCAGTACTAGAATATTTTCAAAATATAGGCCCAAAACATGTTAAAAATCGATATTTTAGGTGCCCAAAGTCGATATCTTAAATTCAGACCAAAAACACCCAAAAATTCGATATTTTGGGGTCCCAGAAGCAATCTGTACATGCCTACTCCGTGTTAGAGTATTTTCAATATACAGGCCCAAAACATACTGAAAATCGATCTTTTAGGTGCCCAAAAGTCGATATGTGGATGCATCTTCTGTACCCGTTTATATCTCAAATTCAGGCTCAAAACTCCCGAAAATTCGATATTTTGGGGTCCCAGAAGCGATCTGTACATGCCTACTCAGTACTAGAAATGTTTCAAAATATAGGCTCAAAACATGCTAAAAATCGATATTTTAAGTGTCCAAAGTCGATATGTGCATGTATTATCTGTACCAGTTTATATCTCAAATTCAGGCTCAAAACACCCGAAAATTCGATATTTTTGGGTCCCAGAAGCGATCTGTACATGCCTACTCCGTGTTAGAGTATTTTCAAAATACAGGCCCAAAACATGCTGAAAATCGATATTTTAGGTGCCCAAAGTCAATATGTGCATGCATCTTCTGTACCCGTTTATATCTCAAATTCAGGCTCAAAACACCCGAAAATTCGATATTTTGGGGTCCCAAAAGCGATCTGTACATGCCAACTCAGTGCTAGAATATTTTCAAAATATAGGCCCAAAACGTGCTGAAAATCGATATTTTAAGTGTCCAAAGTCGATATGTGCATGCATCTTCTGTACCCGTTTATATCTCAAATTCAGGCTCAAAACACCCGAAAATTCGTTATTTTGGGGTTCCAGAAGCGATCTGTACATGCCTACTCAGTACTAGAATATTTTCAAAATATAGGCCCAAAACATGTTAAAAATCGATATTTTAGGTGCCCAAAGTCAATATCTCAAATTCAGACCAAAAATACCCAAAAATTCGATATTTTGGGTTCCCAGAAGCAATCACTAAATGCCTACTCCGTTTTAGAGTATTTTCAATATACAGGCCCAAAACATACTGAAAATCGATCTTTTAGGTGCCCAAAAGTCGATATGTGGATGCATCTTCTGTACCCGTTTATATCTCAAATTCAGGCTCAAAACTCCCGAAAATTCGATATTTTGGGGTCCCAGAAGCGATCTGTACATGTCTAGTCAGATGCAGGCCCAAAACATGCTAAAAATCGATATTTTTGGTACCCAAATTAAACATGTAAATGCATCTTCTGTACCCGTTTTTAACCCAAATTTAACCTCAAAACACCCGAAAATTCAATAATTTTTGGTCCCAGAAGCGATCTGTACATGTCTAGTCAGTGCTAGAATGTTTTCAAATTATAGGCTCAAAACATGCTAAAAATCGATATTTTAAGTGTCCAAAGTCGATATCTGCATGCATCTTCTGTACCCGTTTATATCTCAAATTCAGGATCAAAACACACGAAAATTCGATATTTTTGGGTCCCAGAAGCGATCTGTACATGCCTACTCCTAGTTAGAGTATTTTCAAAATACGAGCCCAAAACATGCTGAAAATCGATATTTTAGGTGCCCAAAGTCAATATGTGCATGCATCTTATGTACCCGTTTATATCTCAAATTCAGGCTCAAAACACCCGAAAATTCGGCATTTTTGGGTCCTAGAAGCGATCTGTACATCCCTACTCCTAGTTAGAATGTTTTCAAGATACAGACCCAACACATGCTAAAAGTCGAAATTTTATGTGCCCAAAAGTCGATACGTGCATGCATCTTCTGTACCCGTTAATATCTCAAATTCAGGCTCAAAACACTCGAAAATTCGATATTTTTGGGTCCCAGAAGCGATCTGTACATGCCTACTCCGTGTTAGAGTATTTTCAAAATACAGGCCCAAAACATACTGAAAATCGATCTTTTAGGTGCCCAAAAGTCGATATGTGCATGCATCTTCTGTACTCTTTTATATCTCAAATTCAGGCTCCAAACACCCGAAAATTCGATATTTTGGGGTCCCAGAAGCGATCTGTACATGCCTACTCAGTGCTAGAAATGTTTCAAAATATAGGCTCAAAACATGCTAAAAATCGATATTTTAAGTGTCCAAAGTCGATATGTGCATGCATCTTCTGTACCCGTTTATATCTCAAATTCAGGCTCCAAACACCCGAAAATTCGATATTTTGGAGTCCCAGAAGCGATCTGTACTTGCTTACTCCGGGTTAGAGTATTTTTTAAATACAGGCCCTAAACAAGCTGAAAATCGATATTTTAGGTGACCAAAGTCAACATGTGTATGCATATTCTGCACCCGTTTATATCCCAAATTCAACCTCAAAACACCCGAAAATTCGATATTTTGGGGTCCCAGAAGCGATCTGTACATGCCTACTCAGTGCTAGAATTGTTTCAAAATATAGGCTCAAAACATGCTAAAAATCGATATTTTAAGTGTCCAAAGTCGATATGTGCATGCATCATCTGTACCCGTTTATATCTCAAATTCAGGCTCAAAACACCCGAAAATTCGATATTTTGGGGTCCCAGAAGTGATCTGTACATGCATACTCAGTGCTAGAATATTTTCAAAATATAGGCCCAAAACATGCTAGAAATCGATATTTTAGGTCCCCAAAGTCGATATCTCAAATTCAGGCCCAAAACACCCGAAAATTCGATATTTTGGGGTCCCAGAAGCGATCTGTACATGCCTACTCCATGTTAGAGTATTTTCAAAATACAGGCCAAAAACATGCTGAAAATCGATATTTTAGGTGCCCAAAGTCAATATGTGCATACATTTTCTGTTCCCGTTTATATCTTAAATTCAGGCTCAAAACACCCGAAAATTCGTTATTTTGGGGTTCCAGAAGCGATCTGTACATGCCTACTCAGTACTAGAATATTTTCAAAATATAGGCCCAAAACATGTTAAAAATCGATATTTTAGGTGCCCAAAGTCAATATCTCAAATTCAGACCAAAAACACCCAAAAATTCGATATTTTGGGTTCCCAGAAGCAATCACTAAATGCCTACTCCGTTTTAGAGTATTTTCAATATACAGGCCCAAAACATACTGAAAATCGATCTTTTAGGTGCCCAAAAGTCGATATGTGGATGCATCTTCTGTACCCGTTTATATCTCAAATTCAGGCTCAAAACTCCCGAAAATTCGACATTTTGGGGTCCCAGAAGCGATCTGTACATGTCTAGTCAGATGCAGGCCCAAAACATGCTAAAAATCGATATTTTTGGTACCCAAATTGAACATGTAAATGCATCTTCTGTACCCGTTTTTAACCCAAATTTAACCTCAAAACACCCGAAAATTCAATAATTTTTGGTCCCAGAAGCGATCTGTACATGTCTAGTCAGTGCTAGAATGTTTTCAAATTATAGGCTCAAAACATGCTAAAAATCGATATTTTAAGTGTCCAAAGTCGATATCTGCATGCATCTTCTGTACCCGTTTATATCTCAAATTCAGGATCAAAACACACGAAAATTCGATATTTTTGGGTCCCAGAAGCGATCTGTACATGCCTACTCCTAGTTAGAGTATTTTCAAAATACGAGCCCAAAACATGCTGAAAATCGATATTTTAGGTGCCCAAAGTCGATATGTGCATGCATCTTCTGTACCCGTTTATATCTCAAATTCAGGCTCCAAACACCCGAAAATTCGATATTTTGGGGTCCCAGAAGCGATCTGTACATGCCTACTCAGTGCTAGAAATGTTTCAAAATATAGGCTCAAAACATGCTAAAAATCGATATTTTAAGTGTACAAAGTCGATATGTGCATGCATCTTCTGTACCCGTTTATATCTCAAATTCAGGCTCCAAACACCCGAAAATTCGATATTTTGGAGTCCCAGAAGCGATCTGTACTTGCTTACTCCGGGTTAGAGTATTTTTAAAATACAGGCCCTAAACAAGCTGAAAATCGATATTTTAGGTGACCAAAGTCAACATGTGTATGCATATTCTGCACCCGTTTATATCCCAAATTCAACCTCAAAACACCCGAAAATTCGATATTTTGGGGTCCCAGAAGCGATCTGTACATGCCTACTCAGTTCTAGAATTGTTTCAAAATATAGGCTCAAAACATGCTAAAAATCGATATTTTAAGTGTCTAAAGTCGATATGTGCATGCATCATCTGTACCCGTTTATATCTCAAATTCAGGCTCAAAACACCCGAATTTTCGATATTTTGGGGTCCCAGAAGTGATCTGTACATGCATACTTAGTGCTAGAATATTTTCAAAATATAGGCCCAAAACATGCTAGAAATCGATATTTTAGGTCCCCAAAGTCGATATCTCAAATTCAGGCCCAAAACACCCGAAAATTCGATATTTTGGGGTCCCAGAAGCGATCTGTACATGCCTACTCCATGTTAGAGTATTTTCAAAATACAGGCCAAAAACATGCTGAAAATCGATATTTTAGGTGCCCAAAGTCAATATGTGCATACATTTTCTGTTCCCGTTTATATCTTAAATTCAGGCTCAAAACACCCGAAAATTCGATATTTTGGGGTCCTAGAAGCGATATGCACATGCCTACTCAGTGCTAGAATATTTTCAAAATATAGGCTTAAAACATGCTAAAAATCGATATTTTAAGTGTCCAAAATCGATATGTGCATGCATCTTCTGTACCCGTTTATATCTCAAATTCAGGCTCAAAACACCCGAAAATTCGTTATTTTGGGGTTCCAGAAGCTATCTGTACATGCCTACTCAGTACTAGAATATTTTCAAAATATAGGCCCAAAACATGTTAAAAATCGATATTTTAGGTGCCCAAAGTCAATATCTCAAATTCAGACCAAAAACACCCAAAAATTCGATATTTTGGGTTCCCAGAAGCAATCACTAAATGCCTACTCCGTTTTAGAGTATTTTCAATATACAGGCCCAAAACATACTGAAAATCGATCTTTTAGGTGCCCAAAAGTCGATATGTGGATGCATCTTCTGTACCCGTTTATATCTCAAATTCAGGCTCAAAACTCCCGAAAATTCGATATTTTGGGGTCCCAGAAGCGATCTGTACATGTCTAGTCAGATGCAGGCCCAAAACATGCTAAAAATCGATATTTTTGGTACCCAAATTGAACATGTAAATGCATCTTCTGTACCCGTTTTTAACCCAAATTTAACCTCAAAACACCCGAAAATTCAATAATTTTTGGTCCCAGAAGCGATCTGTACATGTCTAGTCAGTGGTAGAATGTTTTCAAATTATAGGCTCAAAACATGCTAAAAATCGATATTTTAAGTGTCCAAAGTCGATATCTGCATGCATCTTCTGTACCCGTTTATATCTCAAATTCAGGATCAAAACACACGAAAATTCGATATTTTTGGGTCCCAGAAGCGATCTGTACATGCCTACTCCTAGTTAGAGTATTTTCAAAATACGAGCCCAAAACATGCTGAAAATCGATATTTTAGGTGCCCAAAGTCAATATGTGCATGCATCTTATGTACCCGTTTATATCTCAAATTCAGGCTCAAAACACCCGAAAATTCGGCATTTTTGGGTCCTAGAAGCGATCTGTACATCCCTACTCCTAGTTAGAATGTTTTCAAGATACAGACCCAACACATGCTAAAAGTCGAAATTTTATGTGCCCAAAAGTCGATACGTGCATGCATCTTCCGTACCCGTTAATATCTCAAATTCAGGCTCAAAACAATCGAAAATTCGATATTTTGGGGTCCCAGAAGCGATCTGTACATGCCTACTCCGTGTTAGAGTATTTTCAAAAAAACAGGCCCAAAACATACTGAAAATCGATCTTTTAGGTGCCCAAAAGTCGATATGTGCATGCATCTTCTGCACCCGTTTATATCCCAAATTCAACCTCAAAACACCCGAAAATTCGATATTTTGGGGTCCCAGAAGCGATCTGTACATGCCTACTCAGTGCTAGAATTGTTTCAAAATATAGGCTCAAAACATGCTAAAAATCGATATTTTAAGTGTCCAAAGTCGATATGTGCATGCATCATCTGTACCCGTTTATATCTCAAATTCAGGCTCAAAACACCCGAAAATTCGATATTTTGGGGTCCCAGAAGTGATCTGTACATGCATACTTAGTGCTAGAATATTTTCAAAATATAGGCCCAAAACATGCTAGAAATCGATATTTTAGGTCCCCAAAGTCGATATCTCAAATTCAGGCCCAAAACACCCGAAAATTCGATATTTTGGGGTCCCAGAAGCGATCTGTACATGCCTACTCCATGTTAGAGTATTTTCAAAATACAGTCCAAAAACATGCTGAAAATCGATATTTTAGGTGCCCAAAGTCAATATGTGCATACATTTTCTGTTCCCGTTTATATCTTAAATTCAGGCTCAAAACACCCGAAAATTCGATATTTTGGGGTCCTAGAAGCGATATGCACATGCCTACTCAGTGCTAGAATATTTTCAAAATATAGGCTTAAAACATGCTAAAAATCGATATTTTAAGTGTCCAAAATCGATATGTGCATGCATCATCTGTACCCGTTTATATCTCAAATTCAGGCTCAAAACACCCGAAAATTCGATATTTTGGGGTCCCAGAAGTGATCAAAATATCGAATTTTCGGGTGTTTGGAGCCTGAATTTGAGATATAAACGGGTACAGAAGATGCATTCAAATAACGAATTTTGGGCACCTAAAATATCGATTTTCTGTATGTTTTGGGCCTGTATTTTGAAAATGCTCTAACAAGGAGTAGGTATGTACAGATCGCTTCTGGGACCCCAAAATATAGAATTTTCGGGTGTTTTGGGCCTGAATTTGAGATATCGACTTTGGACACTTAAAATATCGATTTTCAGCATGTTTTGGGCCTGTATTGTGAAAATACTCTAACACGGAGTAGGCATGTACAGATCGGTTCTGGGACCCAAAAATATCGAATTTTCGGGTGTTTTGAGCCTGAATTTGAGATATAAACAGGTACTAAAGATGCATGCACATATCGAATTTTGGGCATCTAAAATATCGATTTTCAGCATGTTTTGGGTCTGTAACTTAAAAACATTCTAACTAGGACCCAAAAATACATAATTTTCGGGTGTTTTGAGCATGAATTTAAAATATAAACAGTTACAGAAGATGCATGCACATATCGACTTTAGACACATAAAATATCGATTTTTAGCATGTTTTGAGCCTATATTCTGAAAACATACTAGCACTGAGTAGGCATGTAAAGATTTCTTATGGGACCCAAAAATATCGTATTTTCGGGTGTTTTGGGCCTGAATTTGAGATATTGACTTTGGGCACCTAAAATATCTATTTATAGCATGTTTTGGGCCTATATTTTGAAAATATTCCAACACTGAGTAGGCATGTACAGATCGCTTCTAGGACCCCAAAATAGCGAATTTTCGGGTGTTTTAAGCCTGAATTTGAGATATAAACGGGTACAGATGATGCATGCACATATCGACTTTTGGGCACCAAAAATATCGATTTTAAGCATGTTTTGGGTCTGTATCTTGAAAACATTCTAACTAGGACCCAAAAATACCGAATTTTCGGGTGTTTTGAGCATGAATTTGAAATATAAATGGGTACAGAAGATGCATGCACATATCGACTTTGGACACATAAAATATCGATTTTTAGCATGTTTTGAGCCTATATTTTTTAAACATTCTAGCACTGAGTAGGCATGTAGAGATTTCTTCTGGTACCCAAAAATATCGTATTTTCGGGTGTTTTGGGCCTGAATTTGAGATATCGACTTCGGGCACCTAAAATATCGATTTTGAGCATGTTTTGGGTCTGTATCTTGAAAACATTCTAACTAGGAGTAGGCATGTACAGATCGCTTCTAGGACCCAAAAATACCGAATTTTAGGGTGTTTTGAGCCTGAATTTGAGATATAAACGGGTACAGAAGATGCATGCACATATCGACTTTGGACACTTAAAATATCGATTATAGCATGTTTTGAGCCTATATTTTGAAAAAATTCTAGCACTGAGTAGGCATGTACAGATCACTTCTGTGACCCAAAAATATCGAATTTTCGGGTGTTTTGAGGTTGAATTTGAGAAATAATCGAATGCAGAAGATGCATACACATATTGACTATGGGCACCTAAAATATCAATTTTCAGGATGTTTTGGGCCTGTATCTGAGTAGGCATGTACAGATCGCTTCTGGGACCCCAAAATATCGAATTTTCGGGTATTTGGAGCCTTAATTTGATATATAAACGGGTACAGAAGATGGATTCACATATCGACTTTTGGGCACCTAAAAGATCAATTTTCTGTATGTTTTGGGCCTGTATATTGAAAATACTCTAACACTGAGTAGGCATGTACAGATCGCTTCTGGGACCCCAAAATTTCGAATTTTCAGGTGTTTTGAGCTTGAATTTGAGATATAAACGGGTGCAGAATATGCATCCACATATCTACTTTTGGGCACCTAAAAGATCGATTTTTAGTATGTTTTGGGCCTGTATATTGAAAATACTCTAACACGGAGTAGGCATGTACAGATCGCTTCTGGGACCCCAAAATATCAAATTTTCGGGTGTTTTGGGCCTGAAAATAAGATGTCGACTTTGAGCACCTAAAATATCGAATTTTAGCATGTTTTGGGCCTATATTTTGAAAATATTCTAGCACTGAGTAGGCATTTACATATCGCTTCTGAGACCCCAAAATAGCGAATTTTAGGGTGTTTTGAGCCTGAATTTTAGATATAAACGGGTACAGAAGATGCATGCACATATCGACTTTTTGGCACCTAAAATATCGATTTTTAGCATGTTTTGGGTCTGTATCTTGAAAACATTCTAACTAGGACCCAAAAATACTGAATTTTCGGGTGTTTTGAGCATGAATTTGAGATATAAATGGGTACAGAAGATACATGCACATATCGACTTTGGACACTTAAAATATCGATTTTAGCATGTTTTGAGCCTATATTTTGAAAACATTCTAGCACTGAGTAGGCATGTACAGATCACTTCTGTGACCCAAAAATATCGAATTTTCGGGTGTTTTGAGGATGAATTTGTGAAATAATCGAATGCAGAAGATGCATACACATATTGACTTTGGGCACCTAAAATATCAATTTTCAGCATGTTTTGGGCCTGTATCTGAGTAGGCATGTACAGATCGCTTCTGGGACCCCAAAATATCGAATTTTCGGGTGTATGGAGCCTGAATTTGATATATAAACGGGTACAGAAGATGGATTCACATATCGACTTTTGGGCACCTAAAAGATCAATTTTCTGTATGTTTTGGGCCTGTATATTGAAAATACTCTAACACTGAGTATGCATGTACAGATCGCTTCTGGGACCCCAAAATATCGAATTTTCAGGTGTTTTGAGCCTGAATTTGAGATATAAACGGGTGCAGAATATGCATCCACATATCTACTTTTGGGCACCTAAAAGATCGATTTTTAGTATGTTTTGGGCCTGTATTTTGAAAATACTTTAACATGGAATAGGCATGTACAGATCGCTTCTGGGACCCCAAAATATCGAATTTTCGGGTGTTTTGGTCCTGAATTTGTGATATCGACTTTGGGCACCTAAAATATCGATTTTTAGCATGTTTTGGGCCTATATTTTGAAAATATTCTAGCACTAAGTAGGCATGTACAGATCACTTCTTGGACCCCAAAATATCGAATTTTCGGGTGTTTTGAGCCTGAATTTGAGATATAAACGGGTGCCGAAGATGCATACACATATATGATTTTGGACTCTTAATATATCGATTTTTAGCATGTTTTGAGCCTATATTTTAAAAACATTCTAGCACTGAGTAGGCATGTACAGATCGCTTCTGGGACCCAAAAATATCGAATTTTAGGGTGTTTTGAGGTTGAATTTGGGATATAAACGGGTGCAGAAGATGCATACACATATTGACTTTTGGGCACCTAAAAGATCGATTTTCAGTATGTTTAGGGCCTGTATATTGAAAATACTCTAACACGGAGTAGGCATGGCCAGATCGCTTCTGGGACCCCAAAATATCGAATTTTCGGGTGTTTTGGGCCTGAATCTGAGATATCGACTTTGAGCACCTAAAATATCGACTTTTAGCATGTTTTGGGCGTATATTTTGATAATATTCTAGCACTGAGTAGGCATTTACAGATCGCTTCTGGGACCCCAAAATAGCGAATTTTCGGGTGTTTTGAGCCAAAATTTTAGATATAAACGTTTACAGAAGATGCATGGACATATCGACTTTTTGGCACCTAAAATATCGATTTTGAGAATGTTTTGGGTCTGTATCTAGAAAACATTCTAACTAAGAGTAGGCATGTACAGATCGCTTCTGGGACCCAAAAATACCGAATTTTCTTGTGTTTTGAGCCTGAATTTGAGATATAAACGGGTACAAAAGATGCATGCACATATCGACTTTGGACACTTAAAATATCGATTTTAGCATGTTTTGATCCTATATTTTGAAAAAATTCTAGCACTGAGTATGCATGTACAGATCACTTCTGTGACCCAAAAATATCGAATTTTCGGGTGTTTTGAGGTTGAATTTGAGAAATAATCGAATGCAGAAGATACATACACATATTGACTCTGGGCACCTAAAATATCAATTTTCAGCATGTTTTGGGCCTGAATCTGAGTAGGCATGTACAGATCGCTTCTGGGACCCCAAAATATCGAAATTTCGGGTATTTGGAGCCTGAATTTGATATATAAACGGGTACAGAAGATGGATTCACATATCGACTTTTGGGCACCTAAAAGATCAATTTTCTGTATGTTTTGGGCCTGTATATTGAAAATACTCTAACACTGAGTAGGCATGTACAGATCGCTTCTGGGACCCCAAAATTTCGAATTTTCAGGTGTTTTGAGCTTGAATTTGAGATATAAACGGGTGCAGAATATGCATCCACATATCTACTTTTGGGCACCTAAAAGATCGATTTTTAGTATGTTTTGGGCCTGTATATTGAAAATACTCTAACACGGAGTAGGCATGTACAGATCGCTTCTGGGACCCCAAAATATCGAATTTTCGGGTGTTTTGGGCCTGAAAATAAGATGTCGACTTTGAGCACCTAAAATATCGAATTTTAGCATGTTTTGGGCCTATATTTTGAAAATATTCTACCACTGAGTAGGCATTTACATATCGCTTCTGAGACCCCAAAATAGCGAATTTTAGGGTGTTTTGAGCCTGAATTTTAGATATAAACGGGTACAGAAGATGCATGAACATATCGACTTTTTGGCACCTAAAATATCGATTTTGAGCATGTTTTGGGTCTGTATCTTGAAAACATTCTAACTAGGACCCAAAAATACTGAATTTTCGGGTGTTTTGAGCATGAATTTGAGATATAAATGGGTACAGAATATGCATGCACATATCGACTTTGGACACTTAAAATATCGATTTTAGCATGTTTTGAGCCTATATTTTGAAAACATTCTAGCACTGAGTAGGCATGTACAGATCACTTCTGTGACCCAAAAATATCGAATTTTCGGGTGTTTTGAGGTTGAATTTGAGAAATAATCGAATGCAGAAGATGCATACACATATTGACTTTGGGCACCTAAAATATCAATTTTCAGCATGTTTTGGGCCTGTATCTGAGTAGGCATGTACAGATCGCTTCTGGGACCCCAAAATATTGAATTTTCGAGTGTTTGGAGCCTGAATTTGATATATAAACGGTTACAGAAGATGGATTCACATATCGACTTTTGGGCACCTAAAAGATCAATTTTCTGTATGTTTTGGGCCTGTATATTGAAAATACTCTAACACTGAGTAGGCATGTACAGATCGCTTCTGGGACCCCAAAATATCGAATTTTCAGGTGTTTTGAGCCTGAATTTGAGATATAAACGGGTGCAGAATATGCATCCACATATCTACTTTTGGGCACCTAAAAGATCGATTTTTAGTATGTTTTGGGCCTGTATTTTGAAAATACTCTAACATGGAATAGGCATGTACAGATCGCTTCTGGGACCCCAAAATATCGAATTTTCGGGTGTTTTGGTCCTGAATTTGTGATATCGACTTTGGGCACCTAAAATATCGATTTTTAGCATGTTTTGGGCCTATATTTTGAAAATATTCTAGCACTAAGTAGGCATGTACAGATCACTTCTGGGACCCCAAAATATCGAATTTTCGGGTGTTTTGAGCCTGAATTTGAGATATAAACGGGTGCCGAAGATGCATACACATATATGATTTTGGACTCTTAATATATCGATTTTTAGCATGTTTTGAGCCTATATTTTAAAAACATTCTAGCACTGAGTAGGCATGTACAGATCGCTTCTGGGACCCAAAAATATCGAATTTTCGTGTGGTTTGAGGTTGAATTTGGGATATAAACGGGTGCAGAAGATGCATACACATATCGACTTTTTGGCACCTAAAATATCGATTTTCAGTATGTTTAGGGCCTGTATATTGAAAATACTCTAACACGGAGTAGGCATGTCCAGATCGCTTCTGGGACCCCAAAATATCGAATTTTCGGGTGTTTTGGGCCTGAATCTGAGATATCGACTTTGAGCACCTAAAATATCGAATTTTAGCATGTTTTGGGCCTATATTTTGAAAATATTCTAGCACCGTGTAGGCATTTACAGATCGCTTCTGGGACCCCAAAATAGCGAATTTTCGGGTGTTTTGAGCCTGAATTATAGATATAAACGGGTACAGAAGATGCATGCACATATCGACTTTTTGGCACCTAAAATATCGATTTTGAGCATGTTTTGGGTCTGTATCTTGAAAACATTCTAACTAGGAGTAGGCATGTACAGATCGCTTCTAGGACCCAAAAAAACCGAATATTTGGCTGTTTTGAGCCTGAATTTGAGATATAAACGGGTACAGAAGATGCATGCACATATCGACTTTGGACACTTAAAATATCGATTTTTAGCATGTTTTGGGCCTGTATCTGAGTAGGCATGTACAGATCGCTTCTGGGACCCCAAAATATCGAATTTTCGGGTGTTTGGAGCCTGAATTTGTGATATAAACGGGTAAAGAAGTTGCATTCACATATCGACTTTTGGGCACCTAAAATATCGATTTTCTGTATGTTTTGGGCCTGTATTTTGAAAATACTCTGAAACGGAGTAGGCATGTACAGATCGCTTCTGGGACCCCAAAATATAGACTTTTCGGGTGTTTTGGGCCTGAATTTGAGATATCGACTTTGGACACTTAAAATATCGATTTTTAGCATATTTTGGGCCTATATTTTGAAAATATTCTAGCACTGAGTAGGCATGTACAGATCGCTTCTGGGACCCCAAAATATCGAATTTTCGGGTGTTTTGAGCCTGAATTTAGGATGTAAACGGGTACAGAAAATGCATGCACATATTGACTTTGGGCACCTAAAAGATTGTTTTTCAGCATGTTTTGGGCCTGTATTTTGAAAATACTGTAACACGGAGTAGGCATGTACAGATCGGTTCTAGGACCCAAAAATATCGAAATTTCGGGTGTTTTGAGGCTGAATTTGAGATATAAACAGGTACTGAAGATGCATGCACAAATCGACTTTTGGGCACCAAAAATATCGATTTGGAGCATGTTTTGGGTTTGTATCTTGAAAACATTTTAACTAGGACCCAAAAATACCAAATTTTCGGGTGTTTTGAGCATGAATTTGAGAAATAATCGAGTGCAGAAGATGCATACACATATTGACTTTGGGCACCTAAAATATCGATTTTCAGCATGTTTTGGGCCTGTATCTCAGTAAGCTTTTACAGATCGTTTCTGAGACCACAAAATATCGAATTTTCGGGTGTTTGGAGCCTGAATTTGATATATAAACGGGTACAGAAGATGGATGCACATATCGACTCTTGGGCACCTAAATTATCAATTTTCTGTATGTTTTGGGCCTATTTATTGAAAATACTCTAACACCGAGAAGGCATGTACAGATCGCTTTTGGGACCCCAAAATATAGAATTTTAGGGTGTTTTGGGCCTGAATTTGAGATATCGACTTTGGACACTTAAAATATCGATTTTTAGCATGTTTTGAGCCTATATTTTAAAAACATTCTAGCACTGAGTAGGCATGTACAGATCGCTTCTGGGACCCAAAAATATCGAAATTTAGGGTGTTTTGAGGTTGAATTTGGGATATAAACGGGTGCAGAAGATGCATACACATATTGACTTTTGGGCACCTAAAAGATCGATTTTCAGTATGTTTAGGGCCTGTATATTGAAAATACTCTAACACGGAGTAGGCATGGCCAGATCGCTTCTGGGACCCCAAAATATCGAATTTTCGGGTATTTTGGGCCTGAATCTGAGATATCGACTTTGAGCACCTAAAATATCGAATTTTAGCATGTTTTGGGCGTATATTTTGAAAATATTCTAGCACTGAGTAGGCATTTACAGATCGCTTCTGGGACCCCAAAATAGCGAATTTTCGGGTGTTTTGAGCCAAAATTTTAGATATAAACGGGTACAGAAGATGCATGCACATATCGACTTTTGGCACCTAAAATATCGATTTTGAGCATGTTTTGGGTCTGTATCTAGAAAACATTCTAACTAGTAGTAGGCATTTACATATCGCTTCTGAGACCCCAAAATAGCGAATTTTCGGGTGTTTTGAGCCTGAATTTTAGATATAAACGGGTACAGAAGATGCATGAACATATCGACTTTTTGGCACCTAAAATATCGATTTTGAGCATGTTTTGGGTCTGTATCTTGAAAACATTCTAACTAGGACCCAAAAATACTGAATTTTCGGGTGTTTTGAGCATGAATTTGAGATATAAATGGGTACAGAATATGCATGCACATATCGACTTTGGACACTTAAAATATCGATTTTAGCATGTTTTGAGCCTATATTTTGAAAACATTCTAGCACTGAGTAGGCATGTACAGATCACTTCTGTGACCCAAAAATATCGAATTTTCGGGTGTTTTGAGGTTGAATTTGAGAAATAATCGAATGCAGAAGATGCATACACATATTGACTTTGGGCACCTAAAATATCAATTTTCAGCATGTTTTGGGCCTGTATCTGAGTAGGCATGTACAGATTGCTTCTGGGACCCCAAAATATCGAATTTTCGGGTGTTTGGAGCCTGAATTTGATATATAAACGGGTACAGAAGATGGATTCACATATCGACTTTTGGGCACCTAAAAGATCAATTTTCTGTATGTTTTGGGCCTGTATATTGAAAATACTCTACCACTGAGTATGCATGTACAGATCGCTTCTGGGACCCCAAAATATCGAATTTTCAGGTGTTTTGAGCCTGAATTTGAGATATAAACGGGTGCAGAATATGCATCCACATATCTACTTTTGGGCACCTAAAAGATCGATTTTTAGTATGTTTTGGGCCTGTATTTTGAAAATACTCTAACATGGAATAGGCATGTACAGATCGCTTCTGGGACCCCAAAATATCGTATTTTCGGGTGTTTTGGTCCTGAATTTGTGATATCGACTTTGGGCACCTAAAATATCGATTTTTAGCATGTTTTGGGCCTATATTTTGAAAATATTCTAGCACTAAGTAGGCATGTACAGATCACTTCTTGGACCCCAAAATATCGAATTTTCGGGTGTTTTCAGCCTGAATTTGAGATATAAACGGGTGCCGAAGATGCATACACATATATGATTTTGGACTCTTAATATATCGATTTTTAGCATGTTTTGAGCCTATATTTTAAAAACATTCTAGCACTGAGTAGGCATGTACAGATCGCTTCTGGGACCCCAAAATATCGAATTTTAGGGTGTTTTGAGGTTGAATTTGGGATATAAACGGGTGCAGAAGATGCATACACATATTGACTTTTGGGCACCTAAAAGATCGATTTTCAGTATGTTTAGGGCCTGTATATTGAAAATACTCTAACACGGAGTAGGCATGGCCAGATCGCTTCTGGGACCCCAAAATATCGAATTTTCGGGTGTTTTGGGCCTGAATCTGAGATATCGACTTTGAGCACCTAAAATATCGAATTTTAGCATGTTTTGGGCGTATATTTTGATAATATTCTAGCACTGAGTAGGCATTTAAAGATCGCTTCTGGGACCCCAAAATAGCGAATTTTCGGGTGTTTTGAGCCAAAATTTTAGATATAAACGTGTACAGAAGATGCATGCACATATCGACTTTTTGGCACCTAAAATATCGATTTTGAGCATGTTTTGGGTCTGTATCTAGAAAACATTCTAACTAGGAGTAGGCATGTACAGATCGCTTCTGGGACCCAAAAATACCGAATTTTCTTGTGTTTTGAGCCTGAATTTGAGATATAAACGGGTACAGAAGATGCATACACATATCGACTTTTTGGCACCTAAAATATCGATTTTCAGTATGTTTAGGGCCTGTATATTGAAAATACTCTAACACGGAGTAGGCATGTCCAAATCGCTTCTGGGACCCCAAAATATCGAATTTTCGGGTGTTTTGGGCCTGAATCTGAGATATCGACTTTGAGCACCTAAAATATCGAATTTTAGCATGTTTTGGGCCTATATTTTGAAAATATTCTAGCACCGAGTAGGCATTTACATATCGCTTCTGGGACCCCAAAATAGCGAATTTTCGGGTGTTTTGAGCCTGAATTATAGATATAAACGGGTACAGAAGATGCATGCACATATCGACTTTTTGGCACCTAAAATATCGATTTTGAGCATGTTTTGGGTCTGTATCTTGAAAACATTCTAACTAGGAGTAGGCATGTACAGATCGCTTCTAGGACCCCAAAATACCGAATTTTCTTGTGTTTTGAGCCTGAATTTGAGATATAAACGGGTACAGAAGATGCATACACATATCGACTTTTTGGCACCTAAAATATCGATTTTCAGTATGTTTAGGGCCTGTATATTGAAAATACTCTAACACGGAGTAGGCATGTCCAGATCGCTTCTGGAACCCCAAAATATCGAATTTTCGGGTGTTTTGGGCCTGAATCTGAGATATCGACTTTGAGCACCTAAAATAACGAATTTTAGCATGTTTTGGGCCTATATTTTGAAAATATTCTAGCACCGAGTAGGCATTTACAGATCGCTTCTGGGACCCCAAAATAGCGAATTTTCGGGTGTTTTGAGCCTGAATTATAGATATAAACGGGTACAGAAGATGCATGCACATATCGACTTTTTGGCACCTAAAATATCGTTTTTGAGCATGTTTTGGGTCTGTATCTTGAAAACATTCTAACTAGGAGTAGGCATGTACAGATCGCTTCTAGGACCCAAAAATACCGAATATTTGGCGGTTTTGAGCCTGAATTTGAGATATAAACGGGTACAGAAGATGCATGCACATATCGACTTTGGACACTTAAAATATCGATTTTTAGCATGTTTTGGGCCTGTATCTGAGTAGGCATGTACAGATCGCTTCTGGGACCCCAAAATATCGAATTTTCGGGTGTTTGGAGCCTGAATTTGTGATATAAACGGGTACAGAAGTTGCATTCACATATCGACTTTTGGGCACCTAAAATATCGATTTTCTGTATGTTTTGGGCCTGTATTTTGAAAAAACTCTGAAACGGAGTAGGCATGTACAGATCGCTTCTGGGACCCCAAAATATAGAATTTTCGGGTGTTTTGGGCCTGAATTTGAGATATCGACTTTGGACACTTAAAATATCGATTTTTAGCATATTTTGGGCCTATATTTTGAAAATATTCTAGCACTGAGTAGGCATGTACAGATCGCTTCTGGGACCCCAAAATATCGAATTTTCGGGTGTTTTGAGCCTGAATTTAGGATATAAACGGGTACAGAAAATGCATGCACATATTGACTTTGGGCACCTAAAAGATTGTTTTTCAGCATGTTTTGGGCCTGTATTTTGAAAATACTCTAACACGGAGTAGGCATGTACAGATCGGTTCTAGGACCCAAAAATATCGAAATTTCGGGTGTTTTGAGGCTGAATTTGAGATATAAACAGGTACTGAAGATGCATGCACAAATCGACTTTTGGGCACCAAAAATATCGATTTGGAGCATGTTTTGGGTTTGTATCTTGAAAACATTCTAACTAGGACCCAAAAATACCAAATTTTCGGGTGTTTTGAGCATGAATTTGAGAAATAATCGAGTGCAGAAGATGCATACACATATTGACTTTGGGCACCTAAAATATCGATTTTCAGCATGTTTTGGGCCTGTATCTCAGTAAGCATGTACAGATCGTTTCTGAGACCACAAAATATCGAATTTTCGGGTGTTTGGAGCCTGAATTTGATATATAAACGGGTACAGAAGATGGATGCACATATCGACTCTTGGGCACCTAAATTATCAATTTTCTGTATGTTTTGGGCCTATTTATTGAAAATACTCTAACACGGAGTAGGCATATACAGATCACTTTTGGGACCCCAAAATATCGAATTTTCGGGTGTTTTGAGCCTGAATTTGAGATATAAACAGGTACTGTAGATGCATGCACATATCGACTTTTGGGCACCTAAAATATCGATTTTGAGCATGTTTTGGGTGTGTATCTTGAAAACATTCTAACTAGGACCCAAAAATACATAATTTTCGGGTGTTTTCAGCATGAATTTGAGATATAAACGGGTACAGAAGATGTATGCACATATCGACTTTTGGGCACAAAAAATATCGATTTTGAGGATGTTTTGGGTCTGAATCTTGAAAACATTTTAACTAGGAGTAGGCATGTACAGATCGCTTCTAGGACCCAAAAATACCGAATTTTCTGGTGTTTTGAGCCTGAATTTGAGATATAAACGGGTACAGAAGATGCATGCACATATCGACTTTCGACACTTAAAATATAGATTTTTAGCATGTTTTGAGCCTATATTTTGAAAACATTCTAGCACTGAGTAGGCATGTACAGATCGCTTCTGGGACCCCCAAATATCGAATTTTCGGGTGTTTGGAGCCTGAATTTGAGATATAAATAGGTACAGAAGATGCATTCACATATCGACTTTTGGGCACCTAAAATATCGATTTTCTGTATGTTTTGGGCCTGTATTTTGAAAATACTCTAACACGGAGTAGGCATGTACAGATCGCTTCTGGGACCCCAAAATATAGAATTTTCGGGTGTTTTGGGCCTGAATTTGATATATCGACTTTGGACACTTAAAATATCGATTTTTAGCATGTTTTGGGCCTATATTTTGAAAATATTCTAGCACTGAGTAGGCATGTACAGATCGCTTCTGGGACCCCAAAATATCGAAATTTCGGGTGTTTTGAGCCTGAATTTAGGATATAAACGGGTACAGAAAATGCATGCACATATTGACTTTGGGCACCTAAAAGATCGATTTTCAGCATGTTTTGGGCCTGTATTTTGAAAATACTCTAACACGGAGTAGGCATGTACAGATCGGTTCTGAGACCCAAAAATATCGAATTTTCGGGTGTTTTTAGCCTGAATTTGAGATATAAACAGGTACTGAAGATGCATGCACATATCGACTTTTGGGCACCTAAAATATCGATTTTGTGCATGTTTTGGGTCTGTATCTTGAAAACATTTTAACTAGGACCCAACAATACCGAATTTTCGGGTGTTTTGAGCATGAATTTGAGATATAAACGGGTACAGAAGATGCATGCACATATCGACTTTGGACACACAAAATATCGATTTTTAGCATGTTTTGAGCCTATATTTATTAAACATACTAGCACTGAGTAGGCATGTAGAGATTTCTTCTGGGACCCAAAAATATCGTATTTTCGGGTGTTTTGGGCCTGAATTTGAGATATCGACTTTGGGCACCTAAAATATCGATTTTGAGCATGTTTTGGGTCTGTATCTTGAAAACATTCTAACTCGGAGTAGGCATGTACAGATCGCTTCTAGGACCCAAAAATACCGAAATTTCGGGTGTTTTGAGCCTGAATTTGAGATATAAACGGGTACAGAAGATGCATGCACATATCTACTTTCGACACTTAAAATATCGATTTTTAGCATGTTTTGAGCCTATATTTTGAAAATATTCTAGCACTGAGTAGGCATGTACATATCGCTTCTGGGACCCTAAAATATCGAATTTTCGGGTGTTTTGAGTCTGAATTTAAGATATAAACGGGAACAGAAAATGTATGCACGTATTGACTTTGGGCACCTAAAATATCGATTTTCAGCATGTTTCGGGCCTGTATTTTGAAAATACTCTAACATGGAGTAGGCATGTACAGATCGCTTCTGGGACCCCAAAATATCGAATTTTCGGGTGTTTTGGGCCTGAATTTGAGATATCGACTTTGGGCACCTAAAATATCGATTTTTAGCATGTTTTGAGCCTATATTTTGAAAACATTCTAGCACTGAGTAGGCATGTACAGATCGCTTCTGTGACCCAAAAATATCGATATTTCGGGTGTTTTGAGGTTGAATTTGAGAAATAATCAAGTGCAAAAGATGCATACACATATTGACTTTGGGCACCTAAAATATCGATTTTCAGCATGTTTTGGGCCTGTATCTAAGTAGGCATGCACAGATCGCTTCTGGGACCCCAAAATATCGATTTTTCGGGTGTTTGGAGCCTGAATTTGAGATATAAACCGGTACAGAAGATGGATGCACATATCGACTTTTGGGCACCTAAAAGATCAATTTTCTGTATGTCTTGGGCCTCAATATTTAAAATACTCTAACACGGAGTAGGCATGCACAGATAGCTTCTGGGACCCCAAAATATCGAATTTTCGGGTGTTTTGGGCCTGAATTTGAGATATCGACTTTGGGCACTTAAATTATCGGTTTTTAGCATGTTTTGAGCCTATATTTTGAAAACATTCTAGCACTGAGTAGGCATGTACAGATCGCTTCTGGGACCCATGAATATCGAATTTTCGGCTGTTTGGAGCCTGAATTTGAGATATAAACTGGTACAGAAGATGCATCCACATATCGACTTTTGGGCAGTTAAAATATCGATTTTTAGCATGTTTTGGGCCTATATTTTGAAAATATTCTAGCACTGAGTAGGCATGTACATATCGCTTCTGGGACCCCAAAATATCGAATATTCGGGTGTTTTAATTCTGAATTTGAGATATAAACAGGTACTGAAGATGCTTGCACATATCGACTTTTGGGCACCTAAAAGATCGATTTTCAGTATGTTTTGGGCCTTTATATTGAAAATACTCTAACACGGAGTAGGCATGTACAGATCGCTTCTGGGACCCCAAAATATCGATTTTCGGGTGTTTTGGGCCTGAATTTGAGATATCGACTATGGGCACCTAAAATATCGATTTTTAGCATGCTTTGGCCTTATATTTTGAAAATATTCTAGCACTGAGTAGGCATGTACAGATCGCTTCTGGGACCCCAAAATATCGAATTTTCGAGTGTTTTGAGAATGAATTTGAGATATAAACAGGTACTGAAGATGCATGCACATATCGACTTTTGGGCAACTAAAGGATCGATTTTCAGTATGTTTTGGGCATGTATAATGAAAATACTTTAACACGGAGTAGACATGTACAGATCGCTTCTGGGACCCCAAAATATCGAATTGTCGGGTGTTTTGGGCCTGAATTTGAGATATCGACTTTGGGCACCTAAAATATCGATTTTAAGCATGCTTTGGGCCTATATTTTGAAAATATTCTAGCACTGAGTAGGCATGTACATATCGCTTCTGGGACCCAACAATATCGAATTTTCGGGTGTTTTGAGCCTGAATTTAAGATATAAACGGGTACAGAAGATGCATGCACATATCGACGTTTGGGCACCTAAAATATCGATTTTGAGCATGTTTTGGGTCTGTATCTTGAAAACATTCTAACTTAAAGTAGGCATGTACAGATAGCTTCTAGGACCCAAAAATACCGAATTTTCGGGTGTTTTGAGCCTGAATTTGAGATATAAACGGGTACAGAAGATGCATGCACATATCTACTTTCGACACTTAAAATATCGATTTTTAGCATGTTTTGAGCCTATATTTTGAAAATATTCTAGCACTGAGTAGGCATGTACATATCGCTTCTGGGACCCTAAAATATCGAATTTTCGGGTGTTTTGAGTCTGAATTTAAGATATAAACGGGAACAGAAAATGTATGCACGTATTGACTTTGGGCACCTAAAATATCGATTTTCAGCATGTTTCGGGCCTGTATTTTGAAAATACTCTAACATGGAGTAGGCATGTACAGATCGCTTCTGGGACCCCAAAATATCGAATTTTCGGGTGTTTTGGGCCTGAATTTGAGATATCGACTTTGGGCACCTAAAATATCGATTTTTAGCATGTTTTGAGCCTATATTTTGAAAACATTCTAGCACTGAGTAGGCATGTACAGATCGCTTCTGTGACCCAAAAATATCGATATTTCGGGTGTTTTGAGGTTGAATTTGAGAAATAATCAAGTGCAAAAGATGCATACACATATTGACTTTGGGCACCTAAAATATCGATTTTCAGCATGTTTTGGGCCTGTATCTAAGTAGGCATGCACAGATCGCTTCTGGGACCCCAAAATATCGATTTTTCGGGTGTTTGGAGCCTGAATTTGAGATATAAACCGGTACAGAAGATGGATGCACATATCGACTTTTGGGCACCTAAAAGATCAATTTTCTGTATGTCTTGGGCCTCAATATTTAAAATACTCTAACACGGAGTAGGCATGCACAGATAGCTTCTGGGACCCCAAAATATCGAATTTTCGGGTGTTTTGGGCCTGAATTTGAGATATCGACTTTGGGCACTTAAATTATCGGTTTTTAGCATGTTTTGAGCCTATATTTTGAAAACATTCTAGCACTGAGTAGGCATGTACAGATCGCTTCTGGGACCCATGAATATCGAATTTTCGGCTGTTTGGAGCCTGAATTTGAGATATAAACTGGTACAGAAGATGCATCCACATATCGACTTTTGGGCAGTTAAAATATCGATTTTTAGCATGTTTTGGGCCGATATTTTGAAAATATTCTAGCACTGAGTAGGCATGTACATATCGCTTCTGGGACCCCAAAATATCGAATATTCGGGTGTTTTAATTCTGAATTTGAGATATAAACAGGTACTGAAGATGCTTGCACATATCGACTTTTGGGCACCTAAAAGATCGATTTTCAGTATGTTTTGGGCCTTTATATTGAAAATACTCTAACACGGAGTAGGCATGTACAGATCGCTTCTGGGACCCCAAAATATCGATTTTCGGGTGTTTTGGGCCTGAATTTGAGATATCGACTATGGGCACCTAAAATATCGATTTTTAGCATGCTTTGGCCTTATATTTTGAAAATATTCTAGCACTGAGTAGGCATGTACAGATCGCTTCTGGGACCCCAAAATATCGAATTTTCGAGTGTTTTGAGAATGAATTTGAGATATAAACAGGTACTGAAGATGCATGCACATATCGACTTTTGGGCAACTAAAGGATCGATTTTCAGTATGTTTTGGGCATGTATAATGAAAATACTTTAACACGGAGTAGACATGTACAGATCGCTTCTGGGACCCCAAAATATCGAATTGTCGGGTGTTTTGGGCCTGAATTTGAGATATCGACTTTGGGCACCTAAAATATCGATTTTAAGCATGCTTTGGGCCTATATTTTGAAAATATTCTAGCACTGAGTAGGCATGTACATATCGCTTCTGGGACCCAACAATATCGAATTTTCGGGTGTTTTGAGCCTGAATTTAAGATATAAACGGGTACAGAAGATGCATGCACATATCGACGTTTGGGCACCTAAAATATCGATTTTGAGCATGTTTTGGGTCTGTATCTTGAAAACATTCTAACTTAAAGTAGGCATGTACAGATAGCTTCTAGGACCCAAAAATACCGAATTTTCGGGTGTTTTGAGCCTGAATTTGAGATATAAACGGGTACAAAAGATGCATGCACATATCGACTTTGGACACTTAAAATATCGATTTTTAGCATGTTTTGAGCCTATATTTTGAAAACATTCTAGCACTGAGTAGGCATGTACAGATCGCTTCTAGGACCCAAAAATATCGAATTTTCGGGTGTTTTGAGGTTGAATTTGAGAAATAATCGAGTGCAGAAGATGCATACACATATTGACTTTGGGCACCTAAAATATCGATTTTCAGCATGTTTTGGGCCTGTATCTCAGTAAGCATGTACAGATCGTTTCTGGGACCCCAAAATATCGAATTTTCGGGTGTTTGGAGCCTGAATTTGATATATAAACGGGTACAGAAGATGGATGCACATATCGACTCTTGGGCACCTAAATGATCAATTTTCTGTATGTTTTGGGCCTATTTATTGAAAATGCTCTAACACGGAGTAGGCATATTACATATTGCTTCTGGGACCCCAAAATATCGAATTTTCGGGTGTTTTGAGTCTGAATTTAAGATATAAACGGGTACAGAAGATGCATGCACATATCGACGTTTGGGCACCTAAAATATCGATTTTGAGCATGTTTTGGGTCTGTATCTTGAAAACATTCTAACTAAAAGTAGGCATGTACAGATCGCTTCTAGGACCCAAAAATACCGAATTTTCGGGTGTTTTGAGCCTGAATTTGAGATATAAACGGGTACAAAAGATGCATGCACATATCGACTTTGGACACTTAAAATATCGATTTTTAGCATGTTTTGAGACTATATTTTGAAAACATTCTAGCACTGAGTAGGCATGTACAGATCGCTTCTAGGACCCAAAAATATCGAATTTTTGGGTGTTTTGAGGTTGAATTTGAGAAATAATCGAGTGCAGAAGATGCATACACATATTGACTTTGGGCACTTAAAATATCGATTTTCAGCATGTTTTGGGCCTGTATCTCAGTAAGCATGTACAGATCGTTTATGGGACCCCAAAATATCGAATTTTCGGGTGTTTGGAGCCTGAATTTGATATATAAACGGGTACAGAAGATGGATGCACATATCGACTCTTGGGCACCTAAATGATCAATTTTCTGTATGTTTTGGGCCTATTTATTGAAAATACTCTAACACGGAGTAGGCATGTACAGATCGCTTTTGGGACCCCAAAATATCAAATTTTCGGGTGTTTTGGGCCTGAATTTTAAATATCGACTTTGGGCACCTAAAATATCGATTTTTAGCATGTTTTGGGCCTATATTTTGAAAATATTCTAGCACTGAGTAGGCATGTACATATCGCTTCTGGGACCCTAAAATATCGAATTTTCGGGTGTTTTGAGTCTGAATTTAAGATATAAACGGGAACAGAAAATGTATGCACGTATTGACTTTGGGCACCTAAAATATCGATTTTGAGCATGTTTCGGGCCTGTATTTTGAAAATACTCTACCATGGAGTATGCATGTACAGATCGCTTCTGGGACCCCAAAATATCGAATTTTCGGGTGTTTTGGGCCTGAATTTGAGATATCGACTTTGGGCACCTAAAATATCGATTTTTAGCATGTTTTGAGCCTATATTTTGAAAACATTCTAGCACTAAGTAGGCATGTACAGCTCGCTTCTGTGACCCAAAAATATCGATGTTTCGGGTGTTTTGAGGTTGAATTTGAGAAATAATCAAGTGCAAAAGATGCATACACATATTGACTTTGGGCACCTAAAATATCGATTTTCAGCATGTTTTGGGCCTGTATCTGAGTAGGCATGCACAGATCGCTTCGGGGACCCCAAAATATCGATTTTTCGGGTGTTTGGAGCCTGAATTTGAGATATAAACCGGTACAGAAGATGGATGCACATATCGACTTTTGGGCACCTAAAAGATCAATTTTCTGTATGTCTTGGGCCTGTATATTTAAAATACTCTAACACGGAGTAGGCATGTACAGATCGCTTCTGGGACCCCAAAATATCGAATTTTCGGGTGTTTTGGGCCTGAATTTGAGATATCGACTTTGGGCACTTAAATTATCGGTTTTTAGCATGTTTTGAGCCTATATTTTGAAAACATTCTAGCACTGATTAGGCATGTAGAGATCGCTTCTGGGACCCATAAATATCGAATTTTCGGCTGTTTGGAGCCTGAATCTGAGATATAAACGGGTACAGAAGATGCATCCACATATCGACTTTTGGGCAGTTAAAATATCGATTTTTAGCATGTTTTGGGCCTATATTTTGAAAATATTCTAGCACTGAGTAGGCATTTACATATCGCTTCTGGGACCTCAAAATATCGAATTTTCGGGTGTTTTGAGTCAGAATTTGAGATATAAACGGGTACAGAAGATGCATGCACTTATCGACTTTTTGGCACCTAAAATATCGATTTTGAGCATGTTTTGGGTCTGTATCTTGAAAACATTCTAATTAAGAGTATGCATGTACAGATCGCTTCTAGGACCCAAAAATACCGAATTTTCGGGTGTTTTGAGCCTGAATTTGAGATATAAACGGGTACAGAAGATGCATCCACATATCGACTATGGACACTTAAAATATCGATTTTTAGCATGTTTTAAGCCTATATTTTGAAAATACTCTAACACGGAGTAGGCATGTACAGATCGCTTCTGGAACCCCAAAATATCAAATATTCGGGTGTTTTAATTCTGAATTTGAGATATAAACAGGTACTGAAGATGCTTGCACATATCGACTTTTGGGCACCTAAATATCGATTTTCAGTATGTTTTGGGCCTTTATATTGAAAATACTCTAACACGGAGTAGGCATGTACAGATCGCTTCTGGGACCCCAAAATATCGATTTTCGGGTGTTTTGGGCCTGAATTTGAGATATCGACTATGGGCACCTAAAATATCGATTTTTAGCATGCTTTGGCCCTATATTTTGAAAATATTCTAGCACTGAGTAGGCATGTACAGATCGCTTCTGGGACCCCAAAATATCGAATTTTCGGGTGTTTTGAGAATGAATTTGAGATATAAACAGGTACTGAAGATGCATGCACATATCGACTTTTGGGCACCTAAAGGATCGATTTTCAGTATGTTTTGGGCCTGTATAATGAAAACATTCTAACTAAAAGTAGGCATGTACAGATCGCTTCTAGGACCCAAAAATACCGAATTTTCGGGTGTTTTGAGCCTGAATTTGAGATATAAACGGGTACAAAAGATGCATGCACATATCGACTTTGGACACTTAAATTATCGATTTTTAGCATGTTTTGAGCCTATATTTTGAAAACATTCTAGCACTGAGTAGGCATGTACAGATCGCTTCTAGGACCCAAAAATATCGAATTTTCGGGTGTTTTGAGGTTGAATTTGAGAAATAATCGAGTGCAGAAGATGCATACACGTATTGACTTTGGGCACCTAAAATATCGATTTTCAGCATGTTTTGGGCCTGTATCTGAGTAGGCAGGTACAGATCGCTTCTGGGACCACAAAATATCGAATTTTCAGGTGTTTCGGGCCTGTATTTGAGATATCGACTTTGGGCACCTAAATAATCGATTTCTAGCATGTTTTGGCCCTATATTTTGAAAATATTCTAGCACTGAGTAGGCATGTACAGATCGCTTCTGGGGCCTCAAAATATCGAATTTTTTAGTGTTTTGAGCCTGAATTTGAGATATAAACGGGTACAGAAAATGCATGCACATATTGACTTTGGGCACCTAAAATATCGATTTTCAGCATGTTTTGGGCCTGTATATTGAAAATACTCTAACACGGAGTAGGCATGTACAGATCGCTTCTAGGACCCCAAAATATCGAATTTTCGGGTGTTTTGAGCCTGAATTTGAGATATAAACAGATACTGAAGATGCATGCACATATCGACTTTTGGGCACCTAATATATCGATTTTGAGCATGTTTTGGGTCTGTATCTTGAAAACATTCTAACTAGGAGTAGGCATGTGCAGATCGCTTCTAGGACACAAAAATACTGAATTTTCGGGTGTTTGGAGCCTGAATTTGAGAGATATAAACGGGTTCAGAAAATGCATGCACATATCGACTTTGGACACTTAAAATATCGATTTTTAGAATATTTTGAGCCTATATTTTGAAGAAATTTTAGCTCTTATTAGGCATATACAGATCGCTTCTGGGACCCAAAAATATCGAATTTTCAGGTGTTTTGAGGTTGAATTTGAGATATAAACGAGTGCAGAAGATAAATACACATATAGACTTTGGGCACCTAAAATATCGACTTTCAACATGTTTTGGGCCTTTATCTGAGTAGGCATGTACAGATCGCTTCTAGGACCACAAAATATCGAATTTTCGGGTGTTTCGGGCCTGAATTTGAGATATCGACTTTGGGCACCTAAAAGATCGATTTTCAGCATTTTTTGGGCCTATATTTTGAAAATATTCTAGCACTAGGTAAGAATGTATAGATCACTTATGGGACCCCAAAATATCGAATTTTCGGGTGTTTTGAGCCTGAATTTGAGATATAAACATGCACAGAAGATGCATGCACATATCGACTTTGGACACTTAAAATATCGAATTTTAGCATGTTTTAAGCCTATATTTTGAAAACATTCTAGAACTGAGTAGGCATGTTCAGATCGCTTCTGGGACCCCAAAATATCGAATTTTCGAGTGTTTTGAGGTTGAATTTGGGATATAAACGGGTGCAGAAGATGCATACACATATTGACTTTGTCACCTAAAATATCGATTTTTAGCATGTTTTGGGCCTGTATTTTGAAAATACTCTAATACGGAGTAGGTAAGTACAGAACGCTTCTGGGACCCCAAAATATCGAATTTTCGGGTGTTTGAAGCCTGAATTTGAGATATAAACGGGTACAGAAGATGCATCCACATATCGACTTTTGGGCACCTAAAGATCGATTTTCAGTATGTTTTGGGCCTGTATATTGAAAATACTCTAACACGGAGTAGGCATGTACAGATCGCTTCTGGGACCCCAAAATATCGAATTTTCGGGTGTTTCGGGCCTGAATTTGAGATATCGACTTTGGGCACCTAAAATATCGATTTTTAGCATGTTTTGGGGCTATATTTTTAAAATATTCTAGCACTGAGTAGGCATGTACAGATTGCTTCTGGGACCCAAAAATATCGAATTTTCGGGTGTTTTGAGCCTTAATTATAGATATAAACGGGTACAGAAAATGCATGCACATATTGACTTTTGGCATCTAAAATATCGATTTTCAGCATATTTTGGGCCTGTATTTTGAAAATGCTCTAACACGGAGTAGGCAAGTACAGATCGCTTCTGGGACCCGAAAATATCGAATTTTCGGGTGTTTTGGGCCTGAATTTTAGATATCGTCTTTGGGCACCTAAAATATCGATTTCGAGCATGTTTTGGGCCTATATTTTGAAAATATTCTAGCACTGAGTAGGCATGTACAGATCGCTTCTGGGACCCCAAAATATCGAATTTTCGGGTGTTTTCAGCATGAATTTGAGATATAAACGGGTACAGAAGATGCATGCACATATCGACTTTAGACACGTAAAATATCGATTTTTAGCATGTTTTGAGCCAATATTTTAAAAACATTTTAGCACTAAGTAGGCATGTACAGATCGCTTCTGGGACCCAAAAATATCGAATTTTCGGGTGTTTGGAGCCTGAATTTGAGATATAAACGGGTACATAAGATGCATGCACTTATCGACTTTTTGGCACCTAAAATATCGATTTTGAGCATGTTTTGGGTCTGTATCCTGTAAACATTCTAACTAGGAGTAGGCATGTACAGATCGCTTCTAGGACCCAAAAATACCGAATTTTCGGGTGTTTTGAGCCAGAATTTGAGATATAAACGGGTACAGAAGATGCATGCACATATCGACTTTTAACACTTAAAATATAGATTTTTAGCATGTTTTAAGTCTATGTTTTGACAAAATTCAACCACTGAGTAGGCATGTACAGATTGCTTCTGGGACCCAAAAATATCGGATTTTCGGATGTTTTGATGATAAATTTTGGATATAAACGGGTGCAGAAGATGAATACACATATTGACTTTGGGCACCTAAAATATCGATTTTTAGCATGTTTTGGGCCTGTATCTGAGAAGGCATGTACAGATCGCTTCTGGGACCCCAATATATCGAATTTTCGGGTGTTTGGAGCCTGAATTTGAGATATAAACGGGTACAGAAGATGCATGCACATATCGACTTTTGGGAACCTAAAATATCGATTTTCTGTATGTTTTGGGCCTATATTTTTAAAATACTCTAACACGGAATAGGCATGTACAGATCGCTTCTGGGACCCCAAAATATCGAATTTTCGGGTGTTTTGAGCCTGAATTTAAGATATAAACAGGTACTGAAGATGCATGCAAATATCGACTTTTGGGCACCTAAAATATCGATTTTGAGCATGTTTTGGGTCTGTATCTTGAAAACATTCTAACTAGGAGTAGGCATGAGCAGATCGCTTCTGGGACCCCAAAATATTGAATTTTCGTGTGTTTGGAGCCTGAATTTGAGATATTATCGGGTACAGAAGATGCATGCACATATCGACTTTTGGGCAACTAAAAGATCGGTTTTCAGTATGTTTTGGGGGGGGTATTTTGAAAATACTCTAACACGGAGTAGGCATGTACAGTTCGCTTCTGGGACCCCAAAATATCGAATTTTCAGGTGTTTTTAGCCTGAATTTGAGATATCGACTTTGGGCACCTAAAATATCGATTTTCAGCATGTTTTGGGCCTATATTATGAAAATATTCTAGCACTGAGTAGGCATGTACAGATCGCTTCTGGGACCCAAAAATATCGAATTTTCGGTTTTTTTGAGCCTGAATTTGAGATAAAAGCGGGAACAGAAAATGCATGCACATATATACTTTGGGCACCTAAAATATTGATTTTCAGCATGTTTTGGGCCTGTATTTTGAAAATATTCTAACACGGAGTAGGCATGTACAGATCGCTTATGGGACCCCAAAATATCGAATTTTCGGGTGTTTTGAGCCTGAATTTGATATATAAACGGGTACAGAAAATGCATGCACATATATACTTTGGGCACCTAAAATATCGATTTTCAGCATGTTTTGGGCCTATATTTTGAAAATATTCTAACACGGAGTAGGCATGTACAGATCGCTCCTGGGACCCCAAAATATCGAATTTTAGGGTGTTTTGAGCCTGAATTTGAGATATAAACGGGTACAGAAGATGCATTCACATATCGACTTTGGACACTTAAAATATCGATTTTTAGCATGTTTTGAGCCTATATTTTGAAAACATTCTAGCACTAAGTAGGCATTTACAGATCACTTTTCGGACCAAAAAATATCGAATTTTCGGGTGTTTTGAGGTTGAATTTGAGATATATACGAGTTCAGAAGATACATACACATATTGACTTTGGGCTCCTAAAATATCGATTTTCAGCATGTTTTGGGCCTGTATCTGAGTAGGCATGTACAGATCGCTTCTGGGACCCCAAAATATTGAATTTTCGTGTGTTTGGAGCCTGAATTTGAGATATAAACGGGTACAGAAGATGCATGCACATATCGACTTTTGGGCACCTAAAAGATCGATTTTCAGTATGTTTTGGGGGGGGTATTTTGAAAATACTCTAACACGGAGTAGGCATGTACAGTTCGCTTCTGGGACCCCAAAATATCGAATTTTCGGGTGTTTTGAGCCTGAATTTGAGATATCGACTTTGGGCACCTAAAATATCGATTTTTAGCATGTTTTGGGCCTATATTTTGAAAATATTCTAGCACTGAGTAGGCATGTACAGATCGCTTCTGGGACCCAAAAATATCGAATTTTCGGTTTTTTTGAGCCTGAATTTGAGATAAAAGCGGGAACAGAAAATGCATGCACATATATACTTTGGGCACCTAAAATATTGATTTTCAGCATGTTTTGGGCCTGTATTTTGGAAATATTCTAACACGGAGTAGGCATGTACAGATCGCTCCTGGGACCCCAAAATATCGAATTTTCGGGTGTTTTGAGCCTGAATTTGAGATATAAACGGGTACAGAAAATGCATGCACATATATACTTTGGGCACCTAAAATATCGATTTTCAGCATGTTTTGGGCCTGTATTTTGAAAATATTCTAACACGGAGTAGGCATGTACAGATCGCTCCTGGGACCCCAAAATATCGAATTTTAGGGTGTTTTGAGCCTGAATTTGAGATATAAACGGGTACAGAAGATGCATTCACATATCGACTTTGGACACTTAAAATATCGATTTTTAGCATGTTTTGAGCCTATATTTTGAAAACATTCTAGCACTAAGTAGGCATTTACAGATCACTTTTCGGACCCAAAAATATCGAATTTTCGGGTGTTTTGAGGTTGAATTTGAGATATATACGAGTTCAGAAGATACATACACATATTGACTTTGGGCTCGTAAAATATCGATTTTCAGCATGTTTTGGGCCTGTATCTGAGTAGGCATGTACAGATCGCTTCTGGGACCCCAAAATATTGAATTTTCGTGTGTTTGGAGTCTGAATTTGAGATATAAACGGGTACAGAAGATGCATGCACATATCGACTTTTGGGCACCTAAAAGATCGATTTTCAGTATGTTTTGGGGGGGGGTATTTTGAAAATACTCTAACACGGAGTAGGCATGTACAGTTCGCTTCTGGGACCCCAAAATATCGAATTTTCGGGTGTTTTGAGCCTGAATTTGAGATATCGACTTTGGACACCTAAAATATCGATTTTTAGCATGTTTTGGGCCTATATTTTGAAAATATTCTAGCACTGAGTAGGCATGTACAGATCGCTTCTGGGACCCAAAAATATCGAATTTTCGGTTTTTTTGAGCCTGAATTTGAGATAAAAGCGGGAACAGAAAATGCATGCACATATATACTTTGGGCACCTAAAATATTGATTTTCAGCATGTTTTGGGCCTGTATTTTGAAAATATTCTAACACGGAGTAGGCATGTACAGATCGCTCCTGGGACCCCAAAATATCGAATTTTCGGGTGTTTTGAGCCTGAATTTGAGATATAAACGGGTACAGAAAATGCATGCACATATATACTTTGGGCACCTAAAATATCGATTTTCAGCATGTTTTGGGCCTGTATTTTGAAAATATTCTAACACGGAGTAGGCATGTACAGATCGCTCCTGGGACCCCAAAATATCGAATTTTAGGGTGTTTTGAGCCTGAATTTGAGATATAAACGGGTACAGAAGATGCATTCACATATCGACTTTGGACACTTAAAATATCGATTTTTAGCATGTTTTGAGCCTATATTTTGAAAACATTCTAGCACTAAGTAGGCATTTACAGATCACTTTTCGGACCCAAAAATATCGAATTTTCGGGTGTTTTGAGGTTGAATTTGAGATATATACGAGTTCAGAAGATACATACACATATTGACTTTGGGCTCCTAAAATATAGATTTTCAGCATGTTTTTGGCCTGTATCTGAGTAGGCATGTACAGATCGCTTCTGGGACCCCAAAATATTGAATTTTCGTGTGTTTGGAGCCTGAATTTGAGATATAAACGGGTACAGAAGATGCATGCACATATCGACTTTTGGGCACCTAAAAGATCGATTTTCAGTATGTTTTGGGGGGGGTATTTTGAAAATACTCTAACACGGAGTAGGCATGTACAGTTCGCTTCTGGGACCCCAAAATATCGAATTTTCGGGTGTTTTGAGCCTGAATTTGAGATATCGACTTTGGGCACCTAAAATATCGATTTTTAGCATGTTTTGGGCCTATATTTTGAAAATATTCTAGCACTGAGTAGGCATGTACAGATCGCTTCTGGGACCCAAAAATATCGAATTTTCGGTTTTTTTGAGCCTGAATTTGAGATAAAAGCGGGAACAGAAAATGCATGCACATATATACTTTGGGCACCTAAAATATCGATTTTCAGCATGTTTTGGGCCTGTATTTTGAAAATATTCTAACACGGAGTAGGCATGTACAGATCGCTCCTGGGACCCCAAAATATCGAATTTTCGGGTGTTTTGAGCCTGAATTTGAGATATAAACGGGTACAGAAGATGCATTCACATATCGACTTTGGACACTTAAAATATCGATTTTTAGCATGTTTTGAGCCTATATTTTGAAAACATTCTAGCACTAAGTAGGCATTTACAGATCACTTCTTTGACCCAAAATATCGAATTTTCGGGTGTTGTGAGCCTGTATTTGAGATATAAACAGGTACAGAGGATGCATTCACATATAGACTTTTGGGCACCTAAAAGATCGATTTTTAGTATGTTTTGGGCCTGTATTTTGAAAATACTCTAACACGGAGTAGGCATGTACAGTTCGCTTCTGGGACCCCAAAATATCGAATTTTCAGGTGTTTTGGGCCTGAATTTGAGATATCGACTTTGGGCACCTAAAATATCGATTTTTAGCATGTTTTGGGACTATATTTTGAAAATATTTTAGCACTAAGTAGGCATGTACAGATCAGTTCTGGGACCCCAAAATATCGAATTTTCGGGTGTTTTGAGCCTGAAATTGAGATATAAACGGGTACAGAAGATGCATGCACATGTCGACTTTTGGGCACCTAAAATATCGATTTTCTGTATGTTTTGGGCCTGTATTTTGAAAATACTCTAACACGGAGTAGGCATGTACAGTTCGCTTCTGGGACCCCAAAATATCGAATTTTCGGGTGATTTGGGCCTGAATTTGAGATATAGACTTTGGGCACCTAAAATATCGATTTTTAGCATGTTTTGGGCCTATATTTTGAAAATATTCTAGCACTGAGTAGGCATGTACAGATCGCTTCTGGGACCCCAAAATATCGAATTTTCGTTTTTTTTTTTTTAGCCTGAATTTGAGATATAAACGGGTACAGAAAATGCATGCACATATTGACTTTGGGCACCTAAAATATCGATTTTCAGCATGTTTTGGGCCTGTATTTTAAAAACATTCTAGCACAGAGTAGGCATGTACAGATCGCTTCTGGGACCCAAAAATATCGAGTTTTCGGGTGTTTTGAGGTTGAATTTGAGATATATATGAGTTCAGAAGATGCATACACATATTGACTTTGGGCACCTAAAATATCGATTTTCAGCATGTTTTGGGCCTGTATCTGAGTAGGCATGTACAGATCGCTTCTGTGACCCCAAAATATCGAATTTTCGGGTGTTTGGAACCTGAATTTGAAATATAAACGGGTACAGAAGATGCATGCACCTATCTACTTTTGGGCACCTAAAATATCGATTTTCATTATGTTTTGGGCCTGTATTTTGAAAATACTCTAACACGGAGTAGGCATGTACAATTCGCTTCTGGGACCCCAAAATATCAAATTTTCGGGTGTTTTGAGCCTGAATTTGAGATATAAACGGGTACAGAAGATGCATCCACATATCGACTTTGGACACTTAAAATATCGATTTTTTGCATGTTTTGAGCCTATATTTCGAAAACATTCTAGCACTAAGTAGGCATTTACAGATCACTTCTGGGACCCCAAAATATCGAATTTTCGGGTGTTTTGAGCCTGAATTTGAGATATAAACGGGTACAGAAGATGCATTCACATATCGAGTTTTGGGCACCTAAAAGATCGATTTTCAGTATGTTTTGGGCCTGTAATTTGAAAATACTCTAACAAGGAGTAGGCATATACAGTTCGCTTCTGGGACCCTAAAATATCGAATTTTCGGGTGTTTTGGGCCTGAATTTGAGATATCGACTTAGGGCACCTAAAATATCGATTTTTAGCATGTTTTGTTTCTATATTTTGAAAATATTCTAGCACTAAGTAGGCATGTACAGATCACTTCTGAGACCCCAAAATATTGAATTTGTGGGTGTTTTGAGCCTGAATTTGAGATATAAACGGGTACAGAAGATGCATCCACATATCGACTTTTCGGCACCTAAAAGATCGATTTTCAGTATGTTTTGGGCCTGTATATTGAAAATACTCTAACACGGAGTAGGCATGTACAGATCGCTTCTGGGACCCCAAAATATTCGAATTTTCGGGTGTTTTGGGCCTGAAATTGAGATATCAACTTTGGACACCTAAAATATCGATTTTTAGCATGTTTTGGGCCTATATTTTGAAAATATTGTAGCACTGAGTAGGCATGTACAGATCGCTTCTGGGACCCCAAAACATCGAATTTTCGGGTGTTTTGAGCCTGAATTTGAGATATAAACGGGTACAGAAAATGCATGCACTTTGAGCACCTAAAATATCGATTTTCAGCATGTTTTCGACCAGTATTTTAAAAATACTTTAACACTGAGTAGGCATGTACAGATCGCTTCTAGGACCCAAAAATATTGAATTTTCGAGTGTTTTGAGCCTGAATTTGAGATATAAACAGGTACTAAAGATGCATGCACATATCGACTTTTGGGCACCTAAAATATCGATTTTGAGCATGTTTTGGGTCTGTATCTTAAAAACATTCTAGCTAGGAGTAGGCATGTACAGATCGCTTCTAGGACCAAAAAATACCGAATTTTCGGGTGTTTTGAGCCTGAATTTGAGATATAAACGGGTACAGAATATGCATGCACATATCGACTTTGGACACTTAAAATATCGATTTTTAGCATGTTTTGAGCCTATATTTTGAAAACATTCTAGCACTCAGTAGGCATGTACAGATCGCTTTTGGGACCCAAAAATATCGAATTTTCGGGTGTTTTGAGGTTGAATTTGATATATAAATGAGTGCAGAAGATGCATACACATATAGACTTTGGGCACCTAAAATATCGATTTTCAGCATGTTTTGGGCCTGTATCCGAGTAGGCATGTACAGATCGCTTTTTGGACCCAAAAATATCGAATTTTCGGTTGTTTTGAGCCTGAATTTGAAATATAAACCGGTACTGAAGATGCATGCACATATCGACTTTTGGGAACCTAAAATATCGATTTTGAGCATGTTTTGGGTCTGTATTTTGAAAACATTCTAACTAGGAGTAGGCATGTATAGATCGCTTCTAGGACCCAAAAATTCCGAATTTTCGGGTTTTTGGAGCCTGAATTTGAGATATAAACGGGTACAGAAGATGCATGCACATATCGACTTTGGACACTAAAAATATCGATTTTTAGCATGTTTTGAGCCTATATTTTGAAAATACTCTAACACGGAGTAGGCATGTATAGTTCGCTTCTGGGACCCCAAAATATCGAATTTTCGGGTGCTTTGGGCCTGAATTTGATATATCGACTTTGGGCACCTAAAATATCGATTTTTAGCATGTTTTGGATCTATATTTTGAAAATATTCTAGCACTAAGTAGGCATGTACAGATCACTCCTGAGACCCCAAAATATTGAATTTTTGTGTTTTTTGAGCCTGAACTTGAGATATAAACTGGTACAGAAGATACATCAACATATCGACTTTTCGGCACCTAAAAGATCGATTTTCAGTATGTTTTGGGCCTGTATATTGAAAATACTCTAACACGGAGTAGGCATGTACAGATCGCTTATGGGACCCCAAAATATCGAATTTTCGGGTGTTTTGGGCCTGAAATTGAGATATCGACTTTGGGCACCTAAAATATCGATTTTTGCATGTTTTGGGCCTATATTTTGAAAACATTCTAGCACTGAGTAGGCATGTACAGATCGCTTCTGGGACACAAAAATATCGAATTTTCGGGTGTTTTGAGGTTGAATTTGAGATATAAACGGGTGCAGAATATGCATACACGTATTGACTTTCGGCACCTAAAATATCTATTTTCAGCATGTTTTGGGCCAGTATCTGAGTAGGCATGTACAGATCGCTTCTGGGACCCCAAAATATCGAATTTTCGGGTGTTTTGAGCCGGAATTTGAGATATAAACGGGTACAGAAAATGCATGCACTTTGGGCACATAAAATATCGATTTTCAGCATGTTTTGGACCTGTATTTTGAAAATACTTTAACACGTAGTAGGCATGTACAGATCACTTCTCGGACCAAAAATATCGAATTTTCGGGTGTTTTGAGCCTGAATTTGAGATATAAACAGGTACTAAAGATGCATGAACATATCGACTTTTGGGCACCTAAAATATCGATTTTGAGCATGTTTTGGGTTTGTATCTTGAAAACATTCTAACTTGGAGTAGGCATATACAGATCGCTTCTAGGACCAAAAAAATACCGAATTTTCGGGTGTTTTGAGCCTGAATTTGAGATATAAACGGGTACAGAATATGCATGCACATATCGTCTTTGGACACTTAAAATATCGATTTTTAGCATGTTTTGAGCCTATATTTTGAAAACATTCTAGCACTGAGTAGTTATTTACAAATCGCTTCTGGGACATAAGAATATCGAATTTTCGGGTGTTTTGAGGTTGAATTTGGAATATAAACGGGTGCAGAAGATGCATACACATATTGACTTTGGTCACCTAAAATATCGATTTTCAGCATGTTTTGGGCCTGTATCCAATTAGGCATGTACATATCGCTTCTGGGACCCCAAAATATCGAATTTTCGGGTGTTTGGAGCCTGAATTTGAGATATAAACGGGTACAGAAAATGCATCCACATATCGACTTTGGACACTTAAAATATCAATTTTTAGCATGTTTTGGGCCTATATTTTGAAAATATTTTAGCACTGACTAGGCATGTACAGATCGCTTTTGGGACCCCAAAATAACGAATTTTGGGGTATTTTGAGCCTGGATTTGAGATATAAACGGGTACAGAAAATGCATGCACATATTGACTTTCGGCACCTAAAATATCGATTTTCAGCATGTTTTGGGCCTGTATTTTGAAAATATTCTAACACGGAGTAGGCATGTACAGATCGCTTTTGGGACCCAAAAATATCGAATTTTCGGGTGTTTTGAGCCTGAATTTGAGATATAAACGGGTACAGAAGATGCATGCACATATCGACTTTGGACACATAAAATATCGATTTTCAGTATGTTTTGGGCCTGTTATTTGAAAATACTCTAACACGGAGTAGGCATGTACAGTTCGCTTCTGGGACCCCAAAATATCGAATTTTCAGGTGCTTTGGGCCTGAATTTGAGATATCGACTTTGGGCACCTAAAATATCGATTTTTAGCATGTTTTGGGCCTATATTTTGAAAATATTCTAGCACTAAGTAGGCATATACAGATCACTTCTGGGACCCCAAAATATCGAATTTTCGGTTGTTTTGAGCCTGAATTTGAGATATAAACGGGAACAGAAGATGCATGCACATATCGACTTTTGACACTTAAAATATCAATTTTTAGCATGTTTTTGAGCCTATATTTTGAAAACATTTTAGCACTGAGTAGGCATGTACAGATCGCTTCTGGGACCCAAAAATATTGAATTTTCGGGTGTTTTGAAGTTGAATTTGGGATATAAATGGGTGCAGAAGATGCATACACACATTGACTTTGGTCACCTAAAATATCGATTTTCAGCATGTTTTGGGCCTGTATTTTGAAAATACTCTAACACGGAGTAGGCATGTACAGATCCCTTCTGGGACTCCAAAATATCGAATTTTCGTGTGTTTTGGGCCTGAAATTGAGATATCGACTTTGGGCACCTAAAATATCGATTTATAGCATGTTTTGGGCCTATATTTTGAAAATATTCTAGCATTAAGTAGGCATGTACAGATCCCTTCTGGGACCCCAAAAAATCGAATTTTCTGGTGTTTTGAGCCTGAATTTGAGATATAAACGAGTGCAGAAGATGCATACACATATTGACTTTGGGCACCTAAAATATCGATTTTCAGCATGTTTTGGGCCTGTATCTGAGTAGGGATGTACAGATCGCTTCTGGGACCCCAAAATAAAGATTTTTCAGGTGTTTGGAGCTTGAATTTGTGATATAAACGGGTACAGAAGATGCATGCACATATCGACTTTTGGGCACCTAAAAGATCGATTTTCAGTATGTTTTGGGCCTTTATGTTGAAAATACTCTAACACGGAGTAGGCATGTACCGTTCGCTTCTGGGACCCCAAAATATCGAATTTTCGGGTGTTTTGGGCCTGAAATTGAGATATCGACTTTTGGCACCTAAAATATCAATTTTTATCATGTTTTGGGCCTATATTTTGAAAATATTGTAGCACTGAGTAGGCATGTACAGATCGCTTCTGAGACCCCAAAATATCGAATTTTCGGGTGTTTTGAGCCTGAATTTGAGATATAAACGGGTACAGAAGATGCATCCACATATCGACTTTTGGGCACCTAAGAGATCGATTTTCAGTATGTTTTGGGCCTGTATATTGAAAATACTCTAACACGGAGTAGGCATGTACAGATCGCTTCTGGGACCCCAAAATATCGAATTTTAGGGTGTTTTGGGCCTGAAATTGAGATATCGACTTTGGGCACCTAGAATATCGATTTTTAGCATGTTTTGGGCCTATATTTTGAAAATATTGTAGCACTGAGTAGGCATGTACAGATCGCTTCTGAGACCCCAAAATATCGAATTTTCGGGTGTTTTGAGCCTTAATTTGTGATATAAACGGGTACAGAAGATGCATGCACATATCAACTTTGGACACTTAAAATATCGATTTTTAAATGTTTTGAGCCTATATTTTGAAAACATTCTAGCACTGAGTAGGCATGTACAGATCGCTTCTGGGACACAAAAATATCGAATTTTCGGGTGTTTTGAGGTTGAATTTGGGATATAAACGGGTGCAGAATATGCATACACGTATTGACTTTCGGCACCTAAAATATCTATTTTCAGCATGTTTTGGGCCAGTATCTGAGTAGGCATGTACAGATCGCTTCTGGGACCCCAAAATATCGAATTTTCGGGTGTTTTGAGCCTGAATTTGAGATATAAACGGGTACAGAAAATACATGCACTTTGGGCACATAAAATATCGATTTTCAGCATGTTTTGGACCTGTATTTTGAAAATACTTTGACACGGAGTAGGCATGTACAGATCACTTCTCGGACCAAAAATATCGAATTTTCGGGTGTTTTGAGCCTGAATTTGAGATATAAACAGGTACTAAAGATGCATGATGTACTCGTGGGGTCGTCCAAGCTCAGCAACAGCTTCTCTCGGAAACACCTGCTGGAACCTCTCACTTACTCTCGGGCTAGTATTACTTACTACGCCGATGTAGACCTCTGGTTTCAAGCCAACTTACCGTTGCTCTGAACTACCACTCTAGTCTTCCTGGGGAACTAAGTTAGTTACTCAAGGGTTAGAGTAAACTCGTGGACTTGTCTCTATTTACTAAGTATATTAGATATAGTTTACAGGTTATACAGACATCTCGTGTCTCTCTAATATAAGGTAGGAGTGAACCTGTTGTCTTCAGGGCAGGGCTTGTAATGCGCCTTCTCTCTCTGGTAGTACCCGCTCGTGGTATACACTGCCACACCCTTGCTCAGATGACAGGTTGTCGATGATGCTATTTACAATGCTAAGCTTACATATGAAATATGGATAAGTTAGATATGAGTTTATATAAGAATAAAGTGAGTAAATATATATTGTCCCTTTCTCTACATACGAGATGACAATATGGAGTTGATTATAGTATAGAGATTAACATATAGATAATTACAGAGTGAATCTAGCAATCAGTAGCTCAGCATGGAAGATTCCCCCACGCTGCAACTCAGCACTTTTCAAAGGATGTTGTGTCTAATGAAACTAGCTTGAACTGCTTTGGCTTAACGGAATGTTCCAACACCATAGGTGTATCATGTATCGCGAACGTGATCAGCCACGGATACAATGAACATATCGACTTTTGGGCACCTAAAATATCGATTTTGAGCATGTTTTGGGTCTGTATCTTGAAAACATTCTAACTAGGAGTAGGCATATACAGATCGCTTCTAGGACCAAAAAATACCGAATTTTCGGGTGTTTTGAGCCTGAATTTGAGATATAAACGGGTACAGAATATGCATGCACATATCGTCTTTGGACACTTAAAATATCGATTTTTAGCATGTTTTGAGCCTATATTTTGAAAACAATCTAGCACTGAGTAGTTATTTACAAATCGCTTCTGGGACATAAGAATATCGAATTTTCGGGTGTTTTGAGGTTGAATTTGGAATATAAACGGGTGCAGAAGATGCATACACATATTGACTTTGGTCACCTAAAATATCGATTTTCAGCATGTTTTGGGCCTGTATCCAATTAGGCATGTACATATCGCTTCTGGGACCTAAAAATATCGAATTTTCGGGTGTTTGGAGCCTGAATTTGAGATATAAACGGGTACAGAACATGCATCCACATATCGACTTTGGACACTTAAAATATCGATTTTTAGCATGTTTTGGGCCTATATTTTGAAAATATTCTAGCACTAAGTAGGCATGTACAGATCACTTCTGGGACCCCAAAATATCGAATTTTCGGTTGTTTTGAGCCTGAATTTGAGATATAAACGGGAACAGAAGATGCATGCACATATCGACTTTTGACACTTAAAATATCGATTTTTAGCATGTTTTTGAGCCTATAATTTGAAAACATTCTAGCACTGAGTAGGCATGTACAGATCGCTTCTGGGACCCAAAAATATTGAATTTTCGGGTGTTTTGAAGTTGAATTTGGGATATAAATGGGTGCAGAAGATGCATACACACATTGACTTTGGTCACCTAAAATATCGATTTTTAGCATGTTTTGGGCCTGTATTTTGAAAATACTCTAACACGGAGTAGGCAAGTTCAGATCGCTTCTGAAACCCCAAAATATCGAACTTTCGGGTGTTTGGAGCATGAATTTGAGATATAAACGGGTACAGAAGATGCATCCACATATCGACTTTTGGGAACCTAAAAGATTGATTTTCAGTATGTTTTGGGCCTGTATATTGAAAATACTCTAACACGGAGTAGGCATGTACAGATCGCTTCTGGGACCCCAAAATATCGAATTTTCGGGTGTTTTGGGCCTGAAATTGAGATATCGACTTTGGGCACCTAAAATATCGATTTTTAGCATGTTTTGGGCCTATATTTTTGAAAATATTGTAGCACTGAGTAGGCATGTACAGATCGCTTCTGAGACCCCAAAATATCGAATTTTCGGGTGTTTTGAGCCTTAATTTGTGATATAAACGGGTACAGAAGATGCATGCACATATCAACTTTGGACACTTAAAATATCGATTTTTGCATGTTTTGAGCCTATATTTTGAAAACATTCTAGCACTGAGTAGGCATGTACAGATCGCTTCTGGGACACAAAAATATCGAATTTTCGGGTGTTTTGATGTTGAATTTGGGATATAAACGGGTGCAGAATATACATACACGTATTGACTTTCGGCTCCTAAAATATCTATTTTCAGCATGTTTTGGGCCAGTATCTGAGTAGGCATGTACAGATCGCTTCTGGGACCCCAAAATATCGAATTTTCGGGTGTTTTGAGCCTGAATTTGAGATATAAACGGGTACAGAAAATGCATGCACTTTGGGCACATAAAATATCGATTTTCAGCATGTTTTGGACCTGTATTTTGAAAATACTTTAACACGGAGTAGGCATGTACAGATCGCTTCTCGGACCCAAAAATATCGAATTTTCGGGTGTTTTGAGCCTGAATTTGAGATATAAACAAATACTAAAGATGCATGAACATATCGACTTTTGGGCACCTAAAATATCGATTTTGAGCATGTTTTGGGTCTGTATCTTGAAAACATTCTAACTAGGAGTAGGCATATACAGATCGCTTCTAGGACCAAAAAATACCGAATTTTCGAGTGTTTTGAGCCTGAATTTGAGATATAAACGGGTACAGAATATGCATGCACATATCGACTTTGGATACTTAAAATATCGATTTTTAGCATGTTTTGAGCCAATATTTTTAAAAAATTCTAGCACTCAGTAGGCATGTACAGATCGCTTCCGGAACCCAAAAATATCGAATATTCGGGTGCTTTGAGGTTGAATTTGATATATAAATGAGTGCATAAGATGCATACACATATTGACTTTTGGCACCTAAAATATCGATTTTCAGCATGTTTTGGGCCTGTATCTGAGTAGGCATGTCCAGATCGCTTTTGGGACCCCAAAATATCGAATTTTCGGGGGTTTGGAACCTGAATTTGAGATATAAACGGGTACAGAACATGCATCCACATATCGACTTTGGACACTTAAAATATCGATTTTTAGCATGTTTTGGGCCTATATTTTGAAAATATTTTAGCACTGACTAGGCATGTACAGATCGCTTTTGGGACCCCAAAATAACGAATTTTCGGGTATTTTGAGCCTGGATTTGAGATATAAACAGGTACAGAAAATGCATGCACATATTGACTTTGGGCACCTAAAATATCGATTTTCAGCATGTTTTGGGCCTGTATTTTGAAAATATTCTAACACGGAGTAGGCAAGTTCAGATCGCTTTTGGGACCCAAAAATATTGAATTTTCGGGTGTTTTGAGCCTGAATTTGAGATATAAACGGGTACAGAAGATGCATGCACATATCGACTTTGGACATATAAAATATCGATTTTCAGTATGTTTTGGGCCTGTTATTTGAAAATACTCTAACACGGAGTAGGCATGTACAGTTCGCTTCTGGGACCCCAAAATATCGAATTTTCAGGTACTTTGGGCCTGAATTTGAGATATCGACTTTGGGCACCTAAAATATCGATTTTTAGCATGTTTTGGGCCTATATTTTGAAAATATTCTAGCACTAAGTAGGCATGTACAGATCGCTTCTGGGACCCCAAAATATCGAATTTTCGGTTGTTTTGAGCCTGAATTTGAGATATAAACGGAAACAGAAGATGCATGCACATATCGACTTTTGACACTTAAAATATCGATTTTTAGCATGTTTTTGAGCCTATATTTTGAAAACATTCTAGCACTGAGTAGGCATGTACAGATCGCTTCTGGGACCCAAAAATATCGAATTTTCGGGTGTTTTGAAGTTGAATTTGGGATTTAAATAGGTGCAGAAGATGCATACACACATTGACTTTGGTCACCTAAAATATCGATTTTCAGCATGTTTTGGGCCTGTATTTTGAAAATATTCTAACACGGAGTAGGCAAGTTCAGATCGCTTTTGGGACCCAAAAATATTGAATTTTCGGGTGTTTTGAGCCTGAATTTGAGATATAAACGGGTACAGAAGATGCATGCACATATCGACTTTGGACATATAAAATATCGATTTTCAGTATGTTTTGGGCCTGTAATTTGAAAATACTCTAACACGGAGTAGGCATGTACAGTTCGCTTCTGGGACCCCAAAATATCGAATTTTCGGGTGTTTTTGGCCTGAATTTGAGATATCGACTTTGGGCACCTAAAATATCGATTTTTAGCATGTTTTAGGTCTATATGTTGAAAATATTCTAGCACCAAGTAGGCATGTACAGATCGCTTTTGGGACCCCAAAATATCGAATTTTCGAGTGTTTTGAGCCTGAATTTGAGATATAAACGGGTACAGAAGATGCATCCACATATCGACTTTTGGGCACCTAAAATATCGATTTTGAGCATGTTTTGGGTCTGTATCTTAAAAACATTCTAACTAAGAGTAGGCATGTACAGATCGCTTCTAGGACCCAAAAATACCGAATTCTCGGGTGTTTTGAGCCTGAATTTAAGATATAAACGGGTACAGAAGATGCATGCACATATCGACTTTGGACACTTAAAATATCGATTTTTAGCATGTTTTGAGCCTATATTTTGAAAACATTCTAGCACTGAGTAGGCATGTACAGATTGCTTCTGGGGCCCAAAAATATCGAATTTTCGGGTGTTTTGAGGTTGAATTTGGGATATAAACGGGTGCAGAAGATGCATTCACATATTGACTTTGGGCACATAAAATATCGATTTTCAGCATGTTCTGGGCCTGTATCTGAGTAGGCATGTACAGATCGCTTCTGGGACCCCAAAATATCGAATTTTGGGGTGTTTGCAGCCTGAATTTGAGATATAAACGGATACAGAAGATGCATGCACATATCGACTTTTGGGCACCTAAAAAATCGATTTTCTGTATGATTTGGGGCTGTATTTTGAAAATACTCTAACATAGAGTAGGTTGTACAGATCGCTTCTGTGACCCCAAAATATCGAATTTTCTGGTGTTTTGGGCCAGAATTTGAGATATCGACTTTGGGCACCTAAAATATCGATTTTTAGCCTGGTTTGGGACTATATTTTATAAGTATTCTAGCACTGAGTAAGCATGTACAGATCGCTTCTAGGACCCCAAAATATCGAATTTTCGGGTGTTTTGAGCCTGAATTTGAGATATATACGGGTACAGAAAATGCATGCACTTTGGGCACCTAAAATATCGATTTTCAGCATGTTTTGGACCTGTATTTTGAAAATACTTTAACACGGAGTAGGCATGCACAGATCGCTTCTGGGACCCAAAAATATCGAATTTTCGGGCGTTTTGAGCCTGAATTTGAGATATAAACAGGTACTAAAGATGCATGCACATATCGACTTTGGGCACCTAAAATATCGATTTTTAGCATGTTTTGAGCCTATATTTTGAAAACATTCTAGCACTGAGTAGGCATCTACAGATCGCTTCTGGGACCCAAAAATATCGAATTTTCGGGTGTTTTGAGGTTAAATTTGGGATATAAACGGGTACAGAAAAGATGCATTTACATATCGACTTTTGGGCACCTAAAAGATCGATTTTCAGTATGTTTTGAGCCTGTATTTTGAAATAACTCTAACACTGAGTAGGCATGTTCAGTTCGCTTCTGGGACCCAAAAATATCGAATTTTCGGGTGTTTTGGGCCTGAATTTGAGATATCGACTTTGGGGATCTAAAATATCGATTTTTAGCATGTTTTGGTCCTATATTTTGAAAATATTCTAGTACTAAGTAGGCATGTACAGATCACTTCTGGGACCCCAAAATATCGAATTTTCGGGTGTTTTGAGCCTGAATTTGAGATATAAACGGGTACAGATGATGCATGCACATATCGACTTTGGACACTTAAAATATCGATTTTTAGCATGTTTTGAGCCTATATTTTGAAAAAATTCTAGCACTGAGTAGGCATGTACAGATCGCTTCTGGGACCCAAAAATATCGAATTTTCGGGTGTTTTGAGGTTGAATTTGGGATATAAACGGGTGCAGAAGATGCATACACATGTTGACTTTGGTCACCTAAAATATCGATTTTCAGCTTGTTTTGGCCTGTATTTTGAAAATACTCTAACACGGAGTAAGCAAGTACAGATCGCTTCTGGGACCCTAAAATATCGAATTTTCGGGTGTTTTGAGCCTGAATTTGAGATATAAACAGGTACAGAAGATGCATCCACATATCGACTTTTGGGCACCTAAAAGATTGATTTTCAGTATGTTTTGGGCCTGTATTTAGAAAACATTCTAACTAGGAGTAGAGATGTACAAATCGCTTCTGTGACCCAAAAATACCGAATTTTCGGGTGTTTTGAGCCTGAATTTGAGATATAAACGGGTACAAAAGATGCATACACATGTTGACTTTGGGCACCTAAAATATCGATTTTCAGCATGTTTTGTGCCTGCATCTGAGTGGGCATGTACAGATCGCTTCTGGGACCCCAAAATATGGAAATTTCGGGTGTTTTGAGCCTGAATTTGAGATATAAACGGGTACAGATGATGCATGCACATATCGACTTTGGACACTTAAAATATCGATTTTTAGCATGTTTTGAGCCTATATTATGAAAACATTCTAGCACTGACTAGACATGTACAGATCGCTTCTGGGACCAAAAATTATCAAATTTTGGGGTGTTTTGAGGTTGAATTTGAGATATAAACGAGTGCAGAAGATGCATACACATGTTGACTTTGGGCACCTAAAATATCGATTTTCAGCATGTTTTGTGCCTGCATCTGAATGGGCATGTACAGATCGCTTCTGGGACCCCAAAATATCGAATTTTCGGGTGTTTTGAGCCTGAATTTGAGATATAAACGGGTACAGAAGATGCATCCACATATCGACTTTTGGGCACCTAAAAGATCGATTTTCAGTATGTTTTGAGCCTGTATTTTGAAAATACTCTAACACTGAGTAGGCATGTTCAGTTCGCTTCTGGGACCCAAAAATATCGAATTTTCGGGTGTTTTGGGCCTGAATTTGAGATATCGACTTTGGGGACCTAAAATATCGATTTTTAGCATGTTTTGGGCCTATATTTTGAAAATATTCTAGTACTGAGTAAGCATGTACAGATCGCTTCTAGGACCCTAAAATATCGAATTTTTGGGTGTTTTGGGCCTACATTTGAGATATAAACGGGTACAGAAAATGCATGCACTTTGGGCACCTAAAATATCGATTTTCAGCATGTTTTGAGCTTATATTTTGAAAACATTCTAGCACTGAGTAGGCATGTACAGATCGCTTCTGGGACCCAAAAATATCGAATTATCGTGTTTATTGAGCCTGAATTTAAAATATAAACGGGTACAGAAGATGCATGCACATATCGACTTTTGGGCACCTAAAAAATCGATTTTCTGTATGATTTGGGGCTGTATTTTAAAAATACTCCAACATAAAGTAGGCATGTATAGATCGCTTCTGGAACCCCAAAATATCGAATTTTCGGGTGTTTTGGGCCTGAATTTGTGATATCGACTTTGGGCACCTAAAATATCGATTTATAGCATGTTTTGGGCCTATATTTTGAAAATATTCTAGCACTGAGTAAGCATGTACAGATCGCTTCTGGGACCCCAAAATATCGAATTTACGGGTGTTTTGAGCCTTATTTTGAGATTTAAACGGGTACAGAAAATGCATGCAATTTGGGCACCTAAAATATTGATTTTCAGCATGTTTTGAACCTGTATTTTGAATATACTTTAACACGGAGTAGGCATGTACAGATCGTTTCTGGGACCCCAAAATATCGAATTTGAGGGTGTTTTAAGCCTGAATTTGAGATATAAACGGGTACAGAAGATGCATGCAAATATCGACTTTGGACACTTAAAATATTGATTTTTAGCTTGTTTTGAGCCTATATTTTAAAAACATTCTAACACTCAGTAGGCATGTACAGATCGCTTCTGGGACCCAAAAATATCGAATTTTCGGGTTTTTTGAGACTGAATTTGAGATATAAACGGGTGCAAAAGATGCATACACATATTGACTTTGGACACCTAAAATATCGATTTTCAGCATGTTTTGGGCCTGTATCTGAGTAGGCATGTACAGATCGCTTCTGGGACCCCAAAATATAGATTTTTCGGGTGTTTTGGGCCTGAATTTGAGATATCGACTTTGGGCACCTAAAATATCGATTTTTAGCATGTTTTGGGCCTATATTTTGAAAATATTCTAGCACTGAGTAAGCATGTACAGATCGCTTCTAGGACCCCAAAATATCGAATTTTCGGGTTTTTTGAGACTGAATTTGAGATATAAACGGGTACAGAAAATGCATCCACTTTGGGCACCTAAAATATTGATTTTCAGCATGTTTTGGGCCTGTATTTTGAAAATACTTTAACACGGAGTAGGCATGTACAGATCGCTTCTGGGACCTCAAAATATCGAATTTTCGGGTGTTTTTGGGCCTGAACTTGAGATATCGACTTTGGGCACCTAAAATATCGATTTTTAGCATGTTTTGGGCCTATATTTTGGAAATATTCTAGCACTGAGTGGGCATGTACAGATCGCTTCTGGGACTCCAAAATATCGAATTTTCGGGTGTTTTGAGCCTGAATTTGAGATATAAACGGGTACTGAAGATGCATGCACATATCAACTTTTGGGCACCTAAAATATGGATTTTGAGCATGTTTTGGGTCTGTATCTTGAAAACATTCTAACTAGGAGTAGGCATGTACAGATCGCTTCTGGGACCCAAAAATATCGATTTTTCCGGTGTTTTTGAGGTTGAATTTGGGATATAAACGGGTGCAGATGATGCATACATAAATTGACTTTGGGCACCTATAATATCGATTTTCAGCATGTTTTGGGTCTGTATCTTGAAAACATTCTAACTAGGAGTAGGCATGTACAGATCGCTTCTAGGACCCAAAAATATCGAATTTTCGGGTTTTTTGATCCTGAATTTGAGATATAAACGGGTACAGAAGATGCATGCACATATCGACTTTGTACACTTAAAATATCGATTTTTAGCATGTTTTGAGCCTATATTTTGAAAACATTCTAGCACTGAGTAGGCACGTACAGATCGCTTCTGGGACCCAAAAATATCGAATTTTCGGATGTTTTGAGGTTGAATTTGGGATATAAACGGGTGCAGAAGATGCATATATAAATTGACTTTGGGCACATAAAATATCGATTTTCAGCATGTTTTGGGCCTGTATCTGAGAAGGCATGTTGTACAGATTGCTTCTGGGACCCCAAAATATCGAATTTTCAGGTGTTTGGAGCCTGAATTTGATATATAAACGGGTACAGAAGATGCATGCACATATCGACTTTTGGGCACATAAAATATCGATTTTCTGTATGTTCTAGACCTGTATTTTGAAAATACTCTAACATGGAGTAGGCATGAACAGATCGATTCTGGGACCCCAAAACATCGAATTTTCGGGTGTTTTGAGCCTGAATTTGAGATATCGACTTTGGGCACCTAAAATATCGATTTTTAGCATGATTTGGGCCTATATTTTGAAAATATTCTAGCAATGAGTAGGCATGTACAGATCGCTTCTGGGACCCCAAAATATCGAATTTTCGGGTGTTTTGAGACTGAATTTGAGATATAAACGGGTACAGAAAATGCATGCACATATTGACATTGGGAACCTAAAATATCGATTTTCAGCATGTTTTGGGCCTGTATTTTGAATATACTCTAACACTGAGTAGGCATGGACAGATCGCTTCTGGGACCCAAAAATACCGAATTTGCGGGTGTTTTGAGCCTGAATTTGAGATATAAACGGGTACAGAAGATGCATGCACATATCGACTTTAGACACTTAAAATATCGATTTTTAGCATGTTTTGAGCCTATATTTTGAAAACATTCTAGCACTGAGTAGGCATGTACAGATCGCTTCTGGGACCCAAAAATATCGAATTTTCGGGTGTTTTAAGGTTAAATTTGAGATATAAACGAGTGCATAAGATGCATACACATATTGACTTTGGACACCTAAAATATCGATTTTCAGCATGTTCTGGGCCTTTATCTGAGTAGGCATGTACAGATCGCTTCTGGGGCCCCAAAATATCGAATTTTCGGGTGTTTTGGGCCTGAATTTGAGATATCGACTTTGGGCACCTAAAATATCGATTTTTAGCATGTTTTGGGCCTATATTTTGAAAATATTCTAGCACTGAGTAAGCATGTACAGATAGCTTCTGGGACCCCAAAATATTGAATTTTCGGGTGTTTTGAGCCTGAATTTGAGATATAAACGGGTAAAGAAAATGCATGCACTTTGGGCACCTAAAATATTGATTTTCAGCAAGTTTTGGGCCTGTATTTTGAAAATACTTTAACACGGAGTAGGCATGTACAGATCGTTTCTGGGACCCCAAAATATGGAATTTTCGGGTGTTTTGGGCCTGAACTTGAGATATAGACTTTGGGCACCTAAAATATCGATTTTTAGCATGTTTTGGGCCTATATTTTGGAAATATTCTAGCACTGAGTGGGCATGTACAGATCGCTTCTGGGACTCCAAATTATCGAATTTTAGGATGTTTTGAGCCTGAATTTCAGATATAAACGGGTACAGAAGATGCATGCACATATCGACTTTTGGGTACCTAAAATATCGATTTTGAGCATGTTTTGGGTCTGTATCTTGAAAACATTCTAACTAGGAGTAGGCAAGTACAGATCGCTTCTAGGACCCAAAAATACCGAATTTTCGGGTGTTTTGAGCCTGAATTTGAGATATAAACGGGTACAGAAGATGCATGCACATAACGACTTTGGACACATAAACATCGATTTTGTAGCTTGTTTTGAGCCTATATTTTGAAAACATTCTAGCACTGAGTAGGCATGTACAGATCGCTTCTGGGACCCAAAAATATCGAATTTTCGGGTGTTTTGAGGTTAAATTTAAGATATAAACGAGTGCAAAAGATGCATACACATATCGACTTTGGACACCTAAAATATCGATTTTCAGTATGTTTTGGGCCTGTATCTGAGTAGGCATGTACAGATCGCTTCTGGGACCCCAAAATATCGAGTTTTCGGGTGTTTTGGGCCTGAATTTGATATATCGACTTTGGGCACCTAAAATATCGATTTTTAGCATGTTTTGGGCCTATATTTTGAAAATATTCTAGCACTGAGTAAGCATGTACAGATCACTTCTGGGACACCAATATATCGAATTTTCGGGTGTTTTGAGCCTGAATTTGAGATATAAACGGGTACAGAAAATGCATGCACTTTGGGCACCTAAAATATCGATTTTCAGCATGTTTTGGGCCTGTATTTTAAAAAATACTTTAACACTGAGTAGGCATGTACAAATCGCTTCTGGGACCCAAAAATATCGAATTTTCGGGTGTTTTGAGCCTGAATTTGATATATAAACAGGTACTGAAGATGCATGCACATATCGACTTTTGGACACCTAAAATATCGATTTTGAGCATGTTTTGGGTCTGTATCTTGAAAACATTCTAACTAGGAGTAGGCATGTACAGATCGCTTCTAGGACCCAAAAATACCGAATTTTCGGGTGTTTTGAGCCTGAGTTTGAGATATAAACGGGTACAGAATATGCATGCACATATCGACTTTGGACACTTAAAATATCGATTTTTAGCATGTTTTGAGCCTATATTTTGAAAACATTCTTGCACTCAGTAGGCATCTACAGATCGCTTCTGGGACCCAAAAATATCGAATTTTCGGTGGTTTTGAGCCTGAATTTGTAATATAAACGGGTACAGAAAATGCATGCACTTTGGGCACCTAAATTATCGATTTTGAGCATGTTTTGGGTCTGTATCTTGAAAACATTCTAACTAGGAGTAGGCATGTACAGATCGCTTCTAGGACCAAAAAATACCGAATTTTCGGGTGTTTTGAGCCTGAGTTTGAGATATAAACGGGTACAGAATATGCATGCACATATTGACTTTGGGCACCTAAAATATTGATTTTCAGCATGTTTTGGGCCTGTTTCTGAGTAGGCATGTACAGATCGCTACTGGGACCCCAAAAATTCTTATTTTCGGGGGTTTGGAGACTGAATTTGAGATATAAACGGTTACAGAAGATGCATGCACATATCGACTTTTGGGCACCTAAAGGATCGATTTTCAGTATGTTTTGGGCCTGTATTTTGAAAATACTCTAACACGGAGTAGGCATGTACAGTTCGCTTCTGGGACCCCAAAATATCGAATTTTCGGGTGTTTTAGGTCTGAATTTGAGATATCGACTTTGGGCACCTAAAATATCGATTTTTAGCATGTTTTGGGCCTATATTTTGAAAATATTCTAGCACTGAGTAGGCATGTATAGATCGCTTCTGGGACCCAAAAATACCGAATTTGCGGATGTTTTGAGCCTGAATTTGAGATATAAACAGGTACAGAAGATGCATGCACATATCGACCTTGGGCACTTAAAATATCGATTTTTAGCATGTTTTGAGCCTATATTTAAAAAAAACATACTGGCACTGAGTAGGCATGTACAGTTCGCTTCTTGGACCCAAAAATATCGAATTTTCGGGTGTTTTGGGCCTGAATTTGATATATATACTTTGGGCACCTAAAATATCGATTTTTAGCATGTTTTGGGCCTATATTTTAAAATATTCTAGCACTGAGTAAGCATGTACAGATCACTTCTGGGACCCCAAAATATCGAATTTTCGGGTGTTTTGAGCCTGAATTTGAGATATAAACGGGTACAGAAAATGCATGCACTTTGGGCACCTAAAATATCGATTTTCAGCATGTTTTGTGCCTGTATTTTGAAAATACTTTAACACGGAGAAGGCATGTACAGATCGCTTCTGGGACCCAAAAATATCGAATTTTCGGGTGTTTTGAGCCTGAATTTGAGATATAAACGGGTACAGAAAATGCATGCACTTTCGACACCTAAAATATCGATTTTTAGCATGTTTTGGGCCTATATTTTGAAAATATTCTAGCACTGAGTAGGCATGTACAGATCGCTTCTGGGACCCAAAAATACCGAATTTTCGGGTGTTTTGAGCCTGAGTTTGAGATTTAAACGGGTACAGAATATGCATGCACATATCAACTTTGGACACTTAAAATTTCGATTTTTAGCTTGTTTTGAGCCTATATTTTGAAAACATTCTAACACTCAGTAGGCATGTACAGATCGCTTCTGGGACCCAAAAATATCGAAATTTCTGGTGTTTTGAGGTTGAATTTGATATATAAATGAGTGAAGATGAATACACATATTGACTTTGGGCAACTAAAATATCGATTTTCAGCATGTTTTGGGCCTGTATCTGAGTAGGCATGTACAGATCGCTTCTGGGACCCCAAAATATCGAATTTTCGGGGGTTTGGAGCCTGAATTTGAGATATAAACGGGTACAGAAGATGCATGCACATATCGACTTTTTGCACCTAAAACATCGATTTTCAGTATGTTTTGGGCCTGTATTTTGAAAATACTCTAATACGGAGTAGGCAAGAACATATCGCTTCTGGGACCCCAAAATATCGAATTTTTGGGTGTTTTGAGCCTGAATTTGAGATATAAACGGGTACAGAAGATGCATGCTCATATCGACTTTGGACACTTAAAATATCGATTTTTAGCATGTTTTTAACCTATATTTTGAAAACATTCTATCACTGAATAGGCATGTACAGATCGCTTCTGGGACCCAAAAATATCGAATTTTAGGGTGTTTTGAGGTTGAATTTGGAAAATAAACGGGTACAGAAGATGCATGCACATATCGACTTTTAGGCACCTAAAATATCGAGTTTGAGCATGTTTTGGGTCTGTATTTTGAAAACATTCTAACTAGAAGTAGGCATGTACAGATCGATTCTAGGACCCAAAAATACCGAATTTTTGGGTGTTTTGTGCCTGAATTTGAGATATAAACGGGTACAGAAGATGCATATATGCACATATCGCCTTTTAACACTTAAAATAGCAATTTTCAGCATGTTTTGAGCTTATATTTTGAAAACATTCTAGCACTGAGTAGGCATGTACAGATCGCTTCTGGGACCCAAAAATATCGAATTTTCGGGTGTTTTGAGGTTGAATTTGAGATTTAAACGAGTGCAGAATATGCATGCACATATCGACTTTGGACACTTAAAATATCGATTTTTAGCATGTTTTGAGCCCATATTTTGAAAACATTCTAGCACTGAGTAGTCATGTACAGATCGCTTCTGGGACCCAAATATATCGAATTTTCGGGTGTTTTGAGGTTAAATTTGAGATATAAACGAGTGCAGAAGATGCATACACATATTGACTTTGGGCACCTAAAATATCGATTTTTAGCATGTTTTGGGCCTATATTTTGAAAATATTCTAGCACTGAGTAGGCATGTACAGATCGCTTCTGGGACCCAAAAATACCGAATTTGCAGGTGTTTTGAGCCTGAATTTGAGATATAAACAGGTACAGAAGATGCATGCACATATCGACCTTGGTCACCTAAAATATCGATTTTTAGCATGTTTTGAGCCTATATTTAAAAAAAACATTCTAGCACTGAGTAGGCATGTACAGATCGCTTCTTGGACCCAAAAATATCGAATTTTCGGGATTTTTGAGGTTAAATTTGAGATATAAACGAGTGCAGAAGATGCATACACATATTGACTTTGGACACCTAAAATATCGATTTTCAGCATGTTTTGGGCCTGTATCTGAGTAGGCATGTACAGATCGCTTCTGGGACCCCAAAATATCGAATTTTCGGGTGTTTTGGGCCTGAATTTGAGATATCGACTTTGGGCACCTAAAATATCGATTTTTAACATGTATTGGGCCTATATTTGAAAATATTCTAGCACTGAGTAAGCGCTTATGTACAGATCACTTCTGGGACCCCAAAATATCGAATTTTCGGGTGTTTTGAGCCTGAATTTGAGATATAAACGGGTACAGAAAATGCATGCACTTTGCGCACCTAAAATATCGATTTTCAGCATGTTTTGTGCCTGTATTTTGAAAATACTTTAACACGGAGAAGGCATGTACAGATCGCTTCTGGGACCCAAAAATATCGAATTTTTGGGTGTTTTGAGCCTGAATTTGAGATATAAACGGGTAAAAAAAATGCATGCACTTTGGGCAAATAAAATATCGATTTTTAGCATGTTTTGGGCCTATATTTTGAAAATATTCTAGCACTGAGTAGGCATGTACAGATCGCTTCTGGGACCCAAAAATGCCGAATTTTCGGGTGTTTTGAGCCTGAGTTTGAGATATAAACGGGTACAGAATATGCATGCACATATCAACTTTGGACACTTAAAATAGCAATTTTTAGCATGTTTTGAGCCTATATTTTGAAAACATTCTAGCACTCAGTAGGCATGTACAGATCGCTTCTGGTACCCAAATATATCGAAATTTCGGGTGTTTTGAGGTTGAATTTGATATATAAATGAGTGAAGAAGATGAATACACATATTGACTTTGGGCAACTAAAATATCGATTTTCAGCATGTTTTGGGCCTGTATCTGAGTAGGCATGTACAGATCGCTTCTGGGACCCCAAAATATCGAATTTTCGGGGGTTTGGAGCCTGAATTTGAGATATAAACGGGTACAGAAGATGCATGCACATATCGACTTTTTGCACCTAAAACATCGATTTTCAGTATGTTTTAGGCCTGTATTTTGAAAATACTCTAATGCGGAGTAGGCAAGAACAGATCGCTTCTGGGACCCCAAAATATCGAATTTACGGGAGTTTTGAGCCTGAATTTGAGATATAAACAGATACAGAAGATGCATCCACATATCGAGTTTTTGGCACCTAAAAGATCGTTTTTCAGTATGTTTTGGGCCTGTATATTGAAAATACTCTAACACGGAGAAGGCATGTACAGATCGCTGTTGGGACCCCAAAATATCGAATTTTCGGGTGTTTTGGGCCTGAATTTGAGATATAAACGGGTACAGAAGATGAATGCTCATATCGACTTTTGGGCACCTAAAATATGGATTTTGAGCATGTTTTGGGTCTGTATCTTGAAAACATTCTAACTAGGAGTAGGCATGTACATATCGCTTCTAGGACCCAAAAATACCAAATTTTAGGGTGTTTTAAGCCTGAATTTGAGATGTAAACGGGTACAGAAGATGCATGCTCATATCGACTTTGGACACTTAAAATTTCGATTTTTAGCATGTTTTGAACCTATATTTTGAAAACATTTTAGCACTGAATAGGCATGTACAGATCGCTTCTGGGACCCAAAAATATCGAATTTTAGGGTGTTTTGAGGTTGAATTTGGGATATAAACGGTTACAGAAGATGCATGCACATATCGACTTTTGGGCACATAAAATATCGATTTTCTGTATGTTCTGGGCCTGTATTCTGAAAATACTTTAACACGGAGTAGGCATGTACAGATCGCTTCTGGGACCCTAAAACATCGGATTTTCGGGTGTTTTGGGCCTGAATTTGAGATATCGACTTTGGGCACCTAAAATATCGATTTTTAGCATGTTTTGGGCCTGTATTTTGAAAATACTCGAACACGGCGTAGGCATGTACAGATCGCTTCTGGGACCCAAAAATATCGAATTTTCGGGTGTTTTGAGGTTAAATTTGAGATATAAACGAGTGCAGAAGATGCATACACATATTGACTTTGGGCACCTAAAAAATCGATTTTCAGCATGTTTTGGGCCGGTATGTGAGTAGGCATGTACAGATAGCTTCTGGGACCCCAAAATATCGAATTTTCGGGTGTTTTAGGCCTGAATTTGAGATATTGGCTTTAAGCACCTAAAACATCGATTTTTAGCATGTTTTGGGCCTATATTTTGAAAATATTCTAACTAGGAGTAGGCATGTACAGATCGCTTCTAGGACCCTAAAATACCGAATTTTCGGGTGTTTTGAGCCTGAATTTGAGATATAAACGGGTACAGAAGATGCATACACATATTGACTTTGGGCACCTAAAATATCGATTTTCAGCATGTTTTGGGGCTGTATCTGAGTAGGCATATACAGATCGCTTCTGGGACCCCAAAATATCGAATTTTCGGCTGTTTTGAGCCTGAATTTGAGATATAAACGGGTACAGAAGATGCATGCACATATCGACTTTGGACACTTAAAATATCGATTTTTAGCATGTTTTGAGACTATATTTTGAAAACATTCTAGCACTGAGTAGGCATGTACATATCGCTTCTGGGACCCAAAAATATCGAATTGTCGGGTGTTTTGAGGTTGAATTTGGGATATAAACGGGTGAAGAAGATGCATACACATATTGATTTTGGTCACCTAAAATATCGATTTTCAGCATGTTTTAAGCCTGTATTTTGAAAATACTCTAACACGGAGTAGGCAAGTACAGATCGCATTTGGGACCCCAAAATATCGAATTTTTGGGTGTTTGGAGCCTAAATTTGAGATATAAACGGGTACAAAAGATGCATCCACATATCGACTTTTGGGCACCTAAAAGATCGATTTTTAGAATGTTTTGGGCCTGTATATTGCAAAATACTCTAACACGGAGTAGGCATGTACAGATCGCTTCTGGGACCCCAAAATATCGAATTTTCGGGTGTTTTGGGCCTGAATTTGCGATATCGACTTTGGGCACCTAAAATATCGATTTTTAGCATGTTTTGGGCCAATATTTTGAAAATATTCAAGCACTGAGTAGGCATGTACAGATCACTTCTGGGACCCCAAAATATCGAATTTTTGGATGTTTTGAGCCTGAATTTGAGATATAAACGGGTAGAGAAGATGCATTCACATATCGACTTTTGACACTTAAAATATCGATTTTTAGCACGTTTTAAGCCTATATTTTGAAAACATTCTAGCACTGGGTAGCCATGTACAGATCGCTTCTGGGACCCAAAAATATCGAATTTTCAGTTGTTTTGTGGTTGAATTTGGGATATAAACGGGTACAGAAGATGCATACACATATTGACTTTGGGCACTTAAAATATCGATTTTCTGTGTTTTTTGGGCCTGTATTTTGAAAATACTCTAACACGGAGTAGGCATGTACAGTTCGCTTTTGGGACCCCAAAATATCAAATTTTCAGGAGCTTGGGGCCTGAATTTGATATATCGACCTTGGGTACCTAAAATATCGATTTTTAGCATGTTTTGGGCCTATATTTTGAAAATATTCTAGCGCTAAGTAGGCATGTACAGATCACTTGTGGGACCCCAAAATAACGAATTTTCGGGTGTTTTGAGCCTGAATTTGAGATATAAACGGGTAAAGAAGATGCATGCACATATCGACTTTGGACACTTAAAATTTCGATTTTTAGCATGTTTTGAGCATATATTTTGAAAACATTCTAGCACTGAGTAGGCATGTACAGATCGCTTCTGGGACCCAAAAATATCAAATTGCCGGGAGTTTTGAGGTTGAATTTGGGATATTAACGGGTGAAGAAGATGCATACACATATTGACTTTGGTCACCTAAAATATCGATTTTCAGCATGTTTTGGGCCTGTATTTTGAAAATACTCTAACACGGAGTAGGCAAGAACAGATCGCATCTGGGACCCCAAAATATCGAATTTTTGGTGTTTGGAGCCTAAATTTGAGATATAAACGGGTACAGAAGATGCATTCAACATATCGACTTTTGTTCACCTAAAAGATCGATTTTTAGAATGTTTTGGGCCTGTATATTGAAAATACTCTAACACGGAGTAGGCATGTACAGATAGCTTCTGGGACCCCAAAATATCGAATTTTCGGGTGTTTTGGGCCTGAATTTGCGATATCGACTTTGGGCACCTAAAATATCGATTTTTAGCATGTTTTGGGCCTATATTTTGAAAATATTCAAGCACTGAGTAGGCATGAACAGATCGCTTCTGGAACCCTAATATATCGAATTTTCGGGTGTTTTGAGCCTGAATTTGAGATATAAACGGGTAGGGAAGATGCATGCACATATCGACTTTGGACACTTAAAATATCGATTTTTTAGCATGTTTTGAGCCTATATTTTGAAAACATTCTAGCACTGAGTAGGCATGTACAGATAGCTTCTGGGACCCAAAAATATCGAATTTTCAGTTGTTTTGAGGTTGAATTTGGGATATAAACGGATGCAGAAGATGCATACTCATATTGACTTTGAGCACCTAAAATATCGATTTTCAGCATGTTTTGGGCCTGTATATGAGTAGGCATGTACAGATCGCTTCTAGGACCCAAAAATATCGAATTTTCGGGTGTTTGGAGCCTGAATTTGAGATATAAACGGGTATAGAAGATGTATCCACATATCGACTTTTGGGCACCTAACATATCTATTTTCTGTATGTTTTGGGCCTGTATTTAGAAAATACTCTAACACGGAGTAGGCATGTACAGATCGCTTCTGGGACCCCAAAATATCGAATTTTCGGGTATTTTGGGCCTGAATTAGAAATATCGACTTTGGGCACCTAAAATATCGATTTTTAGAATGTTTTGGGCCTATATTTTGAAAATATTCTAGCACTGAGTAGGCATGTACAGATCGCTTCTGGGACCCCAAAATATCGAATTTTAAAGTGTTTTTAGCCTGAATTTGAGATATAAACGGGTACAGAAGATTCATGCACATATCGACTTTTGAGCACCTAAAATGTCGATTTTGAGCATGTTTTGAGTCTGTATCTTGAAAACATTCTAACTAGGAGTAGGCATGTACAGATCAGTTCTGGGACCCAAAAATATCGAATTTTTGGGTGTTTTGAGCCTGAATTTGAGATATAAACAGTTACTGAAGATGCATACACATATTGACTTTGGTCACCTAAAATATCGATTTTCAGCATGTTTTGGGCCTGTATTTTGAAAATACTCTAACACGGAGTAGGCAAGTACAGATCGCATCTGGGACCCCAAAATATCGAATTTTTGGGAGTTTGGAGCCTAAATTTGAGATATAAACGGGTACAGAAGATGCATCCACATATCGACTTTTGTTCACCTAAAAGATCGATTTTTAGAATGTTTTGGGCCTGTATATTGAAAATACTCTAACACGGAGTAGGCATGTACAGATAGCTTCTGGGACCCCAAAATATCGAATTTTCGGGTGTTTTGGGCCTGAATTTGCGATATCGACTTTGGGCACCTAAAATATCGATTTTTAGCATGTTTTGGGCCTATAATTTGAAAATATTCAAGCACTGAGTAGGCATGTACAGATCGCTTCTGGAACCCCAAAATATCGAATTTTCGGGTGTTTTGAGCCTGAATTTGAGATATAAACGGGTAGGGAAGATGCATGCACATATCGACTTTGGACACTTAAAATATCGATTTTTAGCATGTTTTGAGCCTATATTTTGAAAACATTCTAGCGCTGAGTAGGCATGTACAGATAGCTTCTGGGACCCAAAAATATCGAATTTTCAGTTGTTTTGAGGTTGAATTTGGGATATAAACGGATGCAGAAGATGCATACACATATTGACTTTGGGCACCTAAAATATCGATTTTCAGCATGTTTTGAGCCTGTATATGAGTAGGCATGTACAGATCGCTTCTAGGACCCAAAAATATCGAATTTTCGGGTGTTTGGAGCCTGAATTTGTGATATAAACGGGTATAGAAGATGTATCCACATATCGACTTTTGGGCACCTAACATATCTATTTTCTGTATGTTTTGGGCCTGTATTTAGAAAATACTCTAACACGGAGTAGGCATGTACAGATCGCTTCTGGGACCCCAAAATATCGAATTTTCGGGTGTTTTGGGCCTGAATTAGAGATATCGACTTTGGGCACCTAAAATATCGATTTTTAGAATGTTTTGGGACTTTATTTTGAAAATATTCTAGCACTGAGTAGGCATGTACAGATCGCTTGTGGGACCCCAAAATATCGAATTTTCAAGTGTTTTTAGAATGAATTTGAGATATAAACGGGTACAGAAGATTCATGCACATATCGACTTTTGGACACCTAAAATGTCGATTTTGAGCATGTTTTGAGTCTGTATCTTGAAAACATTCTAACTAGGAGTAGGCATGTACAGATCGCTTCTGGGACCCAAAAATATCGAATTTTTGGGTGTTTTGAGCCTGAATTTGAGATATAAACAGGTACTGAAGATGCATGCACATATCGACTTTTGGGCACCTAAAATATCGATTTTGAACATGTTTTGGGTCTGTATCTTGAAAACATTCTAACTAGGACCCAAAAATACCGAATTTTCGGGTGTTTTGTGTAGGAATTTGAGATATAAACGGGTACAGAAGATGCATGCACATATCGACTTTGGACACATAAAATATCGATTTTTAGCATGTTTTGAGCCTATATTTTGAAAACATTCTAGCACTGAGTAGGCATGTACAGATTGCTTCTGGGACCCAAAAATATTGTATTTTCGGGTGTTTTGGGCCTGAATTTGAGATATCGACTTTGGGCACCTAAAATATCGATTTTTAGCATGTTTTGGGCCTATATTTTGAAAATAATCTAATACTGAGTAGGCATGTACAGATCGCTTCTGGAACTCCCAAAATATCGAATTTTCGGGTGTTTTAAGCCTGAATTTGAGATATAAACGGGTACAGAAGATGCATGCACATATCGACTTTTGGGCACCTAAAATATCGATTTTGAGCATGTTTTGGGTCTGTATCTTGAAAACATTCTAACTAGGAGTATTCATCTACAGATCGCTTCTAAGACCCAAAAATACCGCATTTTCGGGTGTTTTGAGCCTGAATTTGAGATATAAACGGGTACAGAAAATGCATGCACATATTAACTTTGGGCACATAAAATATCGATTTTCAGCATGTTTTTGGCCTGTATTTTAAAAATACTCTAACACGGAGTAGGCATATACAGATAGCTTCTAGGACCCAAAAATATCGAATTTTCGGGTGTTTGGAGCCTGAATTAGAAATATAAACGGGTACAGATGATGCATTCACATATCGACTTTTGGGCACCTAACAGATCGATTTTCAATATGTTTTGAGCCTGTATTTTGAAAATACAATAACACGGAGTAGGCATGTACAGTTCGCTTCTGGGACCCCAAAATATCGAATTTGCGAGTGTTTTGGGCCTGAATTTGAGATATCGACTTTGGGCACCTACAATATCGATTTTTAGCAGGTTTTGGGCATATATTTTGAAAATATTCTAGCACTAAGTAGGCATGTACAGATCACTTCTGGGACCCCAAAATATCGAATTTTCGGGTGTTTTGAGCCTGAATTTGAGATATAAACGGGTGCAGAAGATGCATACACATATTGACTTTGGACACTTAAAATATCGATTTTTAGCATGTTTTGAGCCTGTATTTTGAAAATACTCTAACACGGAGTAGGCAAGTACAGATCGCATTTGGGACCCCAAAATATCGAATTTTTGGGTGTTTGGAGCCTAAATTTGAGATATAAACGGGTACAGAAGATGCATCCACATATCGACTTTTGGGCACCTAAAAGATCGATTTTTAGAATGTTTTGGGCCTGTATATTGAAAATACTCTAACACGGAGTAGGCATGTACAGATCGCTTCTGGGACACCAAAATATCGAATTTTCGGGTGTTTTGAGAATGAATTTGCGATATCGACTTTGGACACCTAAAATATCGATTTTTAGCATGTTTTGGGCCAATATTTTGAAAATATTCAAGCACTGAGTAGGCATGTACAGATCGCTTCTGGGACCCAAAAATATCGAATTTTCAGTTGTTTTGAGGTTGAATTTGGGATATAAACGGGTACAGAAGATGCATACACATATTGACTTTGGGCACTTAAAATATCGATTTTCTGTGTTTTTTGGGCCTGTATTTTGAAAATACTCTAACACGGAGTAGGCATGTACAGTTCGCTTTTGGGACCCCAAAATATCAAATTTTCAGGTGCTTGGGGCCTGAATTTGATATATCGACTTTGGGTACCTAAAATATCGATTTTTAGCATGTTTTGGGCCTATATTTTGAAAATATTCTAGCGCTAAGTAGGCATGTACAGATCACTTGTGGGACCCCAAAATATCGAATTTTCGGGGGTTTTGAGCCTGAATTTGAGATATAAACGGGTACAGAAGGCGCATGCACATATCGACTTTGGACACTTAAAATTTCGATTTTTAGCATGTTTTGAGCCTGTATTTTGAAAATACTCTAACACGGAGTAGGCAAGCACAGATAGCTTCTGGGACCCCAAAATATCGAATTTTCGGGTGTTTTGGGCCTGAATTTAAGATATCGACTTTGAGCACCTAAAATATCGAATTTTAGCATGTTTTGGGCCTATATTTTGAAAATATTCTAGCACTGAATAGGCATTTACAAATCGCTTCTGAGACCCCAAAATAGCGAATTTTCGGGTTTTTTGAGCCTGAATTTTAGATATAAACGGGTACAGAAGATGCATGCACATATCGACTTTTTGGCACCTAAAATATCGATTTTGAGCATGTTTCGGGCCTGTATCTTGAAAACATTCTAACTAGGAGTAGGCATGTACAGATCGCTTCTAGGACCCAAAAATACCGACTTTCGGGTGTTTTGAGCCTGAATTTGAGATATAAACGGGTACAGAATATGCATGCACATATCGACTTTCGACACTTAAAATATCGATTTTTAGCATGTTTTGAGCCTATATTTTGAAAACATTTTAGCACTGAGTAGGCACGTAAAGATCGCTTTTGTGACCCAAAAATATCGAATTTTCGGGTGTTTTGAGCCTGAATTTGAGATATAAACAAGTACAGAAGATGCATGCACATATCGACTTTGGACACTTAAAATATCGATTTTTAGCATGTTTTGGGCCTGTATCTGAGTAGGCATGTACAGATCGCTTCTGGGACCCCAAATTATTGAATTTTCGGGTGTTTGGAGCCTGAATTTGAGATATAAACGGGTACAGAAGATGCATTCACATATCGACTTTTGGGCACCTAAAATATCGATTTTCTGTATGTTTTGGGCCTGTATTTTTCGAAAATACTCTAACAAGGAGTAGGCTTGTTCAGATCACTTCTGGGACCCCAAAATATAGAATTTTCGGGTGTTTTGGGCCTGAATTTGAGATATCGACTTTGCACACATAAAATATCAATTTTTAGCATGTTTTCGGCCTATATTTTGAAAATATTCTAGCACTGAGTAGGCATGTACAGATCGCTTCTGGGACCCCAAAATATCGAATTTTCGGGAGTTTTGAGCCTGAATTTAGGATGTAAACGGGTACAGAAAATGCATGCACATATTGACTTTGGGCACCTAAAAGATCGATTTTCAGCAAGTTTTGGGCCTGTATTTCGAAAATACTCTAACACAGAGTAGGCATGTACGGATCGGTTCTGGGACCCAAAAATATCGAATTTTCGGGTGTTTTGAGACTGAATTCGAGATATAAACAGGTACTGATGATGCATGCACATATCGACTTTTGGGCACCTAAAATATCGATTTTGAGCATGTTTTGGGTCTGTATCTTGAAAACATTCTAACTAGGACCCAAAAATACCGAATTTTCGGGTGTTTTGAGCATGAATTTGAGATATAAACGGGTACAGAAGATGCATGCACATATCGACTTTGGACACATAAAATATCGATTTTTAGCATGTTTTGAGCCTATATTTTGAAAACATACTAGCACTGAGTAGGCATGTAGAGATTTCTTCTGGGACCCAAAAATATCGTATTTTCGGGTGTTTTGGGCCTGAATTTGATATATCGACTTTGGGCACCTAAAATATCGATTTTGAACATGTTTTGGGTCTGTATCTTGAAAACATTCTAACTAGGAGTAGGCATGTACAGATCGCTTCTAGGACCCAAAAATACCGAATTTTCGGGTGTTTCGAGCCTGAATTTTAGATATAAACGGGTACAGAAGATGCATGCACATATCGACTTTCGACACTTAAAATATCGATTTTTAGCATGTTTTGAGCTTATATTTATAAAACATTTTAGCACTGAGTACAGATCGCTTCTGTGACCCAAAAATATCGAATTTTCGGGTATTTTAAGGTTGAATTTGAGAAATAATCGAATGCAGAAGATGCATACACATATTGACTTTGGGCACCTAAAATATCGATTTTCAGCATGTTTTGGGCCAGTATCTGAGTAGGCATGTACAGATCGCTTCTGAGACCCCAAAATATCAAATTTTCGGGTGTTTGGAGCCTGAATTTGATATATAAACGGATAAAGAAGATGGATGCACATATCGACTTTTGGGCACCTAAAAGATCAATTTTGTGTATGTTTTGGGCCTGTATATTGAAAATACTCTAACACGGAGTAGGCATGTACAGATCGCTTCTGGGATCCCAAAATATCGAATTTTCGGGTGTTTTGGGCCTGAATTTTAAATATCGACTTTGGGCACCTAAAATATCGATTTTTAGCATGTTTTGGGCCTATATTTTGAAAACATACTAGCATTGAGTAGGCATGTAGAGATTTCTTCTGGGACCCAAAAATATCGTATTTTCGGGTGTTTTGGGCCTGAATTTGAGATATCGACTTTGGGCACCTAAAATATCGATTTTTAGCATGTTTTGGGCCTATATTTTGAAAACATTCTAGCACTGAGTAGGCATGTACAGATCGCTTCTGGGACCCAAAAATATCAAATTTTGGGGGGTTTTGAGATTGAATTTGTGATATAAACGGGTGCTGAAGCTGGATACACATATTGACTTTGGTCACCTAAAATATCGATTTTTAACATGTTTTGGGCCTGTATTTTGAAAATACTCTAACATGGAGTAGGCATGTACATATCGCTTCTGGGACCCCAATATATCGAATTTTCGGGTGTTTTGGGCCTGAATTAGAGATATCGACTTTGGGCACCTAAAATATCGATTTTTAGCATGTTTTGGGCCTATATTTTGAAAACATTCTAGCACTGAGTAGGCATGTACAGATCGCTTCTGGGACCCAAAAATATCAAATTTTGGGGGGTTTTGAGATTGAATTTGGGATATAAACGGGTGCTGAAGCTGGATACACATATTGACTTTGGTCACCTAAAATATCGATTTTCAGCATGTTTTGGGCCTGTATTTTGAAAATACTCAAACACGGAGTAGGCAAGCACAGATCGCTTCTGGGACCAAAAAATATCGAATTTTCGGGTGTTTTGGGCCTGAATTTAAGATATCGACTTTGAGCACCTAAAATATCGAATTTTAGCATGTTTTGGGCCTATATTTTGAAAATATTGTAGCACTGATTAGGCATGTACAGATCGCTTCTGGAACCCCAAAATATCGAATTTTCGGGAGTTTTGAGCCTGAATTTAGGATGTAAACGGGTACAGAAAATGCATGCACATATTAACTTAGGGTACCTAAAAGATCGATTTTCAGCATGTTTTGGGCCTGTATTTTGAAAATACTCTAACACGGAGTAGGCATGTACAGATCGGTTCTGGGACCCAAAAATATCGAATTTTCGGGTGTTTTGAGCCTGAATTTGAGATATAAACAGGTACTGAAGATGCATGCACATATCGTCTTTTGGGCACCTAAAATATCGATTTTGAGTATGTTTTGGGTCTGTATCTTGAAAATATTCTAACTAGGACCCAAAAATACCGAATTTTCGTGTGTTTTGAGCATGAATTTGAGATATAAACGGGTACAGAAGATTTATGCACATATCGACTTTGGACACATAAATTATCGATTTGTAGCAAGTTTTGAGCCTATATTTTGAAAACATACTAGCATTGAGTAGGCATGTAGAGATTTCTTCTGGGACCCAAAAATATCGTATTTTCGGGTGTTTTGGGCCTGAATTTGAGATATCGACTTTGGGCACCTAAAATATCGATTTATAGCATGTTTTGGGCCTATATTTTAAAATATTCTAACACTGAGTAGGCATGTACAGATCGCTTCTGGGACCCCAAAATATCGAATTTTCGGGTGTTTTAAGCCTGAATTTGAGATATAAACGGGTACAGAAGATGCATGCACATATCGACTTTTGGGCACCTGAAATATCGATTTTGAGCATGTTTTGGGTCTGTATCGTGAAAACATTCTAACTAGGAGTAGGCATGTACAGATCGCTTATAGGACCCAAAAATACCGAATTTTCGGGTGTTTTGAGCCTGAATTTGAGATATAAACGGGTAAAGATGATGCATGCACATATCGACTTTCGACACTTAAAATATCGATTTTTAGCATGTTTTGAGCCTATATTTTGAAAACATTTTAGCACTGAGTAGGCACGTACAGATCGCTTCTGTGACCCAAAAATATCGAATTTTCGGGTGTTTTGAGCCTGAATTTGAGATATAAACAGGTACAGAATATGCATGCACATATCGACTTTGGACACTTAAAATATCGATTTTTAGCATGTTTTGGGCCTGTATCTGAGTAGGCATGTACAGTTCGCTTCTGGGACCCAAAAATATCGAATTTTCGGGTGTTTGGAGCCTGAATTTGAGATATAAACAGGTACAGAAGATGCATTCACATATCGACTTTTGGGCACCTAAAATATCGATTTTTGTATGTTTTGGGCCTGTATTTTGAAAATACTCTAACAAGGAGTAGGCATGTTCAGATCACTTCTGGGACCCCAAAATATAGAATTTTCGGGTGTTTTGGGCCTGAATTTGAGATATCGACTTTGCACACATAAAATATCGATTTTAGCATGTTTTCGGCCTATATTTTAAAAATATTCTAGCACTGAGTAGGCATGTACAGATCGCTTCTGGGACCCCAAAATATCGAATTTTCGGGTGTTTTGAGACTGAATTTGAGATATAAACAGGTACTGAAGATGCATGCATATATTGACTTTTGGGCACCTAAAATATCGATTTTGAGCATGTTTTGGGTCTGTATCTTGAAAACATTCTAACTAGGACCCAAAAATACCGAATTTTCGGGTGTTTTGAGCATGAATTTGAGATATAAACGGGTACAGAAGATGCATGCACATATCGACTTTGGACACATAAAATATCGATTTTTAGCAAGTTTTGAGCCTATATTTTGAAAACATACTAGCATTGAGTAGGCATGTAGAGATTTCTTCTGGGACCCAAAAATATCGTATTTTCGGGTGTTTTGGGCCTGAATTTGAGATATCGACTTTGGGCACCTAAAATATCGATTTATAGCATGTTTTGGGCCTATATTTTGAAAATATTCTAACACTGAGTAGGCATGTACAGATCGCTTCTGGGACCCCAAAATATCGAATTTTCGGGTGTTTTAAGCCTGAATTTGAGATATAAACGGGTACAGAAGATGCATGCACATATCGACTTTTGGGCACCTGAAATATCGATTTTGAGCATGTTTTGGGTCTGTATCGTGAAAACATTCTAACTAGGAGTAGGCATGTACAGATCGCTTCTAGGACCCAAAAATACCGAATTTTCGGGTGTTTTGAGCCTGAATTTGAGATATAAACGGGTAAAGATGATGCATGCACATATCGACTTTCGACACTTAAAATATCGATTTTTAGCATGTTTTGAGCCTATATTTTGAAAACATTTTAGCACTGAGTAGGCACGAACAGATCGCTTCTGTGACCCAAAAATATCGAATTTTCGGGTGTTTTGAGCCTGAATTTGAGATATAAACAGGTACAGAAGATGCATGCACATATCGACTTTGGACACTTAAAATATCGATTTTTAGCATGTTTTGGGCCTGTATCTGAGTAGGCATGTACAGTTCGCTTCTGAGACCCCAAAATATCGAATTTTCGGGTGTTTGGAGCCTGAATTTGAGATATAAACAGGTACAGAAGATGCATTCACATATCGACTTTTGGGCACAGAAAACATCGATTTTCTGTATGTTTTGGGCCTGTATTTTGAAAATACTCTAACAAGGAGTAGGCATGTTCAGATCACTTCTGGGACCCCAAAATATAGAATTTTCGGGTGTTTTGGGCCTGAATTTGAGATATCGACTTTGCACACATAAAATATCGATTTTAGCATGTTTTCGGCCTATATTTTGAAAATATTCTAGCACTGAGTAGGCATGTACAGATCGCTTCTGGGACCCCAAAATATCGAATTTTCGGGTGTTTTGAGACTGAATTTGAGATATAAACAGGTACTGAAGATGCATGCACATATCGACTTTTGGGCACCTAAAATATCGATTTTGAGCATGTTTTGGGTCTGTATCTTGAAAACATTCTAACTAGGACCCAAAAATACCGAATTTTCGGGTGTTTTGAGCATGAATTTGAGATATAAACGGGTACAGAAGATGCATGCACATATCGACTTTGGACACATAAAATATCGATTTTTAGCATGTTTTGAGCCTATATTTTGAAAACATACTAGCACTGAGTAGGCATGTAGAGATTTCTTCTGGGACCCAAAAATATCGTATTTTCGGGTGTTTTGGGCCTGAATTTGAGATATCGACTTTGGGCACCTAAAATATCGATTTTGAACATGTTTTGGGTCTGTATCTTGAAAACATTCTAACTAGGAGTAGGCATGTACAGATCGCTTCTAGGACCCAAAAATACCGAATTTTCGTGTGTTTTGAGCCTGAATTTTAGATATAAACGGGTACAGAAGATGCATGCACATATCGACTTTCGACACTTAAAATATCGATTTTTAGCATGTTTTGAGCCTATATTTATAAAACATTTTAGCACTGAGTACAGATCGCTTCTGTGACCCAAAAATATCGAATTTTCGGGTGTTTTAAGGTTGAATTTGAGATATAAATGGGTACAGAAAATGAATGCACATATCGACTTTTGGGCCCCTAAAAAATCGATTTTCAGTATGTTTTTTGGGCCGATATTTTGAAAATACTCTATCACGGAGTAGGCATGTACAGTTCGCTTCAGGGACCCCAAAATATCGAATTTTCGGGTGTTTTGGGCCTGAATTTGAGATTTTGACTTTGGGCACCTAAAATATCGATTTTTAGCATGTTTTGGGCCTATATTTTGAAAATATTCTAGCACTAGGTAGGCATGTACAGATTACTTCTGGGACCCCAAAATATCGAATTTTCGTATGTTTTGGGCCTGAATTTGAGATATCGACTTTGGGCACCTAAAATATCGATTTTTAGCATGTTTTGGGCCTATATTTTGAAAATATTCTAGCACTGAGTAGGCAAGTACAAATCGCTTCTGGGACCCAAAAATATCGAATTTTCGGGTGTTTTGAGCCTGAATTTGAGATATAAACGGGTATAGAAGATGCATGCACATATCGACTTTTGGGCACATAAAATATCGGTTTTGAGCATGTTTTGGTTCTGTATCTTGAAAACATTCTACCTAAGAGTTAGCATGTACAGATCGCTTCTAGGACCCCAAAATACCGAATTTTCGGGTGTTTTGAGCCTGAATTTGAGATATAAACGGGTACAGAAGATGCATGCACATAACGACTTTGGGCACTTAAAATATTGATTTTAGCATGTTTTGAGCCTATATTTTGAAAACATTCTAGCACTGAGTAGGCATGTACAGATCGCTTCTGGGACCCAAAAATATCGAATTTTCGGGTGTTTTGAGCATGAATTTGAAAATAATCGAGTTCAGAAGATTCATACACATATTGACTTTGGGCACCTAAAATATCGATTTTTAGCATGTTTTGGGCCTGTATCTGAGAAGGCATGTACAGACCGCTTCTGGGACCCCAAAATATCGAATTTTCGGGTGTTTGGAGCCTGAATTTGAGATATAAATGGGTACAGAAGATGAATGCACATATCGACTTTTGGGCCCCTAAAAAATCGATTTTCAGTATGTTTTTTGGGCCTATATTTTGAAAATACTCTAACACGGAGTAGGCATGTACAGTTCGCTTCAGGGACCCCAAAATATCGAATTTTCGGGTGTTTTGGGCCTGAATTTGAGATATCGACTTTGGGCACCTAAAATATCGATTTTTAGCATGTTTTGGGCCTATATTTTGAAAATATTCTAGCACTAGGTAGGCATGTACAGATTACTTCTGGGACCCCAAAATATCGAATTTTCGTATGTTTTGGGCCTGAATTTGAGATATCGACTTTGGGCACCTAAAATATCGATTTTTAGCATGTTTTGGGCCTATATTTTGAAAATATTCTAGCACTGAGTAGGCAAGTACAAATCGCTTCTGGGACCCAAAAATATCGAATTTTCGGGTGTTTTGAGCCTGAATTTGAGATATAAACGGGTATAGAAGATGCATGCACATATCGACTTTTGGGCACCTAAAATATCGGTTTTGAGCATGTTTTGGTTCTGTATCTTGAAAACATTCTACCTAAGAGTTAGCAAGTACAGATCGCTTCTAGGACCCCAAAATACCGAATTTTCGGGTGTTTTGAGCCTGAATTTGAGATATAAACGGGTACAGAAGATGCATGCACATAACGACTTTGGGCACTTAAAATATTGATTTTAGCATGTTTTGAGCCTATATTTTGAAAACATTCTAGCACTGAGTAGGCATGTACAGATCGCTTCTGGGACCCAAAAATACCGAATTTTCGGGTGTTTTGAGCATGAATTTGAGAAATAATCGAGTTCAGAAGATGCATACACATATTGACTTTGGGCACCAAAAATATCGATTTTTAGCATGTTTTGGGCCTGTATCTGAGAAGGCATGTACAGACCGCTTCTGGGACCCCAAAATATCGAATTTTCGGGTGTTTGGAGCCTGAATTTGAGATATAAATGGGTACAGAAGATGAATGCACATATCGACTTTTGGGCCCCTAAAAAATCGATTTTCAGTATGTTTTTTGGGCCTATATTTTGAAAATATTCTAGCACTAGGTAGGCATGTACAGATTACTTCTGGGACCCCAAAATATCGAATTTTCGTATGTTTTGGGCCTGAATTTGAGATATCGACTTTGGGCACCTAAAATATCGATTTTTAGCATGTTTTGGGCCTATATTTTGAAAATATTCTAGCACTGAGTAGGCAAGTACAAATCGCTTCTGGGACCCAAAAATATCGAATTTTCGGGTGTTTTGAGCCTGAATTTGAGATATAAACGGGTATAGAAGATGCATGCACATATCGACTTTTGGGCACCTAAAATATCGGTTTTGAGCATGTTTTGGTTCTGTATCTTGAAAACATTCTACCTAAGAGTTAGCAAGTACAGATCGCTTCTAGGACCCCAAAATACCGAATTTTCGGGTGTTTTGAGCCTGAATTTGAGATATAAACGGGTACAGAAGATGCATGCACATAACGACTTTGGGCACTTAAAATATTGATTATAGCATGTTTTGAGCCTATATTTTGAAAACATTCTAGCACTGAGTAGGCATGTACAGATCGCTTCTGGGACCCAAAAATACCGAATTTTCGGGTGTTTTGAGCATGAATTTGAGAAATAATCGAGTTCAGAAGATGCATACACATATTGACTTTGGGCACCAAAAATATCGATTTTTAGCATGTTTTGGGCCTGTATCTGAGAAGGCATGTACAGACCGCTTCTGGGACCCCAAAATATCGAATTTTCGGGTGTTTGGAGCCTGAATTTGAGATATAAATGGGTACAGAAGATGAATGCACATATCGACTTTTGGGCCCCTAAAAAATCGATTTTCAGTATGTTTTTTGGGCCTATATTTTGAAAATACTCTAACACGGAGTAGGCATGTACAGTTCGCTTCAGGGACCCCAAAATATCGAATTTTCGGGTGTTTTGGGCCTGAATTTGAGATATCGACTTTGGGCACTTAAAATATCGATTTTTAGCATGTTTTGGGCTTATATTTTGAAAATATTCTAGCACTAGGTAAGCATGTACAGATTACTTCTAAGACCCCAAAATATCGAATTTTCGGGGTTTTTGAGCCAGAATTTGAGATATAAACGGTTACAGAAGGTGCATGCACATATCGACTTTGCACACTTAAAATTTCGATTTTTAGCATGTTTTGAGCCTATATTTTGAAAACATTCTAGCACTGAGTAGGCATGTACAGATCGCTTCTGGGACCCATATATATCGAATTTTCGGGTGTTTTGAGTCTGAATTTGAGATATAAACGGGTACAGAAGATGCATACACCTATCGACTTTTTGGCACCTAAAATATCGATTTTGAGCATGTTTTGGGCCTGTATCTGAGAAGGCATGTACAGACCGCTTCTGGGAGCCCAAAATATCGAATTTTCGGGTGTTTTGAGCCAGAATTTGAGATTTAAACGTGTACAGAAGATGCATGCACATATCGACTTTTGGGCACCTAAAATATCGATTTTGAGCATGTTTTGGTTCTGTATCTTGAAAACATTCTACCTAGGAGTTGGCATATACAGATCGCTTCTAGGACCCAAAAATACCGAATTTTCGGGTGTTTCGGGCCTGAATTTGAGATATCGACTTTAGGCACCTAAAAGATCGATTTTCAGGATGTTTTGGGCCTATATTTTGAAAATATTCTAGCACTGAGTAGGCATGTACATATCGCTTCTGGGACCCCAAAATATCGAATTTTCGGGTATTTTGAGCCAGAATTTGATATATAAACGGGTACAGAAGATGCATCCACATATCGACTTTGGACAATTAAAATATCGATTTTTAGAATGTTTTGAGCCTATCTTTTGAAGACATTCTAGCACTGAGTAGGCATATACAGATCGCTTCTGGGACCCAAAAATATCGAATTTTTCAGGTGTTTTGAGGTTGAATTTGCGATATAAACGAGTGCAGAAGATAAATACACATATAGACTTTGGGCACCTAAAATATCGATTTTCACCATGTTTTGGGCCTATATCTGAGTAGGCATGTACAGATCGCTTCTGGGACCCCAAAATATCGAATTTTCGGGTGTTTCGGGCCTGAATTTGAGATATCGACTTTGGGCACCTAAAAGATCGATTTTCAGCATGTTTTTGGCCGGTATATTGAAAATACTCTAACACGGAGTAGGCATGTACAGATCGCTTGTGGGACCCCAAAATATCGAATTTTCGGGTGTTTTGGGCCTGACTTTGAGATATCGACTTTGGGCACCTAAAATATCGATTTTTAGCATGTTTTGGGCCTATATTTTGAAAATATTCTAGCACTAGGTAGGCATGTACAGATCACTTATGGGACCCCAAAATATCGAATTTTCGGGTGTTTTGAGCCTGAATTTGAGATATAAACATGTACAGAAGATGCATGCACATATCGACTTTGGACACTTAATTTAAAATATCGATTTTTAGCATGTTTTAAGCCTATATTTTGAAAACATTCTACAACTGAGTAGGCATGTACAGATCGTTTCTGGGACCCCAAAATATCGAATTTTCGGGTGTTTTGAGGTTGAATTTGGGATATAAACGGGTACTGAAGATGCATACACATATTGATTTTGTCACCTAAAATATCGATTTTTATCATGTTTTGGGCCTGTATTTTGAAAATACTCTAACACGAAGTAGGCAAGTACAGATCCCTTCTGGGACCCCAAAATATCGAATTTTCGGGTGTTTGGAGGCTGAATTTGAGATATAAACGGGTACAGAAGATGCATCCACATATCGACTTTTGGGCACCTAAAGATCGATTTTCAGTATGTTTTGGGCTTGTATATTGAAAATACTCTTACACGGAGTAGGCATGGACAGATCGCTTCTGGGACCCCAAAATATCGAATTTTCGGGTGTTTCGGGCCTGAATTTGAGATATCGACTTTGGGCTCCTAAAATATCGATTTTTAGCATGTTTTGGGCCTATATTTTGAAAATATTCTAGCACTGAGTAGGCATGTACAGATTGCTTCTGGGACCCAAAAATATCGAATTTTCGGGTGTTTTGAGCCTGAATTTGAGATATAAACAGGTACTGAAGATGCACGCACATATCGACTTTTGGGCACCTAAAATATCGATTTTGAGCATGTTTTGGGTCTGTATCTTGAAAACATTCTAACTAGGAGTAGGTATGTACAGATCTCTTCTAGGACCCAAAAATATCGAATTTTCGGATGTTTTGAGGTTAAATTTTGGATATAAACGGGTGCAGAAGATGCATACACATATTGACTTTGGGCACCTAAAATATCGATTTTCAGCATGTTTTGGGCCTGTATCTGAGTAGGCATGTACAGATCGCTTCTGGGACCCCAAAATATTGAATTTTCGTGTGTTTGGAGCCTGAATTTGAGATGTAAACGGGTACAGAAGATGCATGCACATATCGACTTTTGGGCACCTAAAAGATCGATTTTCAGTATGTTTTGGGCCTGTATATTGAAAATACTCTAACACGGAGTAGGCATGTACAGATCGCTTCTGGGACCCCAAAATATCGAATTTTCGGGTGTTTTGAGCCTGAATTTGAGATATAAACAGGTACTGAAGATGCATGCACATATCGACTTATGGGCACCTAAAATATCGATTTTGAGCATGTTTTGGGTCTGTATCTTGAAAACATTCTAACTAGGAGTAGGCATGTGCAGATCGCTTCTATGACCCAAAAATACCGAATTTTCGGGTGTTTTGAGCCTGAATTTGAGAGATATAAACGGGTTCAGAAAATGCATGCACATATCGACTTTGGACACTTAAAATATCGATTTTTAGCATATTTTGAGCCTATATTTTGAAGACATTCTAGCACTGAGTAGGCATATACAGATCGCTTCTGGGACCCAAAAATATCGAATTTTCAGATGTTTTGAGGTTGAATTTGAGATATAAACGAGTGCAGAAGATAAATACACATGTAGACTTTGGGCACCTAAAATATCGATTTTCACCATGTCTTGGGCCTATATTTGAGTAGGCATGTACAGATCGCTTCTGGGATCCAAAAATATTGATTTTTCGTGTGGTTGGAGCCTGAATTTGAGATATAAACGGGTACAGAAGATGAATGCACATATCGACTTTTGGGCACCTAAAAGATCGATTTTCAGTATGTTTTGGGCCTGTATTTTGAAAATACTCTAACACGGAGTAGGCATGTACAGTTCGCTTCTGGGACCCCAAAATATCGAATTTTCGGGTGTTTTGGGCCTGAATTTGAGATATCGACTTTGGGCACCTAAAATATCGATTTTTAGCATGTTTTGGGCCTATATTTTGGAAATATTCCAGCATTGAGAAGGCATGTACAGATCGCTTCTGGGACCCCAAAATATCGAATTTTCGTTTTTTTTTTTAGCCTGAATTTGAGATATAAACGGGTACAGAAAATGCATGAACATATTGACCTTGGGCACCTAAAATATCGATTTTCAGGATGTTTTGGGCCTGTATTTTGAAAATATTCTAACACGGAGTAGGCATGTACAGATCGCTCCTGGGACCCCAAAATATCGAATTTTCCGGTGTTTGGAGCCTGAATTTGAGATATAAACGGGTACAGAAGATGCATGCACATATCGACTTTGGACACTTAAAATATCGATTTTTAGCATTTTTTGAGCCTATATTTTGAAAACATTCAAGCACTAAGTAGGCATTTACAGATCTCTTCTGGGACCCAAAATATCGAATTTTCGGGTGTTGTGAGCCTGAATTTGAGATATTGACTTTGGGCACCTAAAATATCGATTTTTAGCATGTTTTGGGCCTATATTTTGAAAATATTCTAGCTCTAAGTAGGCATGTACAGATCGCTTCTGGGACCCCAAAATATCGAATTTTCGAGTGTTTTGAGCCTGAGTTTGAAATATAAACAGATACAGAAGATGCATGCACATATCGACTTTTGGGCACCTAAAATATCGATTTTGAGCATGTTTTGGGTCTGTACCTTGAAAACATTCTAACTAGGAGTAGGCTTGTACAGATCGCTTCTGGGACCCAAAAATATCGAATTTTCGGGTGTTTTGAGGTTGAATTTGGGATATAAACGGGTGCAGAATATGCATACATAAATTGACTTTGGGCACCTAAAATATCGATTTTCTGTATGTTTTGGGCCTGTATTTTGAAAATACTCTAACACGGAGTAGGCATGTACAGTTCGCTTCTGGGACCCCAAAATATCGAATTTTCGGGTGTTTTGGGCGTGAATTTGGGATATCGACTTTAGGCACCTAAAATATCGATTTTTAGCATGTTTTGGGCCTATATTTTGAAAATATTTGAGCACTAAGTAGGCATGTACAGATCACTTCTGGGACCCCAAAATATCGAATTTTCTGGTGTTTTGAGCCTGAATTTGAGATATAAACGGGTACAGAAGACGCATGCACGTATCGACTTTGGACACTTAAAATATCGATTTTAGCATGTTTTTAAGCCTATATTTTGAAAACATTCTAGCACTGAGTAGGCATGTACAGATCGCTTCTGGGACCCAAAAATATCGAATTTTCGGGCGTTTGGAGCCTGAATTTGAGATATAAACGGGTGCAGGAGATGAATGCACATATCGACTTTTGGGCACCTAAAATATCGATTTTCTGTATGTTTTGGGCCTGTATTTTGAAAATACTCTAACACGGAGTAGGCATGTACAGATCGCTTCTGAGACCCCAAAATATCGAATTTTCGGGTGTTTTGGGCCTCAATTTGAGATATCGACTTTGGGCTCCTAAAATATCGATTTTTAGCATGTTTTGGGCCTATATTTTGAAAATATTGTAGCACTGAGTAGGAATGTACAGATCGCTTCTGGGACCCCAAAATATCGAATTTTCTGTTTTTTTTAGCCTGAATTTGAGATATAAACGAGTACAGAAAATGCATGCACATATTGACTTTGGACACTTAAAATATCGATTTTTAGCATGTTTTGAGACTATATTTAAAAAACATTCTAGCACTAAGTAGGCATTTACAGAACACTTCTTGGACCCCAAAATATCGAATTTTCGGTTGTTGTGAGCCTGAATTTGAGATATAAACGGGTACAGAAGATGCATTCACATATCGAATTCTGGGCACCTAAAAGATCGATTTTTAGTATGTTTTGGTCCTGTATTTTGAAAATACTCTAACACGGAGTAGGCATGTACAGTTCGCTTCTGGGACCCCAAAATATCGAATTTTCGGGTGTTTTGGGCTTGAATTTGAGATATCGACTTTGGGCACCCAAAATATCGATTTTAGCATATTTTGGTCCAATATCTTAAAAATATTTTAGCACTAATAGGCATGTACAGATCACTTCTGGGACACTAAAATATCGAATTTTCGGGTGTTTTGAGTTTGAATTTGAGATATAAACGGGTACAGAAGATGCATGCACATATCGACTTTGGACACTTAAAATATCGATTTTAGCATGTTTTTGAGCCTATATTTTGAAAACATTCTAGCACTGAGTAGGCATGTACACATCGCTTCTGGGAACCAAAAATATCAAATTTTCGGATGTTTTGAGGTTGAATTTGGGATATAAACGGGTGCAGAAGATGCAGACACATATTGACTTTGTGCACATAAAATATCGATTTTCAGCATGTTTTGGGCCTGCATCCGAGTAGGCATGTACAGATCGCTTCTGGGACCCCAAAATATCGAATTTTCGGGTGTTTTGAGCCTGAATTTGAGATATAAACGGGTACAGAAGATGCATGCACATATCGACTTTGGACACTTAAAATATCGATTTTTAGCATGTTTTGAGCCTATATTTTGAAAACATTCTAGCACTGAGTAGGCATGTACAGATTGCTTCTGGGACCCAAAAATATCGAATTTTCGGGTGTTTTGAGGTAGAATTTGGGATATAAACGGGTGCAGAAGATGCATACACATATTGACTTTGGGCACATAAAATATCGATTTTCAGCATGTTTTAGGCCTGCATCTGAGTAGGCATGTACAGATCGCTTCTGGGACCCCAAAATATCGAATTTTCGGGTGTTTGGAGCCTGAATTTGAGATATAAACGGGTACAGAAGATGCATGCACATATCGAGTTTTGGGCACCTAAAATATCGATTTTCTGTATGTTTTGGGCCTGTATTTTGAAAATACTCTAACACGGAGTAGGCATGTACAGTTCGCTTCTGGGACCCAAAAATATCGAATTTTTGGGTGTTTTGAGCCTGAATTTCAGATATAGACTTTAGGCACCTAAAATATCGATTTTTAGCATGTTTTGGGCCTATATTTTGAAAATATACTTGCACTGAGTAGGCATGTACAGATCGCTTCTGGAACCCCAAAATATCGAATTTTCGGGTGTTTTGAACCGGAATTTGAGATTTAATCAGGTACTGAAGATGAATGCACATATCGACTTTTGGGCACCTAAAATATCGATTTTGAGCATGTTTTGGGTCTATGTCTTGAAAACATTCTAACTAGGAGTAGGCATGTACAGATCGCTTCTAGGACCCAAAAAAACCGAATTTTCGGGTGTTTGCAGCCTGAATTTGAGATATAGACGGGTACAGAAGATGCATGCACATATTGACTTTGGACACTTAAAATATCGATTTTTAGCATGTTTTGAGCCTATATTTTGAAAACATTCTAGCACTATGTAGGCATTTACAGATCACTTCTTGGACCCCAAAATATCGAATTTTCGGGTGTTGTGAGCCTGAATTTGAGATATAAACGGGTACAGAAGATGCATTCACATATCGACTTTTGGGCACCTTTAAAGATCGATTTTTAGTATGTTTTGGGCCTGTACTTTGAAAATACTCTAACACGGAGTAGGCATGTACAGATCGCTTCTGAGACCCCAAAATATCGAATTTTCGGGTGTTTTGGGCCTCAATTTGAGATATCGACTTTGGGCACCTAAAATATCGATTTTTAGCATGTTTTGGGCCTATATTTTGAAAATATTCTAGCACTGAGTAGGCATGTACAGATCGCTTCTGGAACCCCAAAATATCGAATTTTCTGTTTTTTTGAGCCTGAATTTGAGATATAAACGGGTACAGAAAATGCATGCACATATTGACTTTGGGCACCTAAAATATCGATTTTCAGCTTGTTTTGGGCCTGTATTTTAAAAATACTCTAACACGGAGTAGGCATGTACAGATTGCTTCTGGGACCCCAAAATATCGAATTTTTGGGTGTTTAGAACCTGAATTTGAGATATAAACGGGTACAGAAGATGCATGCACATATCGACTTTGGACACTTAAAATATCGATTTTTAGCATGTTTTGAGCCTATATATTGAAAACATTCCAGCACCAAGTAGGCATTTACAGATCACTTCTGGGACCCCAAAATATCGAATTTTCGGGTGTTGTGAGCCTGAATTTGAGATATAAACTGGTACAGAAGATGCATATACATATTGACTTTTGGGCACCTAATGGATCGATTTTTAGTAGGTTTTGGGCCTGTATTTTGAAAATACTCTAACACAGAGTAGGCATGTACAGTTCGCTTCTGGGACCCCCAAATATCGACTTTTCGGGTGTTTTGGGCTTCAATTTGAGATATCGACTTTGGGCACCTAAAATATCGATTTATAGCATGTTTTGGGCCTATATTTTGAAAACATTCTAGCACTGAGTAGGCATGTACAGATCGCTTCTGGGACCCAAAAATATCGAATTTTCGGGTGTTTTGATGTTGAATTTGGGATATAAACGGGTGCAGAAGATGCATACACACATTGATTTTGGTCACCTAAAATATCAATTTTCAGCATGTTTTGGGCCTGTTTTTTGAAAATACTCTAACACGGAGTAGGCAAGTTCAGATCGCTTCTGGGACCCCAAAATATCGAATTTTCGGGTGTTTTGGGTCTGAATTTGAGATATAGACTTTAGGCACCTAAAATATCGATTTTTAGTATGTTTTGGGCCTATATTTTAAAAATATTCTAGCACTGAGTAGGCATGTACAGATCGCTTCTGGGACCCCAAAATATCGAATTTTCGGGTGTTTTGAGCCTGAATTTGAGATATAAACGGGTACAGAAGATGCATGCACATATCGACTTTGGACACTTAAAATATCGATTTTTAGCATGTTTTGAGCCTATATTTTGAAAACATTCTAGCACTGAGTAGGCATGTACAGATTGCTTCTGGGACCCAAAAATATCGAATTTTCGTGTGTTTTGAGGTTGAATTTGGGATATAAACGGGTGCAGAAGATGCATACACATATTGACTTTGGGCACATAAAATATCGATTTTCAGCATGTTTTAGGCCTGCATCTGAGTAGGCATGTACAGATCGCTTCTGGGACCCCAAAATATCGAATTTTCGGGTGTTTGGAGCCTGAATTTGAGATATAAACGGGTACAGAAGATGCATGCACATATCGAGTTTTGGGCACCTAAAATATCGATTTTCTGTATGTTTTGGGCCTGTATTTTGAAAATACTCTAACACGGAGTAGGCATGTACAGTTCGCTTCTGGGACCCCAAAATATCGAATTTTTGGGTGTTTTGAGCCTGAATTTGAAATATAGACTTTAGGCACCTAAAATATCGATTTTTAGCATGTTTTGGGCCTATATTTTGAAAATATACTAGCACTGAGTAGGCATTTACAGTTCGCTTCTGGGACCCCAAAATATCGAATTTTCGGGTGTTTTAGGCCTGAATTTGGGCACCTAAAATATCGATTTTTAGCTTTTTTTGGGCCTATATTTTTAAAATATTCTAGCACTAAGTAGGCATGTACAGATCACTTTTGGGACCCCAAAATATCGAATTTTCGGGTGTTTTGTGCCTGAATTTGAGATATAAACGGGTACAGAAGATGCATCCGCATATCGACTTTTAGGCACCTAAAAGATCGATTTTCAGTATGTTTTGGGCCTGTATTTTGAAAATACTCTAACACGGAATAGACATGTACAGTTCGCTTGTGGGACCCTAAAATATCGAATTTTCGGGTGTTTTGGGCCTGAATTTGAGATATTGACTTTGCTCACCTAAAATATCGATTTTAAGCATGTTTTGGGCCTATATTTTGAAAATATTCTAGCACTGAGTAGGCATGTACAGATCGCTTCTGGGACCCCAAAATAACGAATTTTCGGGTATTTTGAGCCCGAATTTGAGATATAAACGGGTACAGAAAATGCATGCACATATTGACTTTGGGCACCTAAAATATCGATTTTCAGCATGTTTTGGACCTGTATTTTGAAAATATTCTAACACGGAGTAGGCATGTACAGATCGCTTTTGGGACCCAAAAATATCGAATTTTCGGGTGTTTTGAGCCTGAATTTGAGATATAAACAGGAACAGAAGATGCATTCACATATCAACTTTTGGGCACCTAAAATATCGATTTTGAGCATGTTTTGGGTCTGTATCTTGAAAACATTCTAACTAGGAGTAGGCATGTACAGATCGCTTCTAGGACCCAAAAATACCGTATTTTCGGGTGTTTGGAGCCTGAATTTGAGATATAAACGGGCACAGAAGATGCATGCACATATCGACTTTGGACACTTAAAATATCGATTTTTAGCATGTTTTGAGCCTATATTTTGAAAACATTCTAGCACTAAGTAGGCATTTAGTGATCACTTCTGGAACCCCAAAATATCAAATTTTCGGGTGTTGTGAGCCTGAATTTAAGATATAAACGGGTACAGAAGATGCATGCACATATCGACTTTTGGGCACCTAAAAGATCGATTCTCAGTATGTTTTGGGCCTGTATTTTGAAAATACTCTAACACGGAGTAGGCATGTACAGTTTGCTTCTGGGACCCCAAAATATCGAATTTTCAGGTGCTTTGGGCCTGAATTTGAGATATCGACTTTGGGCACCTAAAATATCGATTTTTAGCATGTTTTGGGCCTATATTTTTAAAATATTCTAGCACTAAGTAGGCATGTACAGATCACTTCTGGGACCCCAAAATATCGAATTTTCGGGTGTTTTGAGCCTGAATTTGAGATATAAACGTGTACAGAAGATGCATGCACATATCGACTTTTGACACTTAAAATATCGATTTTTAGCATGTTTTTGAGCCTATATTTTGAAAACATTCTAGCACTGAGTAGGCATGTACAGATCGCTTTTGGGACCCAAAAATATCGAATTTTCGGGTGTTTTGAGGTTGAATTTGGGATACAAACGGGTGCAGAAGATGGATACACACATTGACTTTGGTCACCTAAAATATCGATTTTCAGCATGTTGTGGCCCTGTATTTTGAAAATACTCTAACACGGAGTAGGCAAGTTCAGATCGCTTCTGGAATCCCAAAATATAGAATTTTCGGGTGTTTGAAGCCTGAATTTGAGATATAAACGGGTACAGAAGATGCATCCACATATCGACTTTTGGGCACCTAAATGATTGATTTACAGTATGTTTTGGGCCTGTATATTGAAAATACTCTAACACGGAGTAGGCATGTACAGATCTCTTCTGGGACCCCAAAATATCGAATTTTCGGGTGTTTAGGGGCTGAATTTGAGATATCGACTTTGGGCACCTAAAATATCGATTTATAGCATGTTTTGGGCCTGTATTTTGAAAATATTCTAGCACTAAGTAGGCATGTACAGATCACTTCTGGGACCCCAAAATATTGAATTTTCTGGTGTTTTGAGCCTGAATATGAGATATAAACGGGTACAGACGATGCATGCACGTACCGACGTTTGGGTACCTAAAATATCGATTTTTAGCATGTTTTCGGCCTTTATTTTGAAAATATTCTAGCACTGAGTAGGCATGTACAAATCGCTTCTGGAACTCCAAAATATAGAATTTTAGGTTGTTTTGAGCTTGATTTTGAGATATAAACAGGTACTGAAGATGCATTCACATATCGACTTTGGACACTTAATATATCGATTTTTAGCATGTTTTGAGCCAATATTTTGAAAACATTTTTGCACTGAGTAGGCATGTACAGATCGCTTCTGGGACACAAAAATATCGAATTTTCGGGTGCTTTGAGGTTGAATTTGAGATATAAACGGGTGCAGAAGATTCATACACATATTGACTTTGGGCACATAAAATATCGATTTTCAGCATGTTTTGGGCCTTTATCTGAGTAGGCATGTACTGATCGCTTCTGGGAACACAAAATATCGAATTTTCGGGTGTTTTGAGCCTGAATTTGAGATATAAACGGGTACAGAAGTTGCATGCACATATCGACTTTTGGGCACCTAAAATATCGATTTTCAGTATGTTTTGGGCCTGTATTTTGAAAATACTCTAACACGGAGTAGGCATGTACAGTTCGCTTCTGGGACCCCAAAATATCAAATTTTCGGGTGTTTTGAGCCTGAATTTGAGATATAAACGAGTACAGAAGATGCATCCACATATCGACTTTGGACACTTAAAATATCGATTTTTAGCATGTTTTGAGCCTATATTTCGAAAACATTCTAGCCCTAAGTAGGCATTTACAGATCACTTCTGGGACCTCAAAATATCTAATTTTCGGGTGTTTTGAGCCTGAATTTGAGATATAAACGGGTACAGAAGATGCATTCACATATCGACTTATGGGCACCTAAAAGATCGATTTTCTGTATGTTTTGGGCCTGTAATTTGAAAATACTCTAACACGGAGTAGGCATGTACAAATCGCTTCTGGGACCCCAAAATATCGAATTTTCGGGTGTTTTGGGCCTGAATTTGAGATATCGACTCTAGGCACCTAAAATATCGATTTTTAGCATGTTTTGGGCCTATATTTTGAAAATATTCTAGCACTGAATAGGCATGTGCAGATCGGTTCTGGGACCCCAAAATATCGAATTTTCGGGTTTTTGGAGCCTGAATTTAAGATATAAACGGGTACAGAAGATGCATGCACATATCGACTTTGGACACTTAAAATATCGATTTTTAGCATGTTTTGAGCCTATATTTTGAAAACATTCCAGCACTGAGTAGGCATGTACAGATCGCTTCTGAGACCCAAAAATATCGAATTTTCGGGTGTTTTGAGGTTGAATTTGGGATATAAACGGGTGCAGAATATGCATACACGTATTGACTTTGGGAACCTAAAATATCGATTTTCAGCATGTTTTGGGCCTGTATCTGAGTAGGCATGTACCGATCGCTTCTGGGACCCCAAAATATCGTATTTTCGGGTGTTTGGAGCCTGAATTTGAGATATAAACAGGTACAGAAGATGCATGCACATATCGACTTTGGACACTTAAAATATCGATTTTTAGCATGTTTTGAGCCTATATTTTGAAAACATTCTAGCACTGAGTAGGCATGTACAGATCGCTTTTGGGACCCAAAAATATCGAATTTCCGGGTGTTTTGAGGTTGAATTTGGGATATAAACGGGTGCAGAATATGCATACACGTATTGACTTTGGGCACCTAAAATATCGATTTTCAGCATGTTTTGGGCCTGTATCTGAGTAGGCATGTACAGATCGCTTCTGGGACCCCAAAATATCAAATTTTCGGGTGTTTGGAGCCTGAATTTGAGATATAAACGGGTACAGAAGATGCATGCACATATTGACTTTTGGGCACCTAAAAAATCGATTTTCTGTATGATTTGGGTGTGTATTTTGCAAATACTCTAACAGAGAGTAGGTTGTAGAAGTCGCTTCTGGGACCCCAAAATATCGAATTTTCGGGTGTTTTGGGCCTGAATTTGAGATATCGACTTTGGGCACCTAAAATATCGATTTGTAGCATGTTTTGGGACTATATTTTAAAAGTATTCTAGCACTGAGTAAGCATGTACAGATCGCTTCTGGGACCCCAAAATATCGAATTTTCGGGTGTTTTGAGCCTGAATTTGAGATATAAACGGGTACAGAAAATGCATGCACTTTGGGCACCTAAAATATCGATTTTCAGCATGTTTTGGACCTGTATTTTGAAAATACTTTAACACGGAGTAGGCATGTACAGATCGCTTCTGGGACCCAAAAATATCGAATTTTCGGGTGTTTTGAGCCTGAATTTGATATATAAACAGGTACTAAAGATGCATGCACATATCGACTTTTGGGTACGTAAAATATCGATTTTGTGCATGTTTTGGGTCTGTATCTTAAAAAACATTCTAACTAGGAGTAGGCATGTACAGATCGCTTCTAGGACCAAATATACCGAATTTTCGGGTGTTTGAGCCTGAATTTGAGATATAAACGGGTACAGAATATGCATGCACATATCGACTTTGGACACTTACAATATCGATTTTTAGCATGTTTTGAGCCTATATTTTGAAAACATTCTAGCACTCAGTAGGCATGTACAGATCGCTTCTGGGACCCCAAAATATCGAATTTTCGGGTGTTTCCGGCCTGAATTTGAGATATTGACTTCGGGCACCTAAAATATCGATTTTTAGCATGTTTTGGGCCTCTACTTTGAAAATATTCTAGCACTGAGTAGGTATGTACAGATCGCTTCTGGGAACTCAAAATATCGAATTTTCGGGTGTTTTGAGCATGAATTTGAGATATAAACGGGTACAGAATATGCATCCACATATCGACTTTTGGGCACCTAAAAGATCGATTTTCAGTATGTTTTGGGCCTGTATATTGAAAATACTCTATCACGGAGTAGGCATGTACAGATCGCTTCTGGGACCCCAAAATATCGAATTATCGGGTGTTTGGAGACTGAATTTGAGATATAAACGGATACAGAAGATGCATGCACCCATCGACTTTGGACACTTAAAATATCGATTTTTAGCATGTTTTGAGCCTATATTTTGAAAACATTCTAGCACTGAGTAGGCATGTACAGATCGCTTCTTGGACCCAAAAATATCGAATTTTCGGGTGTTTTGAGGTTGAATTTGGGATATAAACGGGTGCAGAATATGCATACACGTATTGACTTTGGGCACCTAAAATACCGATTTTCAGCATGTTTTGGGCCTGTATCTGAGTAGGCATGTACAGATCGCTTCTGGGACCCCAAAATATCGTATTTTCGGGTGTTTGGAGCCTGAATTTGAGATATAAACGGGTACAGAAGATGCATGCACATATCGACCTTGGACACTTAAAATATCGATTTTTAGCATGTTTTTAACCTATATTTTGAAAACATTCTAGCACTGAGTAGGCATGTACAGATCGCTTTTGGGACCCAAAAATATCGAATTTCCGGATGTTTTGAGGTTGAATTTGGGATATAAACGGGTGCAGAATATGCATACACGTATTGACTTTGGCCACCTAAAATATCGATTTTCAGCATGTTTTGGGCCTGTATCTGAGTAGGCATGTACAGATCGCTTCTGGGACCCCAAAATATCAAATTTTCGGGTGTTTGGAGCCTGAATTTGAGATATAAACGGGTACAGAAGATGCATGCACATATTGACTTTTGGGCACCTAAAAAATCGATTTTCTGTATGATTTGGGTCTGTATTTTGCAAATACTCTAACATAGAGTAGGTTGTAGAAGTCGCTTCTGGGACCCCAAAATATCGAATTTTCGGGTGTTTTGGGCCTGAATTTGAGATATCGACTTTGGGCACCTAAAATATCGATTTGTAGCATGTTTTGGGACTATATTTTAAAAGTATTCTAGCACTGAGTAAGCATGTACAGATCGCTTCTGGGACCCCAAAATATCGAATTTTCGGGTGTTTTGAGCCTGAATTTGAGATATAAACGGGTACAGAAAATGCATGCACTTTGGGCACCTAAAATATCGATTTTCAGCATGTTTTGGACCTGTATATTGAAAATACTTTAACACGGAGTAGGCATGTACAGATCGCTTCTGGGACCCAAAAATATCGAATTTTCGGGTGTTTTCAGCCTGAATTTGATATATAAACAGGTACTAAAGATGCATGCACATATCGACTTTTGGGTACGTAAAATATCGATTTTGTGCATGTTTTGGGTCTGTATCTTAAAAAACATTCTAACTAGGAGTAGGCATGTACAGATCGCTTCTAGGACCAAATATACCGAATTTTCGGGTGTTTGAGCCTGAATTTGAGATATAAACGGGTACAGAATATGCATGCACATATCGACTTTGGACACTTACAATATCGATTTTTAGCATGTTTTGAGCCTATATTTTGAAAACATTCTAGCACTCAGTAGGCATGTACAGATCGCTTCTGGGACCCCAAAATATCGAATTTTCGGGTGTTTTCGGCCTGAATTTGAGATATTGACTTCGGGCACCTAAAATATCGATTTTTAGCATGTTTTGGGCCTCTACTTTGAAAATATTCTAGCACTGAGTAGGTATGTACAGATCGCTTCTGGGAACTCAAAATATCGAATTTTCGGGTGTTTTGAGCCTGAATTTGAGATATAAACGGGTACAGAACGTGCATCCACATATCGACTTTTGGGCACCTAAAAGATCGATTTTCAGTATGTTTTGGGCCTGTATATTGAAAATACTCTATCACGGAGTAGGCATGTACAGATCGCTTCTGGGACCCCAAAATATCGAATTATCGGGTGTTTGGAGCCTGAATTTGAGATATAAACGGATACAGAAGATGCATGCACATATCGACTTTGGACACTTAAAATATCGATTTTTAGCATGTTTTGAGCCTATATTTTGAAAACATTCTAGCACTGAGTAGGCATGTACAGATCGCTTCTTGGACCCAAAAATATCGAATTTTCGGGAGTTTTGAGGTTGAATTTGGGATATAAACGGGTGCAGAATATGCATACACGTATTGACTTTGGGCACCTAAAATACCGATTTTCAGCATGTTTTGGGCCTGTATCTGAGTAGGCATGTACAGATCGCTTCTGGGACCCCAAAATATCGTATTTTCGGGTGTTTGGAGCCTGAATTTGAGATATAAACGGGTACAGAAGATGCATGCACATATCGACCTTGGACACTTAAAATATCGATTTTTAGCATGTTTTTAACCTATATTTTGAAAACATTCTAGCACTGAGTAGGCATGTACAGATCGCTTTTGGGACCCAAAAATATCGAATTTCCGGGTGTTTTGAGGTTGAATTTGGGATATAAACGGGTGCAGAATATGCATACACGTATTGACTTTGGGCACCTAAAATATCGATTTTCAGCATGTTTTGGGCCTGTATCTGAGTAGGCATGTACAGATCGCTTCTGGGACCCCAAAATATCAAATTTTCGGGTGTTTGGAGCCTGAATGTGAGATATAAACGGGTACAGAAGATTCATGCACATATCGACTTTTGTGCACCTAAAAAATCGATTTTCTGTATGATTTGGGGCTGTATTTTGAAAATACTCTAACATAGAGTAGGTTGTACAAGTCGCTTCTGGGACCCCAAAATATCGAATTTTCGGGTGTTTTAGGCCTGAATTTGAGATATCGACTTTGGGCACCTAAAATATCGATTTGTAGAATGTTTTGGGACTATATTTTAAAAGTATTCTAGCACTGAGTAAGCATGTACAGATCGCTTCTGGGACCCCAAAATATCGAATTTTCGGGTGTTTTGAGCCTGAATTTGAGATATAAACGGGTACAGAAGATGCATCCACATATCGACTTTTGGGCACCTAAAAGATCGATTTTCAGTATGTTTTGGGCCTGTATATTGAAAATACTCTAACACGGAGTAGGCATGTACAGATCTCTTCTGGGGCCCCAAAATATCGAATTTTCGGGTGTTTTGGGCCTGAAATTGAGATATCGACTTTGGGCACCTAAAATATCGATTTTTAGCATGTTTTGGGCCTATATTTTGAAAATATTGTAGCACTGAGTAGGCATGTACAGATCGCTTCTAGGACCCCAAAATATCGAATTTTCGGGTGTTTTGAGCCTGAATTAGTGATATAAACAGGTACAGAAGATGCATGCACATATCGACTTTGGACACTTAAAATATCTATTTTTAGCATGTTTTGAGCCTATATTTTGAAAAAATTCTAGCACTGAGTAGGCATGTACAGATCGCTTCTGGGACTCAAAAATATCTAATTTTCGGGTGTTTTGAGGTTGAATTTGGGATATAAACGGGTTCAGAATATGCATACACGTATTGACTTTGGGCACATAAAATAACGATTTTCAGCATGTTTTGGGCCTGTATCTGAGTAGGCATGTACAGATCGCTTCTGGGACTCCAAAATATCGTATTTTCGGGTGTTTGGAGCCTGAATTTGATATATAAACGGGTACAGAAGATGCATGCACATATCGACTTTTTGGCAACTAAAAAATCGATTTTCTGTATGATTTGGGGCTGTATTTTGCAAATACTCTAACATAGAGTAGGTTGTACAGATCGCTTCTGGGACCCCAAAATATCGAATTTTCGGGTGTTTTGGGCCTGAATTTGAGATATCGACTTTGGGTACCTAAAATATCGATTTTTAGCATGTTTTGGGACTATATTTTGAAAACATTCTAGCTCTCAGTAGGCATGTACAGATCGCTTCTGGGACCCCAAAATATCGAATTTTCGGGTGTTTTGAGCCTGAATTTGAGATATAAACGGGTACAGAAGATGCATCCGCATATCGACTTTTAGGCACCTAAATGATCGATTTTTAGTATGTTTTGGGCCTGTATTTTGAAAATACTCTATCACGGAATAGACATGTACAGTTTGCTTGTGGGACCCCAAAATATCGAATTTTCGGGTGTTTTGGGCCTGAAATTGAGATATCGACTTTGGGCACCTAAAATATCGATTTTTAACATGCTTTGGGCCTATATTTTGAAAATATTGTAGCACTGAGTAGGCATGTACAGATCGCTTCTAGGACCCCAAAATATCGAATTTTCGGGTGTTTTGAGCCTGAATTAGTGATATAAACAGGTACAGAAGATGCATGCACATATCGACTTTGGACATTTAAAATATCTATTTTTAGCATGTTTTGAGCCTATATTTGTAAAAAATTCTAGCACTGAGTAGGCATGTACAGATCGCTTCTGGGACTCAAAAATATCGAATTTTCGGGTGTTTTGAGGTTGAATTTGGGATATAAACGGGTTCAGAATATGCATACACGTATTGACTTTGGGCACATAAAATAACGATTTTCAGCATGTTTTGGGCCTGTATCTGAGTAGGCATGTACAGATCGCTTCTGGGACTCCAAAATATCGTATTTTCGGGTGTTTGGAGCCTGAATTTGTTATATAAACGGGTACAGAAGATGCATGCACATATCGACTTTTTGGCACCTAAAAAATCGATTTTCTGTATGATTTGGGGCTGTATTTTGCAAATACTCTAACATAGAGTAGGTTGTACAGATCGCTTCTGGGACCCCAAAATATCGAATTTTCGGGTGTTTTGGGCCTGAATTTGAGATATCGACTTTGGGCACCTAAAATATCGATTTTTAGCATGTTTTGGGACTATATTTTGAAAACATTCTAGCTCTCAGTAGGCATGTACAGATCGCTTCTGGGACCCCAAAATATCGAATTTTCGGGTGTTTTGAGCCTGAATTTGAGATATAAACGGGTACAGAAGATGCATCCGCATATCGACTTTTAGGCACCTAAATGATCGATTTTTAGTATGTTTTGGGCCTGTATTTTGAAAATACTCTAACACGGAATAGACATGTACAGTTTGCTTGTGGGACCCCAAAATATCGAATTTTCGGGTGTTTTGGGCCTGAATTTTAGATATTGACTTTGGGCACCTAAAATATCGATTTTTAGCATGTTTTGGGCCTATATTTTGAAAATATTCTAGCACTGAGTAGGCATGTACAGATCGCTTCTGGGACCTCCAAATATCGATTTTTCGGGTGTTTTGAGCCTGAATTTGAGATATAAACGGGTACAGAAGATGCATCCACATATCGACTTTTGGGCACCTAAAAGATCGATTTTCAGTATGTTTTGGGCCTGTATATTGAAAATACTCTAACACGGAGTAGGCATGTACAGATCGCTTTTGGGACCCCAAAATATCGAATTTTCGGGTGTTTTGGGCCTGAAATTGAGATATAAACGGGTGCAGAATATGCATACACGTATTGACTTTGGGCACCTAAAATATCGATTTTCAGCATGTTTTGGGCCTGTATCTGAGTAGGCATGTACAGATCGCTTATGGGACCCCAAAATATCAAATTTTCGGGTGTTTGCAGCCTGAATTTGAGATATAAACGGGTACAGAAGATTCATGCACATATTGACTTTTGGGCACCAAAAAAATTGATTTTCTGTATGATTTGGGGTTGTATTTTGCAAATACTCTAACATAGAGTAGGTTGTAGTAGTAGCTTCTGGGACCCCAAAATATCGAATTTTCGGGTGTTTTGGGCCTGAATTTGTGATATCGACTTTGGGCACCTAAAATATCGATTTGTAGCATGTTTTGGGACTATATTTTAAAAGTATTCTAGCACTGAGTAAGCATGTACAGATCGTTTCTGGGACCCCAAAATATCGAATTTTCGGGTGTTTTGAGCCAGAATTTGAGATATAAACGGGTACAGAAAATGCATGCACTTTGGGCACCTAAAATATCGATTTTCAGCATGTTTTGGACATGTATTTTGAAAATACTTTAACACGGAGTAGGCATGTACAGATCGCTTCTGGGACCCAAAAATATCGAATTTTCGGGTGTTTTGAGCCTGAATTTGAGATATAAACAGGTACTAAAGATGCATGCACATATCGACTTTTGGGCACGTAAAATATCGATTTTGTGCATGTTTTGGGTCTGTATCTTAAAAAACATTCTAACTAGGAGTAGGCATGTAAAGATCGCTTCTAGGACCAAATATACCGAATTTTCGGGTGTTTTGAGCCTGAGTTTGAGATATAAACGGGTACAGAATATGCATGCACATATCGACTTTGGACACTTAAAATATCGATTTTTAGCATGTTTTGAGCCTATATTTTGAAAACATTCTAGCACTCAGTAGGCATGTACAGATCGCTTCTGGGACCCCAAAATATCGAATTTTCGGGTGTTTTGAGCCTGAATTTGAGATATAAACGGGTACAGAAGATGCATCCGCATATCGACTTTTAGGCACCTAAATGATCGATTTTCAGTATGTTTTGGGCCTGTATTTTTAAAATACTCTAACACGGAATAGACATGTACAGTTCGCTTGTGGGACTCCAAAATATCGAATTTTCAGGTGTTTTGGGCCTGAATTTGAGATATTGAATTTGGGCACCTAAAATATCGATTTTTAGCATGTTTTGGGCCTCTACTTTGAAAATATTCTAGCACTGAGTAGGCATGTACAGATCGCTTCTGGGAACTCAAAATATGGATGTTTCGGGTGTTTTGATCCTGAATTTGAGATATAAACGGGTACAGAAGATGCATCCACATATCGACTTGTGGGTACCTAAAAGATCGATTTTCAGTATGTTTTGGGCATGTATATTGAAAATACTCTAACACGGAGTAGGCATGTACAGATCGCTTCTGGGACCCCAAAATATCGAATTTTCGGGTGTTTGGAGCCTGAATTTGAGATATAAACGGGTACAGAAGATGCATGCACATATCGACTTTGGACACTAAAAATATCGATTTTTAGCATGTTTTGAGCCTATATTTTGAAAACATTCCAGCACTGAGTAGGCATGTACAGATCGCTTCTTGGACCCAAAAATATCGAATTTTCGGGTGTTTTGAGGTTGAATTTGGTATATAAACGGGTGCAGAATATGCATACACGTATTGACTTTGGGCACCTAAAATACCGATTTTCATCATGTTTTGGGCCTGTATCTGAGTAGGCATGTACAGATCGCTTCTGGGACCCCAAAATATCGTATTTTCGGGTGTTTGGAGCCTAAATTTGAGATATAAACGGGTACAGAAGATGCATGCACATATCGACTTTGGACACTTAAAATATCGATTTTTAGCATGTTTTGAGCCTATATTTTGAAAACATTCTAGCACTGAGTAGGCATGTACAGATCTCTTTTGGGACCCAAAAATATCGAATTTCCGGTTGTTTTGAGGTTGAATTTGGGATGTAAACGGGTGCAGAATATGCATACACGTATTGACTTTGGGCACCTAAAATATCGATTTTCAGCATGTTTTGGGCCGGTATCTGAGTAGGCATGTACAGATCGCTTCTGGGACCCCAAAATATCAAATTTTCGGGTGTTTGCAGCCTGAATTTGAGATATAAACGGGTACAGAAGATTCATGCACATATCGACTTTTGGGCACCTAAAAAATCGATTTTCTGTATGATTTGGGGCTGTATTTTGAAAATACTCTAACATAGAGTAGGTTGTACAAGTCGCTTCTGTGACCCCAAAATATCGAATTTTCGGGTGTTTTGGGCCTGAATTTGAGATATCGACTTTGGGCACCTAAAATATCGATTTGTAGCATGTTTTGGGACTATATTTTAAAAGTATTCTAGCACTGAGTAAGCATGTACAGATCGCTTCTGGGACCCCAAAATATCGAATTTTCGGGTGTTTTGAGGTTGAATTTGATATATAAATGAGTTCAGAAGATGCATACACATATTGACTTTGGGCACCTAAAATATCGATTTTCAGCATGTTTTGGGCCTGTATCTGAGTAGGCATGTACAGATCGCTTTTAGGACCAAAAAATACCGAATTTTCGGGTGTTTTGAGCCTGAATTTGAGATATAAACGGGTACAGAAGATGCATCCACATATCGACTTTGGACACTTAAAATATCGATTGTTAGCATGTTTTGAGCCTATATTTTGAAAACATTCTAGTACTAAGTAGGCATTTACAGATCACTTCTGGGACCCCAAAATATCGAATTTTCGGGTATTTTGAGCCTGATTTTGAGATATAAACGGGTACAGAAGATACATCCGCATATCGACTTTTAGGCACCTAAAAGATCGATTTTCAATATGTTATGGGCCTGTATTTTGAAAATACTCTAACACGGAATAGACATGTACAGTTCGCTTGTGAGACCCCAAAATATCGAATTTTCGGGTGTTTTGGGCCTAAATTTGAAATATTGACTTTGGGCACCTAAAATATCGATTTTTAGCATGTTTTGGGCCTATATTTTGAAAATATTCAAGCACTGAGTAGGCATGTACAGATCGCTTCTGGGACCCCAAAATAACGAATTTTCGGGTATTTTGAGCCTGATTTTAAAATATAAACGGGTACAGAAAATGCATGCACATATTGACTTTGGACACCTAAAATATCGATTTTCAGCATGTTTTGGGCCTGTATTTTGTAAATATTCTAACACGGAGTAGGCATGTACAGATCGCTTTTGGGACCCAAAAATATCGAATTTTCGGGTGTTTTGAGCCTGAATTTGAGATATAAGCAGGTACGGAAGATGCATGCACATATCGACTTTCGGGCACCTAAAATATCGATTTTGAGCATGTTTTGGGTCTGTATCTTGAAAACATTCTAACTAGGAGTAGGCATGTACAGATCGCTTCTAGGACCCAATAATACCGAATTTTCGGGTGTTTGGAGCCTGAATTTGAGATATAAACAGGTACAGAAGATGCATGCACATATCGACTTGGGACACTTAAAATATCGATTTTTAGCATGTTTTGAGCCCATATTTTGAAAACATTCTAGCACTAAGTAGGCATTTAGTGATCACTTCTGTGACCCCAAAATATCTAATTTTCGGGTGTTGTGAGCCTGAATTTGAGATATAATCGGGTACAGAAGATGCATGCACATATCGACTTTTGGGCACCTAAAAGATCGATTTTCAGTATGTTTTGGGCCTGTTATTAGAAAATACTCTAACACGGAGTAGGCATCTATAGTTCGATTCTGGGACCCCAAAATATCGAATTTTCGGGTGCTTTAGGACTGTATTTGAGATATCGACTTTGGGCACCTAAAATATCGATTTTTAGCATTATTTGTGCCTATATTTTGAAAATATTCTAGCACTAAGTAAGCATGTACAGATCACTTCTGGGACCCCAAAATATCGAATTTTCGGGTGTTTTGAGCCTGAATTTGAGATATAAACGGGTACAGAAGATGCATGCACATATCGACTTTTGACAATTAAAATATCGATTTTAGCATGTTTTTTAACCTATATTTTAAAAAAACATTCTAGCACTGAGGAGGCATGTACAGATCGCTTCTGGGACCCAAAAATATCGAATTTTCGGGTGGTTTGAGGTTGAATTTGGGATATAAACGGGTGCAGAAGATGCATACACACATTGACTTTGGTCACCTAAAATATCGATTTTCAGCATGTTTTGGGCCTGTATTTTGAAAATACTCTAACACGGAGTAGGCAAGTTCAGATCGCTTCTGGAACCCCAAAATATCGAATTTTCGGGTGTTTGGAGCCTGAATTTGAGATATAAACGGGTACAGAAGATGCATTCACATATCGACTTTTGGGCACCTAAAACATTGATTTTCAGATTTATTTTTTGGCCTGTATATTGAAAATACTCTAACACGGAGTACGCATGTACAGATCGCTTCTGGGACCCCAAAATATCGAATTTTCGGGTGTTTTGGGGCTGAATTTGAGATATCGACTTTGGGCACCTAAAATATCGATTTAGAGAATGTTTTGGGCCTATATTTTGAAAATATTCTAGCACTAAGTAGGCATGTGCAGATCACTTCTGGGACCCCAAAATATCGAATTTTCTGGTGTTTTGAGCCTGAATTTGAGATATAAACGAGAGCAGAAGATGCATACACATATTGACTTTGGGCACCTAGAATATCGATTTTCAGCATGTTTTGGGCCTGTATCTGAGTAGGCATGTACAGATCGCTTCTGGGATCCCAAAATATCGAATTTTCAGGTGTTTGGAGCCTGAATTTGAGATATAAACGGGTACAGAAGATGCATGCACATATCGACTTTGGTCACTTAAAATATCGATTTTTAGCATGTTTTGAGCCTATATTTTGAAAACATTCTAGCACTGAGTAGGCATGTACAGATCGCTTCTTGGACCCAAAAATATCGAATTTTCGGGTGTTTTGAGGTTGAATTTGGGATATAAACGGGTGCAGAATATGCATACACGTATTGACTTTGGGCACCTAAAATACCGATTTTCAGCATGTTTTGGGCCTGCATCTGAGTAGGCATGTACAGATCGCTTCTGGGACCCCAAAATATCGAATTTTCGGGTGTTTGGAGCCTGAATTTGAGATATAAACGGGTACAGAAGATGCATGCACATATCGACTATTGGGCACCTAAAAGATCGATTTTCTGTATGTTTTGTGCCTTTATTTTGAAAATACTCTAACACGGAGTAGGCATGTACCGTTCGCTTCTGGGACCCCAAAATATCGAATTTTCGGGTGTTTTGGGCCTGAATTTGAGATATCAACTTTGGGCACCTTAAATATCGATTTTTAGCATGTTTTGGGCCTATATTTTGAAAATATCCTAGCACTGAGTAGGCATGTACAGATCGCTTCTGGAACTCCAAAATATAGAATTTTCGGGTGTTTTTAGCTGATTTTGAGATATAAACAGGTACTGAAGATGCATTCACATATCGACTTTGGACACTTAATATATCGATTTTTAGAATGTTTTGAGCCTATATTTTGAAAACATTTTAGCACTGAGTAGGCATGTACCGATCGCTTCAAGGACACAAAAATATCGAATTTTCGGGTGCTTTGAGGTTGAATTTGAGATATAAACGGGTGCAGAAGATACATACACATATTGACTTTGGGCACATAAAATATCGATTTTCAGCATGTTTTGGGCCTTTATCTGTGTAGGCATGTACAGATCGCTTCTGGGAACCCAAAATATCGAATTTTTGGGTGTTTTGAGTCTGAATTTGAGATATAAACGGGTACAGAAGATGCATGCACATATCGACTTTTGGGCACCTAAAATATCGATTTTCAGTATGTTTTGGGCCTGTATTTTGAAAATACTCTGACACGGAGTAGGCATGTACAGTTCGCTTCTGGGACCCCAAAATATCAAATTTTCGGGTGTTTTGAGCCTGAATTTGAGATATAAACGGGTACAGAAGATGCATCCACATATCGACTTTGGACACTTAAAATATCGATTTTTAGCATGTTTTGAGCCTATATTTCGTAAACATTCTAGCACTAAGTAGGCATTTACAGATCACTTCAGGGACCCCAAAATAATTAATTTTCGGGTGTTTTGAGCCTGAATTTGAGATATAAACGGGTACAGAAGATGCATCCACATATCGACTTTGGACACTTAAAATATCGATTTTTAGCATGTTTTGAGCCTATATTTTGAAAACATTCTAGCACTGAGTAGGCATGTACAGATCGCTTTTGGGACCCAAAAATATCGAATTTCCGGGTGTTTTGAGGTTGAATTTGGGATATAAACGGGTGCAGAATATGCATACACGTATTGACTTTGGGCACCTAAAATATCGATATTCAGCATGTTTTGGGCCGGTATCTGAGTAGGCATGTACAGATCGCTTCTGGGACCCCAAAATATCAAATTTTCGGGTGTTTGCAGCCTGAATTTGAGATATAAACGGGTACAGAGGATTCATGCACATATCGACTTTTGGGCACCTAAAAAATCGATTTTCTGTATGATTTGGGGCTGTATTTTGAAAATACTCTAACATAGAGTAGGTTGTACAAGTCGCTTCTGGGACCCCAAAATATCGAATTTTCGGGTGTTTTGGGCCTGAATCTGAGATATCGACTTTGGGCACCTAAAATATCGATTTGTAGCATGTTTTGGGACTATATTTTAAAAGTATTCTAGCACTGAGTAAGCATGTACAGATCGCTTCTGGGACCCCAAAATATCGAATTTTCGGGTGTTTTGAGGTTGAATTTGATATATAAATGAGTTCAGAAGATGCATACACATATTGTCTTTGGGCACCTAAAATATCGATTTTCAGCATGTTTTGGGCCTGTATCTGAGTAGGCATGTACAGATCGCTTTTAGGACCAAAAAATACCGAATTTTCGGGTGTTTTGAGCCTGAATTTGAGATATAAACGGGTACAGAAGATGCATCCACATATCGACTTTGGACACTTAAAATATCGATTGTTAGCCTGTTTTGAGCCTATATTTTGAAAACATTCTAGTACTAAGTAGGCATTTACAAATCACTTCTGGGACCCGAAAATATCGAATTTTCGGGTATTTTGAGCCTGATTTTGAGATATAAACGGGTACAGAAGATTCATCCGCATATCGACTTTTAGGCACCTAAAAGATCGATTTTCAATATGTTTTGGGCCTGTATTTTGAAAATACTCTAACACGGAATAGACATGTACAGTTCGCTTGTGAGACCCCAAAATATCGAATTTTCGGGTGTTTGGAGCCTAAATTTGAAATATTGACTTTGGGCACCTAAAATATCGATTTTTAGCATGTTTTGCGCCTATATTTTGAAAATATTCAAGCACTGAGTAGGCATGTACAGATCGCTTCTGGGACCCCAAAATAACGAATTTTCGGGTATTTTGAGCCTGATTTTGAAATATAAACGGGTACAGAAAATGCATGCACATATTGACTTTGGACACCTAAAATATCGATTTTCAGCATGTTTTGGGCCTGTATTTTGTAAATATTCTAACACGGAGTAGGCATGTACAGATCGCTTTTGGGACCCAAAAATATCGAATTTTCGGGTGTTTTGAGCCTGAATTTGAGATATAAGCAGGTACGGAAGAAGCATGCACATATAAACTTTCGGGCACCTAAAATATCGATTTTGAGCATGTTTTGGGTCTGTATCTTGAAAACATTCTAACTAGGAGTAGGCATGTACAGATCGCTTCTAGGACCCAAAAATACCGAATTTTCGGGTGTTTGGAGCCTGAATTTGAGATATAAACAGGTACAGAAGATGCATGCACATATCGACTTGGGACACTTAAAATATCGATTTTTAGCATGTTTTGAGCCTATATTTTGAAAAAATTCTAGCACTAAGTAGGCATTTAGTGATCACTTCTGTAACCCCAAAATATCGAATTTTCGGGTGTTGTGAGCCTGAATTTGAGATATAATCGGGTACAAAAGATGCATGCACATATCGACTTTTGGGCACCTAAAAGATCGATTTTCAGTATGTTTTGGGCCTGTTATTTGAAAATACTCTAACACGGAGTAGGCATCTACAGTTCGCTTCTGGGACCCCAAAATATCGAATTTTCGGGTGCTTTGGGCCTGAATTTGAGATATCGATTTTGGGCACCTAAAATATCGATTTTTAGCATTATTTGGGCCTATATTTTGAAAATATTCTAACACTAAGTAGGCATGTACAGATCACTTCTGGGACCCCAAAATATCGAATTTTCGGGTGTTTTGAGCCTGAATTTGAGATATAAACGAATACAGAAGATGCATGCACATATCGACTTTTGACAATTAAAATATCGATTTTAGCATGTTTTTTAACCTATATTTTAAAAAAACATTCTAGCACTGAGGAGGCATGTACAGATCGCTTCTGGGACCCAAAAATATCGAATTTTCGGGTGGTTTGAGGTTGAATTTGGGATATAAACGGGTGCAGAAGATTCATACACACATTGACTTTGGTCACCTAAAATATCGATTTTCAGCATGTTTTGGGCCTGTATTTTGAAAATACTCTAACACGGAGTAGGCAAGTTCAGATCGCTTCTGGAACCCCAAAATATCGAATTTTCGGGTGTTTGGAGCATGAATTTGAGATATAAACGGGTACAGAAGATGCATTCACATATCGACTTTTGGGCACCTAAAACATTGATTTTCATATTTTTTTTTTGGCCTGTATATTGAAAATACTCTAACACGGAGTACGCATGTACAGATCGCTTCTGGGACCCCAAAATATCGAATTTTCGGGTGTTTTGGGGCTGAATTTGAGATATCGACTTTGGGCACCTAAAATATCGATTTAGAGAATGTTTTGGGCCTATATTTTGAAAATATTCTAGCACTAAGTAGGCATGTACAGATCACTTCTTGGACCCCAAAATATCGAATTTTCTGGTGTTTTGAGCCTGAATTTGAGATATAAACGAGTGCAGAAGATGCATACACATATTGACTTTGGGCACCTAGAATATCGATTTTCAGCATGTTTTGGGCCTGTATCTGAGTAGGCATGTACAGATCGCTTCTGGGACCCCAAAATATCGAATTTTTGGGTGTTTGGAACCTGAATTTGAGATATAAACGGGTACAGAAGATGCATGCACATATCGACTATTGGGCACCTAAAAGATCGATTTTCTGTATGTCTTGGGCCTTTATTTTGAAAATACTCTAACACGGAGTAGGCATGTACCGTTCGCTACTGGGACCCCAAAATATCGAATTTTCGGGTGTTTTGGGCCTGAATTTGAGATATCAACTTTGGGCACCTTAAATATCGATTTTTAGCATGTTTTGGGCCTATATTTTGAAAATATCCTAGCACTGAGTAGGCATGTACAGATCGCTTCTGGAACTCCAAAATATAGAATTTTCGGGTGTTTTTAGCTGATTTTGAGATATAAACAGGTACTGAAGATGCATTCACATATCGACTTTGGACACTTAATATATCGATTTTTAGAATGTTTTGAGCCTATATTTTGAAAACATTTTAGCACTGAGTAGGCATGTACCGATCGCTTCTGGGACACAAAAATATCGAATTTTCGGGTGTTTTGAGCCTGAATTTGAGATATAAACGGGTACAGAAGATGCATTCACATATCGACTTATGGGCACCTAAAAGATCGATTTTCAGTATGTTTTGGGCCTGTAATTTGAAAATACTCTAACACGGAGTAGGCATGTACAGTTCGCTTCTGGGACCCCAAAATATCGAATTTTCGGGTGTTTTGGGCCTGAATTTGAGATATCGACTTTGGGCACCTAAAATATCGATTTATAGCATGTTTTAGGTCTATATTTTGAAAATATTCTAGCACTAAGTAGGCATGTATAGATCACTTCTGAGACACCAAAATATTGAATTTTTGTGTGTTTTGAGCTTGAATTTGAGATATAAACGGGTACAGAAGATGCATTCACATATCGACTTTTGGGCACCTAAAAGATCGATTTTCAGTATGTTTTGGGCCTGTATATTGAAAATACTCTAACACGGAGTAGGCATGTACAGTTCGCTTCTGGGACCCCAAAATAAAGAATTTTCGGGTGTTTTGTGCCTAAAATTGACATATCGACTTTGGGCACCTAAAATATCGATTTTTAGCATGTTTAGGGCCTATATTTTGAAAATATTGTAGCACTTAGTAGGCATGTACAGATCGCTTCTGGGACTCCAAAATATCGAATTTTCGGGTGTTTTGAGCCTGAATTTGAGATATAAACGGGTACAGAAGATGCATCCACATATCGACTTTTGGGCACCTAAAAGATCGATTTTCAGTATGTTTTGGGCCTGTATATTGAAAATACTCTAACACGGAGTAGGCATGTACAGATCTCTTCTGGGACCCCAAAATATCGAATTTTCGGTTGTTTTGGGCCTGAAATTGAGATATCGACTTTGGGCACTTAAAATATCGATTTTTAGCATGTTTTGAGCCTATATTTTGAAAACATTCTAGCACTGAGTAGGCATGTACAGATCGCTTCTGGGACTCAAAAATATCGAATTTTCGGGTGTTTTGAGGTTGAATTTGGGATATAAACGGGTGCAGAATATGCATACACGTATTGACTTTGGGCACATAAAATATCGATTTTCAGCATGTTTTGGGCCTGTATCTGAGTAGGCATGTACAGATCGCTTCTGGGACCCCAAAATATCGTATTTACGGGTGTTTGGAGCCTGAATTTGATATATAAACGGGTACAGAAGATGCATGCACATATCGACTTTTGGGCACCTAAAAAATCGATTTTCTGTATGATTTGGGTCTGTATTTTAAAAATACTCTAACATAGAGTAGGTTGTACAGATCGCTTCTGGGACCCCAAAATATCGAATTACCGAGTGTTTTGGGCCTGAATTTGTGATATCGACTTTGGGCACCTAAAATATCGATTTTTAGTATGTTTTGGGACTATATTTTAAAAGTATTCTAGCACTGAGTAAGCATGTACAGATCGCTTCTGGGACCCCAAAATATCGAATTTTCGGGTGTTTTGAGCCTGAATTTGAGATATAAACGGGTACAGAAAATGCATGCACTTTGGGCACCTAAAATATCGATTTTCAGCATGTTTGGACGTGTATTTTGAAAATACTTTAACACGGAGTAGGCATGTACAGATCGGTTCTGGGACCCAAAAATATCGAATTTTCGGGTGTTTTGAGCCTGAATTTGAGATATAAACAGGTACTAAAGATGCATGCACAAATCGACTTTTGGACACTTAAAATATCGATTTTTAGCATGTTTTGGGTCTGTATCATGAAAACATTCTAACTAGGAGTAGGCATGTACAGATCGCTTCTGGGACCCCAAAATATCGAATTTTCGGGTGTTTTGAGCCTGAATTTGAGATATAAACGGGTACAGAAGATGAATGCACATATCGACTTTTGGGCACTAAAAAGATTTATTTTCAGATTTTTTTTTTGGCCTGTATATTGAAAATACTTTAACACGGAGTACGCATGTACAGATCGCTTCTGGGACCCCAAAATATCGATTTTTCGGGTGTTTTGGGGCTGAATTTGAGATATCGACTTTGGGCACCTAAAATATCGATTTATAGCATGTTTTGGGCCTATATTTTGAAAATATTCTAGCACTAAGTAGGCATGTACAGATCACTTCTGGGACCCCAAAATATCGAATTTTCTGGTGTTTTGAGCCTGAATTTGAGATATAAACGAGTGCAGAAGATGCATCCACATATTGACTTTGGGCACCTAGAATATCGATTTTCAACATGTTTTGGGCCTGTATCTGAGTAGGCATGTACAGATCGCTTCTGGGACCCCAAAATATCGAATTTTCGGGTGTTTGGAGCCTGAATTTGAGATATAAACGGGTACAGAAGATGCATGCACATATCGACATTTGGGCACCTAAAAGATCGATTTTCTGTATGTTTTGGGCCTTTATTTTGAAAATACTCTAACACGGAGTAGGCATGTACCGTTCGCTTCTGGGACCCCAAAATATCGAATTTTCGGTTGTTTTTGGGCCTGATTTTGAGATATCAACTTTGGGCACCTAAAATATCGATTTTTACCATGTTTTGGGCCTATATTTTGAAAATATTCTAGCACTGAGTAGGCATGTACAGATCGCTTCTTGGACCCCAAAACATCGAATTTTCGGGTGTTTTGAGCCTGAATTTGAGATATAAACGGGTACAGAAGATGCATGCACATATCGACTTTTGGGCACCTAAAATATCGATTTTGAGCATGTTTAGGGTTTGTATCTTGAAAACATTCTAACTAGGAGTAGGCATGTACAGATCGCTTCAAGGACCCAAAAATATCGATTTCTCGGGTGTTTTGAGCCTGAATTTGAGATATAAACGGGTACAGAAGATGCATGCACATATCGACTTTGGAAACTTAAAAAATCGATTTTTAGAATATTTTGAGCCTATATTTTGAAAACATTCTAGCACTGAGTAGGCATGTACAAATTGCTTCTGGGGTCCAAAAATATCGAATTTTCGGGTGATTTGAGGTTGAATTTGGGATATAAACGGGTGCAGAAGATGAATACACATATTGACTTTGGGCACATAAAATATCGATTTTCAGCATGTTTTGGGCCTGTATCTGAGTAGGCATGTACAGATCACTTCTGGGACCCCAAAATATCGAATTTTCGGGTGTTTTGAGCCTGAAATTGAGATATAAACGGGTACAGAAGATGCATGCACATATCGACTTTTGGGCACCTAAAATATCGATTTTCTGTATGTTTTGGGCCTGTATTTTGAAAATACTCTAGCACTCAGTAGGCATGTACAAATCGCTTCTGAGGCCCAAAAATATCGAATTTTCGGGTGATTTGAGGTTGAATTTGGGATATAAACGGGTGCAGAAGATGCATACACATATTGACTTTGGGCACATAAAATATCGATTTTCAGCATGTTTTGGGCCTGTATCTGAGTAGGCATGTACAGATCACTTCTGGGACCCCAAAATATCGAATTTTTGGGGGTTTGGAACCTGAATTTGAGATATAAACGGGTACAGAAGATAAATACACATATAGACTTTGGGCACCTAAAATATCGATTTTCGGCATGTTTTGGGCCGGGATAAAGAAAATACTCTAACACGGAGTAGGCATGTACAGATCGCTTGTGGGACCCCAAAATATCGAATTTTCGGGTGTTTTGGGCCTGAATTTGAGATATCGACTTTGGGCACCTAAAATATCGATTTTTAGCATGTTTTGGGCCTATATTTTGAAAATATTTTAGCACTAAGTAGGCATGTACAGATCACTTCTGGTACCCCAAAATATCGAATTTTCTGGTGTTTTGAGCCTGAATTTGAGATATAAACGAGTGCAGAAGATGCATCCACATATTGACTTTGGGCACCTAGAATATCGATTTTCAACATGTTTTGGGCCTGTATCTGAGTAGGCATGTACAGATCGCTTCTGAGACCTCAAAATATCGAATTTTCGGGTGATTTGGGCCTGAATTTAAGATATCGACTTTGGTCACCTAAAATATCGATTTTGAGCATGTTCTGGGCCTATATTTTGAAAATATTCTAGCACTGAGTAGGCATGTACAGATCGCTTCTGGGACCCCAAAATATCGAATTTTCGGTTTTTTTGAGCCTGAATTTGAGATATAAACGGGTACAGAAAATGCATGCACATATTGACTTTGGGCACCTAAAAGATCGATTTTCTGTATGTTTTGGGCCTTTATTTTGAAAATACTCTAACACGGAGTAGGCATGTACCGTTCGCTTCTGGGACCCCAAAATATCGAATTTTCGGGTGTTTTTGGGCCTGATTTTGAGATATCAACTTTGGGCACCTAAAATATCGATTTTTACCATGTTTTGGGCCTATATTTTGAAAATATTCTAGCACTGAGTAGGCATGTACAGATCGCTTCTTGGACCCCAAAACATCGAATTTTCGGGTGTTTTGAGCCTGAATTTGAGATATAAACGGGTACAGAAGATGCATGCACATATCGACTTTTGGGCACCTAAAATATCGATTTTGAGCATGTTTAGGGTTTGTATCTTGAAAACATTCTAACTAGGAGTAGGCATGTACAGATCGCTTCAAGGACCCAAAAATATCGATTTCTCGGGTGTTTTGAGCCTGAATTTGAGATATAAACGGGTACAGAAGATGCATGCACATATCGACTTTGGAAACTTAAAAAATCGATTTTTAGAATATTTTGAGCCTATATTTTGAAAACATTCTAGCACTGAGTAGGCATGTACAAATTGCTTCTGGGGTCCAAAAATATCGAATTTTCGGGTGATTTGAGGTTGAATTTGGGATATAAACGGGTGCAGAAGATGAATACACATATTGACTTTGGGCACATAAAATATCGATTTTCAGCATGTTTTGGGCCTGTATCTGAGTAGGCATGTACAAATCACTTCTGGGACCCCAAAATATCGAATTTTCGGGTGTTTTGAGCCTGAAATTGAGATATAAACGGGTACAGAAGATGCATGCACATATCGACTTTTGGGCACCTAAAATATCGATTTTCTGTATGTTTTGGGCCTGTATTTTGAAAATACTCTAGCACTCAGTAGGCATGTACAAATCGCTTCTGAGGCCCAAAAATATCGAATTTTCGGGTGATTTGAGGTTGAATTTGGGATATAAACGGGTGCAGAAGATGCATACACATATTGACTTTGGGCACATAAAATATCGATTTTCAGCATGTTTTGGGCCTGTATCTGAGTAGGCATGTACAGATCACTTCTGGGACCCCAAAATATCGAATTTTTGGGGGTTTGGAACCTGAATTTGAGATATAAACGGGTACAGAAGATAAATACACATATAGACTTTGGGCACCTAAAATATCGATTTTCGGCATGTTTTGGGCCGGGATAAAGAAAATACTCTAACACGGAGTAGGCATGTACAGATCGCTTGTGGGACCCCAAAATATCGAATTTTCGGGTGTTTTGGGCCTGAATTTGAGATATCGACTTTGGGCACCTAAAATATCGATTTTTAGCATGTTTTGGGCCTATATTTTGAAAATATTTTAGCACTAAGTAGGCATGTACAGATCACTTCTGGTACCCCAAAATATCGAATTTTCTGGTGTTTTGAGCCTGAATTTGAGATATAAACGAGTGCAGAAGATGCATCCACATATTGACTTTGGGCACCTAGAATATCGATTTTCAACATGTTTTGGGCCTGTATCTGAGTAGGCATGTACAGATCGCTTCTGAGACCTCAAAATATCGAATTTTCGGGTGTTTGGAGCCTAAATTTGAAATATTGACTTTGGGCACCTAAAATATCGATTTTTAGCATGTTTTGCGCCTATATTTTGAAAATATTCAAGCACTGAGTAGGCATGTACAGATCGCTTCTGGGACCCCAAAATATCGAATTTTCGGTTTTTTTGAGCCTGAATTTGAGATATAAACGGGTACAGAAAATGCATGCACATATTGACTTTGGACACCTAAAATATCGATTTTCAGCATGTTTTGGGCCTGTATTTTGTAAATATTCTAACACGGAGTAGGCATGTACAGATCGCTTTTGGGACCCAAAAATATCGAATTTTCGGGTGTTTTGAGCCTGAATTTGAGATATAAGCAGGTACGGAAGAAGCATGCACATATAAACTTTCGGGCACCTAAAATATCGATTTTGAGCATGTTTTGGGTCTGTATCTTGAAAACATTCTAACTAGGAGTAGGCATGTACAGATCGCTTCTAGGACCCAAAAATACCGAATTTTCGGGTGTTTGGAGCCTGAATTTGAGATATAAACAGGTACAGAAGATGCATGCACATATCGACTTGGGACACTTAAAATATCGATTTTTAGCATGTTTTGAGCCTATATTTTGAAAAAATTCTAGCACTAAGTAGGCATTTAGTGATCACTTCTGTAACCCCAAAATATCGAATTTTCGGGTGTTGTGAGCCTGAATTTGAGATATAATCGGGTACAAAAGATGCATGCACATATCGACTTTTGGGCACCTAAAAGATCGATTTTCAGTATGTTTTGGGCCTGTTATTTGAAAATACTCTAACACGGAGTAGGCATCTACAGTTCGCTTCTGGGACCCCAAAATATCGAATTTTCGGGTGCTTTGGGCCTGAATTTGAGATATCGATTTTGGGCACCTAAAATATCGATTTTTAGCATTATTTGGGCCTATATTTTGAAAATATTCTAACACTAAGTAGGCATGTACAGATCACTTCTGGGACCCCAAAATATCGAATTTTCGGGTGTTTTGAGCCTGAATTTGAGATATAAACGAATACAGAAGATGCATGCACATATCGACTTTTGACAATTAAAATATCGATTTTAGCATGTTTTTTAACCTATATTTTAAAAAAACATTCTAGCACTGAGGAGGCATGTACAGATCGCTTCTGGGACCCAAAAATATCGAATTTTCGGGTGGTTTGAGGTTGAATTTGGGATATAAACGGGTGCAGAAGATTCATACACACATTGACTTTGGTCACCTAAAATATCGATTTTCAGCATGTTTTGGGCCTGTATTTTGAAAATACTCTAACACGGAGTAGGCAAGTTCAGATCGCTTCTGGAACCCCAAAATATCGAATTTTCGGGTGTTTGGAGCATGAATTTGAGATATAAACGGGTACAGAAGATGCATTCACATATCGACTTTTGGGCACCTAAAACATTGATTTTCATATTTTTTTTTTGGCCTGTATATTGAAAATACTCTAACACGGAGTACGCATGTACAGATCGCTTCTGGGACCCCAAAATATCGAATTTTCGGGTGTTTTGGGGCTGAATTTGAGATATCGACTTTGGGCACCTAAAATATCGATTTAGAGAATGTTTTGGGCCTATATTTTGAAAATATTCTAGCACTAAGTAGGCATGTACAGATCACTTCTTGGACCCCAAAATATCGAATTTTCTGGTGTTTTGAGCCTGAATTTGAGATATAAACGAGTGCAGAAGATGCATACACATATTGACTTTGGGCACCTAGAATATCGATTTTCAGCATGTTTTGGGCCTGTATCTGAGTAGGCATGTACAGATCGCTTCTGGGACCCCAAAATATCGAATTTTTGGGTGTTTGGAACCTGAATTTGAGATATAAACGGGTACAGAAGATGCATGCACATATCGACTATTGGGCACCTAAAAGATCGATTTTCTGTATGTCTTGGGCCTTTATTTTGAAAATACTCTAACACGGAGTAGGCATGTACCGTTCGCTACTGGGACCCCAAAATATCGAATTTTCGGGTGTTTTGGGCCTGAATTTGAGATATCAACTTTGGGCACCTTAAATATCGATTTTTAGCATGTTTTGGGCCTATATTTTGAAAATATCCTAGCACTGAGTAGGCATGTACAGATCGCTTCTGGAACTCCAAAATATAGAATTTTCGGGTGTTTTTAGCTGATTTTGAGATATAAACAGGTACTGAAGATGCATTCACATATCGACTTTGGACACTTAATATATCGATTTTTAGAATGTTTTGAGCCTATATTTTGAAAACATTTTAGCACTGAGTAGGCATGTACCGATCGCTTCTGGGACACAAAAATATCGAATTTTCGGGTGTTTTGAGCCTGAATTTGAGATATAAACGGGTACAGAAGATGCATTCACATATCGACTTATGGGCACCTAAAAGATCGATTTTCAGTATGTTTTGGGCCTGTAATTTGAAAATACTCTAACACGGAGTAGGCATGTACAGTTCGCTTCTGGGACCCCAAAATATCGAATTTTCGGGTGTTTTGGGCCTGAATTTGAGATATCGACTTTGGGCACCTAAAATATCGATTTATAGCATGTTTTAGGTCTATATTTTGAAAATATTCTAGCACTAAGTAGGCATGTATAGATCACTTCTGAGACACCAAAATATTGAATTTTTGTGTGTTTTGAGCTTGAATTTGAGATATAAACGGGTACAGAAGATGCATTCACATATCGACTTTTGGGCACCTAAAAGATCGATTTTCAGTATGTTTTGGGCCTGTATATTGAAAATACTCTAACACGGAGTAGGCATGTACAGTTCGCTTCTGGGACCCCAAAATAAAGAATTTTCGGGTGTTTTGTGCCTAAAATTGACATATCGACTTTGGGCACCTAAAATATCGATTTTTAGCATGTTTAGGGCCTATATTTTGAAAATATTGTAGCACTTAGTAGGCATGTACAGATCGCTTCTGGGACTCCAAAATATCGAATTTTCGGGTGTTTTGAGCCTGAATTTGAGATATAAACGGGTACAGAAGATGCATCCACATATCGACTTTTGGGCACCTAAAAGATCGATTTTCAGTATGTTTTGGGCCTGTATATTGAAAATACTCTAACACGGAGTAGGCATGTACAGATCTCTTCTGGGACCCCAAAATATCGAATTTTCGGTTGTTTTGGGCCTGAAATTGAGATATCGACTTTGGGCACTTAAAATATCGATTTTTAGCATGTTTTGAGCCTATATTTTGAAAACATTCTAGCACTGAGTAGGCATGTACAGATCGCTTCTGGGACTCAAAAATATCGAATTTTCGGGTGTTTTGAGGTTGAATTTGGGATATAAACGGGTGCAGAATATGCATACACGTATTGACTTTGGGCACATAAAATATCGATTTTCAGCATGTTTTGGGCCTGTATCTGAGTAGGCATGTACAGATCGCTTCTGGGACCCCAAAATATCGTATTTACGGGTGTTTGGAGCCTGAATTTGATATATAAACGGGTACAGAAGATGCATGCACATATCGACTTTTGGGCACCTAAAAAATCGATTTTCTGTATGATTTGGGTCTGTATTTTAAAAATACTCTAACATAGAGTAGGTTGTACAGATCGCTTCTGGGACCCCAAAATATCGAATTACCGAGTGTTTTGGGCCTGAATTTGTGATATCGACTTTGGGCACCTAAAATATCGATTTTTAGTATGTTTTGGGACTATATTTTAAAAGTATTCTAGCACTGAGTAAGCATGTACAGATCGCTTCTGGGACCCCAAAATATCGAATTTTCGGGTGTTTTGAGCCTGAATTTGAGATATAAACGGGTACAGAAAATGCATGCACTTTGGGCACCTAAAATATCGATTTTCAGCATGTTTGGACGTGTATTTTGAAAATACTTTAACACGGAGTAGGCATGTACAGATCGGTTCTGGGACCCAAAAATATCGAATTTTCGGGTGTTTTGAGCCTGAATTTGAGATATAAACAGGTACTAAAGATGCATGCACAAATCGACTTTTGGACACTTAAAATATCGATTTTTAGCATGTTTTGGGTCTGTATCATGAAAACATTCTAACTAGGAGTAGGCATGTACAGATCGCTTCTGGGACCCCAAAATATCGAATTTTCGGGTGTTTTGAGCCTGAATTTGAGATATAAACGGGTACAGAAGATGAATGCACATATCGACTTTTGGGCACTAAAAAGATTTATTTTCAGATTTTTTTTTTGGCCTGTATATTGAAAATACTTTAACACGGAGTACGCATGTACAGATCGCTTCTGGGACCCCAAAATATCGATTTTTCGGGTGTTTTGGGGCTGAATTTGAGATATCGACTTTGGGCACCTAAAATATCGATTTATAGCATGTTTTGGGCCTATATTTTGAAAATATTCTAGCACTAAGTAGGCATGTACAGATCACTTCTGGGACCCCAAAATATCGAATTTTCTGGTGTTTTGAGCCTGAATTTGAGATATAAACGAGTGCAGAAGATGCATCCACATATTGACTTTGGGCACCTAGAATATCGATTTTCAACATGTTTTGGGCCTGTATCTGACTAGGCATGTACAGATCGCTTCTGGGACCCCAAAATATCGAATTTTCGGGTGTTTGGAGCCTGAATTTGAGATATAAACGGGTACAGAAGATGCATGCACATATCGACATTTGGGCACCTAAAAGATCGATTTTCTGTATGTTTTGGGCCTTTATTTTGAAAATACTCTAACACGGAGTAGGCATGTACCGTTCGCTTCTGGGACCCCAAAATATCGAATTTTCGGTTGTTTTTGGGCCTGATTTTGAGATATCAACTTTGGGCACCTAAAATATCGATTTTTACCATGTTTTGGGCCTATATTTTGAAAATATTCTAGCACTGAGTAGGCATGTACAGATCGCTTCTTGGACCCCAAAACATCGAATTTTCGGGTGTTTTGAGCCTGAATTTGAGATATAAACGGGTACAGAAGATGCATGCACATATCGACTTTTGGGCACCTAAAATATCGATTTTGAGCATGTTTAGGGTTTGTATCTTGAAAACATTCTAACTAGGAGTAGGCATGTACAGATCGCTTCAAGGACCCAAAAATATCGATTTCTCGGGTGTTTTGAGCCTGAATTTGAGATATAAACGGGTACAGAAGATGCATGCACATATCGACTTTGGAAACTTAAAAAATCGATTTTTAGAATATTTTGAGCCTATATTTTGAAAACATTCTAGCACTGAGTAGGCATGTACAAATTGCTTCTGGGGTCCAAAAATATCGAATTTTCGGGTGATTTGAGGTTGAATTTGGGATATAAACGGGTGCAGAAGATGAATACACATATTGACTTTGGGCACATAAAATATCGATTTTCAGCATGTTTTGGGCCTGTATCTGAGTAGGCATGTACAGATCACTTCTGGGACCCCAAAATATCGAATTTTCGGGTGTTTTGAGCCTGAAATTGAGATATAAACGGGTACAGAAGATGCATGCACATATCGACTTTTGGGCACCTAAAATATCGATTTTCTGTATGTTTTGGGCCTGTATTTTGAAAATACTCTAGCACTCAGTAGGCATGTACAAATCGCTTCTGAGGCCCAAAAATATCGAATTTTCGGGTGATTTGAGGTTGAATTTGGGATATAAACGGGTGCAGAAGATGCATACACATATTGACTTTGGGCACATAAAATATCGATTTTCAGCATGTTTTGGGCCTGTATCTGAGTAGGCATGTACAGATCACTTCTGGGACCCCAAAATATCGAATTTTTGGGGGTTTGGAACCTGAATTTGAGATATAAACGGGTACAGAAGATAAATACACATATAGACTTTGGGCACCTAAAATATCGATTTTCGGCATGTTTTGGGCCGGGATAAAGAAAATACTCTAACACGGAGTAGGCATGTACAGATCGCTTGTGGGACCCCAAAATATCGAATTTTCGGGTGTTTTGGGCCTGAATTTGAGATATCGACTTTGGGCACCTAAAATATCGATTTTTAGCATGTTTTGGGCCTATATTTTGAAAATATTTTAGCACTAAGTAGGCATGTACAGATCACTTCTGGTACCCCAAAATATCGAATTTTCTGGTGTTTTGAGCCTGAATTTGAGATATAAACGAGTGCAGAAGATGCATCCACATATTGACTTTGGGCACCTAGAATATCGATTTTCAACATGTTTTGGGCCTGTATCTGAGTAGGCATGTACAGATCGCTTCTGAGACCTCAAAATATCGAATTTTCGGGTGATTTGGGCCTGAATTTAAGATATCGACTTTGGTCACCTAAAATATCGATTTTGAGCATGTTCTGGGCCTATATTTTGAAAATATTCTAGCACTGAGTAGGCATGTACAGATCGCTTCTGGGACCCCAAAATATCGAATTTTCGGTTTTTTTGAGCCTGAATTTGAGATATAAACGGGTACAGAAAATGCATGCACATATTGACTTTGGGCACCTAAAAGATCGATTTTCTGTATGTTTTGGGCCTTTATTTTGAAAATACTCTAACACGGAGTAGGCATGTACCGTTCGCTTCTGGGACCCCAAAATATCGAATTTTCGGGTGTTTTTGGGCCTGATTTTGAGATATCAACTTTGGGCACCTAAAATATCGATTTTTACCATGTTTTGGGCCTATATTTTGAAAATATTCTAGCACTGAGTAGGCATGTACAGATCGCTTCTTGGACCCCAAAACATCGAATTTTCGGGTGTTTTGAGCCTGAATTTGAGATATAAACGGGTACAGAAGATGCATGCACATATCGACTTTTGGGCACCTAAAATATCGATTTTGAGCATGTTTAGGGTTTGTATCTTGAAAACATTCTAACTAGGAGTAGGCATGTACAGATCGCTTCAAGGACCCAAAAATATCGATTTCTCGGGTGTTTTGAGCCTGAATTTGAGATATAAACGGGTACAGAAGATGCATGCACATATCGACTTTGGAAACTTAAAAAATCGATTTTTAGAATATTTTGAGCCTATATTTTGAAAACATTCTAGCACTGAGTAGGCATGTACAAATTGCTTCTGGGGTCCAAAAATATCGAATTTTCGGGTGATTTGAGGTTGAATTTGGGATATAAACGGGTGCAGAAGATGAATACACATATTGACTTTGGGCACATAAAATATCGATTTTCAGCATGTTTTGGGCCTGTATCTGAGTAGGCATGTACAAATCACTTCTGGGACCCCAAAATATCGAATTTTCGGGTGTTTTGAGCCTGAAATTGAGATATAAACGGGTACAGAAGATGCATGCACATATCGACTTTTGGGCACCTAAAATATCGATTTTCTGTATGTTTTGGGCCTGTATTTTGAAAATACTCTAGCACTCAGTAGGCATGTACAAATCGCTTCTGAGGCCCAAAAATATCGAATTTTCGGGTGATTTGAGGTTGAATTTGGGATATAAACGGGTGCAGAAGATGCATACACATATTGACTTTGGGCACATAAAATATCGATTTTCAGCATGTTTTGGGCCTGTATCTGAGTAGGCATGTACAGATCACTTCTGGGACCCCAAAATATCGAATTTTTGGGGGTTTGGAACCTGAATTTGAGATATAAACGGGTACAGAAGATAAATACACATATAGACTTTGGGCACCTAAAATATCGATTTTCGGCATGTTTTGGGCCGGGATAAAGAAAATACTCTAACACGGAGTAGGCATGTACAGATCGCTTGTGGGACCCCAAAATATCGAATTTTCGGGTGTTTTGGGCCTGAATTTGAGATATCGACTTTGGGCACCTAAAATATCGATTTTTAGCATGTTTTGGGCCTATATTTTGAAAATATTTTAGCACTAAGTAGGCATGTACAGATCACTTCTGGTACCCCAAAATATCGAATTTTCTGGTGTTTTGAGCCTGAATTTGAGATATAAACGAGTGCAGAAGATGCATCCACATATTGACTTTGGGCACCTAGAATATCGATTTTCAACATGTTTTGGGCCTGTATCTGAGTAGGCATGTACAGATCGCTTCTGAGACCTCAAAATATCGAATTTTCGGGTGATTTGGGCCTGAATTTAAGATATCGACTTTGGTCACCTAAAATATCGATTTTGAGCATGTTTTGGGCCTATATTTTGAAAATATTCTAGCACTGAGTAGGCATGTACAGATCGCTTCTGGGACCCCAAAATATCGAATTTTCGGTTTTTTTGAGCCTGAATTTGAGATATAAACGGGTACAGAAAATGCATGCACATATTGACTTTGGGCACCTAAAATATCGATTTTCAGCATGTTTTGAGCCTGTATTTTGAAAATAGTCTAACACGGAGTAGGCATGTACAGATCGCTTCTGGGACCCGAAAATATAAAATTTTCGAATGTTTTGAGGTTAAATTTGGGATATAAACGGGTGCAGAAGATGAATACACATATCGACTTTTGGGCACCTAAAATATCGATTTTGAGCATGTTTTGGGTCTGTATCTTGAAAACATTCTAACTAGAAGTAGGCATGTACAGATCGCTTCTAGGACCAAAAAATATCGAATTTTCGGATGTTTTGAGGTTAAATTTTGGATATAAACGGGTGCAGAAGATGCATACACATATTGACTTTGGGCACCTAAAATATCGATTTTCAGCATGTTTTGGGCCTGTATCTGAGTAGGCATGTACAGATCGCTTCAGGGACCCCAAAATATTGAATTTTCGTGTGTTTGGAACCTGAATTTGAGATATAAACGGGTACAGAAAATGCATGCACTTTGGGCACCTAAAATATAGATTTTCAGCATGTTTTGGACCTGTATTTTGAAAATACTCTAACACGGAGTAGGCATGTACAGATCGCTTTTGGGACCCCAAAATATCGAATTTTCGGGTGTTTTGGGCCTGAATTTGAGATAACGACTTTGGGCACCTAAAATATCGATTTTTAGCATGTTTTGGGCCTATACTTTGAAAATATTCTAGCACTGAGTAGGCATGTACAAATCGCTTCTGGGACCCCAAAATATCGAATTTTCGAGTGTTTTGAGCCTGAATTTGAGATATAAACGGGTACAAAAGATTCATGCACATATCGACCTTTGGGCACCTAAAATATCGGTTTTGAGCATGTTTTGGGTCTGTATCTTGAAAACATTCTAACTAGGAGTAGGCATGTACAGATCGCTTCTAGGACCCAAAAATACCGAATTTTCGGGTGTTTTGAGCCTGAATATAAGATATAAACGGGTAAAAAAGATGCATGCACATATCGACTTTTGGGAACCAAAAATATCGATTTTCTGTATGTTTTGGGCCTGTATTTTGAAAATACTCTAACACGGAGTAGGCATGTAAAGATCGCTTAGGGACCCCAAAACATCGAATTTTCGGGTGTTTTGGGCCTGAATTTGAGATATCGACTTTGGGCACCTAAATAATCGATTTCTAGCATGTTTTGGGCCTATATTTTGAAAATATTCTAGCACTGAGTAGGCATGTACAGATCGCTTCTGGGACCCCAAAATATTGAATTTTCGTGTGTTTGGAGCCTGAATTTGAGATATAAACGGGTACAGAAGATGTATGCACATATCGACTTTTGGGCACCTAAAAGATCGATTTTCATTATGTTTTGGGCCTGTATATTGAAAATACTCTAACACGGTGTAGGCATGTACAGATCGCTTCTGGAACCCCAAAATATCGAATTTTCGGTTGTTTTGAGCCTGAATTTGAGATATAAACAGGTACTGAAGATGCATGCACATATCGACTTTTGGGCACCTAAAATATCGATTTTCAGCATGTTTTGGGTCTGTATATTGAAAACATTCTAACTAGGAGTAGGCATGTGCAGATCGCTTCTAGGACCCAAAAATACTGAATTTTCGGGTGTTTTGAGCCTGAATTTGAGAGATATAAACGGGTTCAGAAAATGCATGCACATATCGACGTTGGACACTTAAAATATCGATTTTTAGCATATTTTGAGCCTATATTTTGAAGACATTCTAGCACTGAGTAGGCATAAACAGATCGCTTCTGGGATCCAAAAATATCGAATTTTCAGGTGTTTTGAGGTTTAATTTGAGATATAAACGAGTGCAGAAGATAAATACACTTATAGACTTTGAGCACCTAAAAAATCGATTTTCAGCATGTTTTGGGCCAATATCTGAGTAAGCATGTACAGATCGCTTCTGGGACCGCAAAATATCGAATTTTCGGGTGTTTCGGGCCTGAATTTGTGATATCGACTTTGGGCACTTAAATTATCGATTTTCAGCATGTTTTGGGCCGGTATATTGAAAATACTCTAACACGGAGTAGGCATGTACAGATCGCTTCTGGGACCCCATAATATCGAATTTTCGGGTGTTTTGGGCCTGAATTTGAGATATCGACTTTGGGCACCTAAAATATCGATTTTTAGCATGTTTTGGGCCTATATTTTGAAAATATTCTAGCACTGAGTAGGCATGTACAGATCGCTTCTGGGACCCCAAAATATCGAATTTTCGAGTGTTTTGAGCCTGAATTTGAGATATAAACGGGTACAGAAGATGCATGCACATATCGACTTTTGGGTACCTAAAATATCGATTTTGAGCATGTTTTGTGTCTATATCTTGAAAACATTCTAACTAGGAGTAGGCATGTACAGATCGCTTCTAGAACCCATAAATACCGAATTTTCGGGTGTTTTGTGCCTGAATATGAGATATAAACGGGTACAGAAGATGCATGCACATATCGACTTTGTACACTTAAAATATCGATTTTTAGCATGTTTTGAGCCTATATTTTAAAAACATTCTAGCACTGAGTAGGCATGTACAGATCGCTTCTGGGACCCAAAAATCTCGAGTTTTCGGGTGTTTTGAGGTTGAATTTGAGATATATACGAGTTCAGAAGATGCATACACATATTGACTTTAGGCATCTAAAATATCGATTTTTAACATGTTTTGGGCCTGTATCTGAGTAGGTATGTACAGATCGCTTCTGGGACCACAAAATATTGAATTTTCGTGTGTTTGGAGCCTGAATTTGAGATATAAACGGGTACAGAAGATGCATGCACATATCGACTTTTGGGCACCTAAAAGATCGATTTTCAGTATGTTTTGGGACTGTATTTTGAAAATACTCTAACACGGAGTAGGCATGTACAGTTCGCTTCTGGGACCCCAAAATATCGAATTTTCGGGTGTTTTGGGCCTTAATTTGAGATATCGACTTTGGGCACCTAAAATATCGATGTTTAGCATGTTTTGGGCCTATATTTTGAAAATATTCTAGCACTGAGTAGGCATGTACAGATCGCTTCTGGGACCCAAAAATATCGAATTTTCGTTTTTTTTAGCCTGAATTTGAGATATAAACGGGTACAGAAAATGCATGCACATATTGACTTTGGGCACCTAAAATATTGATTTTCAGCATGTTTTGAGCCTACATTTTGAAAACATTCTAGCACTAAGTAGGCATTTACAGATCACTTCTGGGACCCAAAATATCGAATTTTCTCGTGTTGTGAGCCTGAATTTGAGATATAAACGGGTACAGAAAATGCATTCACATATCGACTTTTGGGCACCTAATAGATCGATTTTTAGTATGTTTTGGGCCTGTATTTTGAAAATACTCTAACACGGATTAGGCATGTACAGTTCGCTTCTGGGACCCCAAAATATCGAATTTTCTGGTGTTTTGGGCCTGAACTTGATATATCGACTTTGGGCACATAAAATATCGATTTTTAGCATGTTTTGGGCCTATATTTTGAAAATATTTTAGCACTAAGTAGGCATGTACAGATCACTTCTGGGACCCAAAAATATCGAATTTTCGGGTGTTTTGAACCTGAATTTGAGATAAAAACAGGTACTGAAGATGCATGCACATATCGACTTTTGGGCACCTAAAATATCGATTTTGAGCATGTTTTGGGCCTGTATTTTGAAAATACTCTAACACGTAGTGGGCATGTACAGATCGCTTCTGGGACCCCAAAATATCAAATTTTCGGGTGTTTTGAGCCTGAATTTGAGATATAAACAGGTACTGAAGATGCACGCACATATCGACTTTTGGGCACCTAAAATATCGATTTTGAGCATGTTTTGGGTCTGTATCTTGAAAACATTCTAACTAGAAGTAGGCATGTACAGATCGCTTCTGGAACCCAAAAATATCGAATTTTCGGGTGTTTTGAGCCTGAATTTGAGATATAAACAGGTACTGAAGATGCATGCACATATCGACTTTTGGGCACCTAAAATATCGATTTTGAGCATGTTTTGGGTCTGTATCTTAAAAACATTCTAACTAGGACTAGGCATGTGCAGATCGCTTCTAGGACCCAAAAGAAACGAATTTTCGGGTGTTTTGAGCCTGAATTTGAGAGATATAAACGGGTTTAGAAAATGCATGCACATATAGACTTTGGACACTTAAGATCTCGATTTTTAGCATATTTTGAGAATATATTTTGAAGACATTCTAGCACTGAGTAGGCATATGCAGATCGCTTCTGGGACCCAAAAATATCGAATTTTCAGGTGTTTCGAGGTTGAATTTGAGATATAAACGTGTGCAGAAGATAAATACACATATAGACTTTGGGCACCTAAAATATCGATTTTCACCATGTTTTGGGCCTATATCTGAGTAGGCATGTACAGATCGCTTCTGGGACCCCAAAATATCGAATTTTCGGGTGTTTCGGGCCTGAATTTGAGATATCGACTTTAGGCACTTAAAATATCGATTTTCAGCATGTTTTAGGACGGTATATTGAAAATACTCTAACACGGAGTAGGCATGTACAGATCGCTTCTGGGACCCCAAAATATCGAATTTTCGGGTGTTTTGGGCCTGAATTTGAGATATCGACTTTGGGCACCTAAAATATCGATTTTTAGCATGTTTTGGGCCTATATTTTGAAAATATTCTAGCACTGAGTAGGCATGTACAGATCGCTTCTGGAACCCAAAAATATCGAATTTTCGGGTGTTTTGAACCTGAATTTGAGATAAAAACAGGTACTGAAGATGCATGCACATATCGACTTTTGGGCACCTAAAATATCGATTTTGAGCATGTTTTGGGCCTGTATTTTGAAAATACTCTAACACGTAGTAGGCATGTACAGATCGCTTCTGGGACCCCAAAATATCAAATTTTCGGGTGTTTTGAGCCTGAATTTGAGATATAAACAGGTACTGAAGATGCACGCACATATCGACTTTTGGGCACCTAAGATATCGATTTTGAGCATGTTTTGGGTCTGTATCTTGAAAACATTCTAACTAGAAGTTGGAATGTACAAATCGCTTCTGGGACCCAAAAATATCGAATTTTCGGATGTTTTGAGGTTAAATTTTGGATATAAACGGGTGCAGAAGATGCATACACATATTGACTTTTTGCACCTAAAATATCGATTTTCAGCATGTTTTGGGCCTGTATCTGAGTAGGCATGAACAGATCGCTTCTGGGACCCCAAAATATTGAATTTTCGTGTGTTTGGAGCCTGAATTTGAGATATAAACGGGTACAGAAGATGCATGCACTTTGGGCACCTAAAAGATCGATTTTCAGTATGTTTTGGGCCTGTATATTGAAAATACTCTAACACGAAGTAGGCATGTACAGATCGCTTCTGGAACCCCAAAATATCGAATTTTCGGGTGTTTTGAGCCTGAATTTGAGATATAAACAGGTACTGAAGATGCATGCACATATCGACTTTTCGGCACCTAAAATATCGATTTTGAGCATGTTTTGGTTCTGTATCTTAAAAACATTCTAACTAGGACTAGGCATGTGCAGATCGCTTCTAGGACCCAAAAGAAACGAATTTTCGGGTGTTTTGAGCCTGAATTTGAGAGATATAAACGGGTTTAGAAAATGCATGCACATATAGACTTTGGACACTTAAGATCTCGATTTTTAGCATATTTTGAGCCTATATTTTGAAGACATTCTAGCACTGAGTAGGCATATGCAGATCGCTTCTGGGACCCAAAAATATCGAATTTTCAGGAGTTTCGAGGTTGAATTTGAGATATAAACGTGTGCAGAAGATAAATACACATATAGACTTTGGGCACCTAAAATATCGATTTTCACCTTGTTTTGGGCCTATATCTGAGTAGGCATGTACAGATCGCTTCTGGGACACCAAAATATAGAATTTTCGGGTGTTTTGAGCCTGAATTTGAGATATAAACGGGTACAGAAATTGCCTGCACATATTGATTCTGGGCATCTAAAATATCGATTTTGAGCATGTTTTGGGCCTGTATTTTGAAAATACTCTAACACGGAGTAGGCATGTACAGATCGCTTAGAGGACCTAAAAATATCGAATTTTCGGATGTTTTGAGGTTAAATTTTGGATATAAACGGGTGCAGAAGATGCATACACATATTGACTTTGGACACCTAAAATATCGATTTTCAGCATGTTTTTTGCCTGTATCTGAGTAGGCATGTACAGATCGCTTCTGGGACCCCAAAATATTTAATTTTCGTGTGTTTGGAGCCTGAATTTGAAATATAAACGGGTACAGAAGATGCATGCACATATCGACTTTTAGGCACCTAAAAGATCGATTTTCAGTATGTTTTGGGCCTGTATTTTGAAAATACTCTAACACGGCGTAGGCATGTACAGTTCGCTTCTGGGACCCCAAAATATCAAATTTTCGGGTGTTTTGGGCCTGAATTTGAGATATCGACTTTGGGCACCTAAAATATCGATTTTTAGCATGTTTTGGGCCTATATTTTGAAAATATTCTAGCACTAAGTAGGCATGTACAGATCGCTTCTGGGACCCCAAAATATCGAATTTTCGTTTTTTTTGAGCCTGAATTTGAGATATAAACGGGTACAGAAGATGCATGCACGTAACGACTTTGGACACTTAAAATATCGATTTTAGCATGTTTTTGTGCCTATATTTTGAAAACATTCTAGCTCTGAGTAGGCATGTACATATCGCTTCTGGGACCCAAAAATATCGAATTTTCGGGTGTTTGGAGCCTGAATTTGAGATATAAACGGGTGCAGAAGATGAATGCACATATTGACTGTTGGGCACCTAAAATATCAATTTTCAGCATGTTTTGGGCCTGTATTTTGAAAATATAATAACACGGAGTAGGCAAGTTCAGATCGCTTCTGGGACCCCAAAATATCGAATTTAGGGTGTTTTGGGTCTAAATTTGAGATATAGACTTTAGGCACCTAAAATATCGATTTTTAGCATGTTTTGGTCCTATATTTTGAAAATATTCTAGCACTGAGTAGGCATGTACACATCGCTTCTGGGAACCAAAAATATCGAATTTTCGGGTGTTTTAAGGTTGAATTTGGGATATAAACGGGTGCAGAAGATGCATACACATATTGACTTTGGGCACATAAAATATCGATTTTCAGTATGTTTTGGGCCTGCATCTGAGTAGGCATGTACAGATCGCTTCTGGGACCCCAAAATATCGAATTTTTGGGTGTTTTGGGCTTGAATTTGATATACCGACTTTGGGCACCTAAAATATCGATTTTTAGCATGTTTTGGGCCTATATTTTGAAAATATTTTAACACTAAGTAGGCATGTACAGATCACTTCCGGGACCCCAAAATATCGAATTTTCGGGTGTTTTGAGCCTGAATTTGATATATAAACGGGTACAGAAGATGCATGCACGTATCGACTTAGGACACTTAAAATATCGATTTTAGCATGTTTTTGAGCCTATATTTTGAAAACATTCTAGCACTGAGTAGACATGTACAGATCGCTTCTGGGACCCAAAAATATCGAATTTTCGGGTGTTTGGAGCCTGAATTTGAGATATAAACGGGTACAGAAGATGCATTCACATATCGAATTTTGGGCACCTAAAAGATAGATTTTTAGTATGTTTTGGGCCTGTATTTTGAAAATATTCTAACACGGAGTAGGCATGTACAGTTCGCTTCTGGAACCCCAAAATATCGAATTTTCGGGTGTTTTGGGCTTGAATTTGAGATATCGACTTTGGGCACCTAAAATATCGATTATTAGCATGTTTTGGGCCTACATTTTGAAAATATTTTAGCACTAAGTAGGCATGTACAGATCACTTCTGGGACCCCAAAATATCGAATTTTCAGGTGTTTTAAGCCTGAATTTGAGATATAAACGGGTACAGAAGATGCATACACATATTGACTTTGGTTACCTAAAATATCAATTTTCAGCATGTTTTAGGCCTGTATTTTGAAAATATTCTAACACGGAGTAGGCAAGTTCAGATCGCTTCTGGGACCCCAAAATATCGAATTTAGGGTGTTTTGGGTCTAAATTTGAGATATAGACTTTAGGCACCTAAAATATCGATTTTTAGCATGTTTTGGTCCTATATTTTGAAAATATTCTAGCACTGAGTAGGCATGTACACATCACTTCTGGGAACCAAAAATATCGAATTTACGTGTGTTTTGAGGTTGAATTTGGGATATAAACGGGTGCAGAAGATGCATACACATATTGACTTTGGGCACATAAAATATCGATTTTCAGCATGTTTTGGGCCTGCATCTGAGTAGGCATGTACAGATCGCTTCTGGGACCCCAAAATATCGAATTTTTGGGTGTTTTGGGCTTGAATTTGAGATACCGACTTTGGGCACCTAAAATATAGATTTTTAGCATGTTTTGGGCCTATATTTTGAAAATATTTTAGCACTAAGTAGGCATGTACAGATCACTTCTGGGACCCAAAAATATCGAATTTTCGGGTGTTTTGAGCCTGAATTTGGGATATAAACGGGTGCAGAAGATGCATACACATATTGACTTTGGGCACATAAAATATCGATTTTCAGCATGTTTTGGGCCTGCAGCTGAGTAGGCATGTACAGATCGCTTCTGGGACCCCAAAATATCGATTTTTTGGGTGTTTTGGGCTTGAATTTGAGATACCGACTTTGGGCACCTAAAATATCGATTTTTAGCATGTTTTGGGCCTATATTTTGAAAATATTTTAACACTAAGTAGGCATGTACAGATCATTTCTGGAACCCCAAAATATCGAATTTTCGGGTGTTTTGAGCCTGAATTTGAGATATAAACGGGTACAGAAGATGCATGCACGTATCGACTTATGACACTTAAAATATCGATTTTAGCATATTTTTGAGCCTATATTTTGAAAACATTCTAGCACTGAGTAGGCATGTACAGATTGCTTCTGGGACCCAAAAATATCGAATTTTAGGGTGTTTTGAGCCTGAATTTGAGATTTAAACGGGTACAGAAGATGCATACACATATTGACTTTGGGCACATAAAATATCGATTTTCAGCATGTTTTAGGCCTGCATCTGAGTAGGCATGTACAGATCGCTTCTGGGACCCCAAAATATCGAATTTTCGGGTGTTTTGAGCCTGAATTTGAGATATAAACGGGTACAGAAGATGCATGCACATATCGACTTTGGACACTTAAAATATCGATTTTTAGCATGTTTTGAGCCTATATTTTGAAAATATTCTAGAACTGAGTAGGCATGTACAGATCGATTCTGGGACCCAAAAATATCGAATTTTCGGGTGTTTTGAGGTTGAATTTGGGATATAAACGGGTGTAGAAGATGCATACACATATTGATTTTGGGCACATAAAATATCGATTTTCAGCATGTTTTGGGCCTGCATCTGAGTAGGCATGTTCAGATCGCTTCTGGGACCCCAAAATATAGAATTTTCGGGTGTTTTGAGCCTGAATTTAAGATATAAACGGGTACAGAAGATGCATGCACATATCGACTTTTGGGCACCTAAAATATCGATTTTGAGCATGTTTTTGGTCTGTATCTTGAAAACATTCAAACTAGTAGTAGGCATGTACAGATCGCTTCTAGGACCCAAAAATACCGAATTCTCGGGTGTCTAGAGCCTGAATTTGAGATATAACGGGTACAGAAGATGCATGCACATATCGACTTTGGACACTTAAAATATCGATTTTTAGCATGTTTTGAGCCTATATTTTGAAAACACTTTAGCACTGAGTAGGCATGTACAGATTGCTTCTGGTGCCCAAAAATATCGAAATTTCGGGTGTTTTGAGGTTGAATTTGGGATATAAACGGGTGCAGAAGATGCATACACATATTGACTTTGGGCACATAAAATATCGATTTTCAGCATGTTTTGGGCCTGTATCTGAGTATTCATGTACAGATCGCTTTTGGGACCCCAAAATATCGAATTTTCGGGTGTTTGGAGCCTGAATTTGAGATATAAACGGGTACAGAAGATGCATGCACATATCGACGTTTGGGTACCTAAAATAACGATTTTCTGTATGTTTTGGGCCTGTATTTCGAAAATACTCTAACACGGAGTAGGCATGTACAGATCGCTTCTGGGACCCCAAAATATCGAATTTTCGGGTGTTTTGGGCATGAATTTGAGATATCGACTTTGGGCACCTAAAAATATCGATTTTTAGCATGTTTTGGGCCTTTATTTTGAAAATATTCTAGCACTGAGTAGGCATGTACAGATCGCTTCTGGAACTTCAAAATATCGAATTTTCAGGTGTTTTAAGCTTGATTTTGAGATATAAACATGTACTGAAGATGCTTGCACATATCGACTTTGGACACTTAATATATCGATTTTTAGCATTTTTTGAGCCTATATTTTGAAAACATTTTATCACTGAGTAGGCATGTACAGATCGCTTCTGGGACACAAAAATATCGAATTTTCTTGTGCTTTGAGGTTGAATTTGAGATATAAACGGGTGCAAAAGATACATACACATATTGACTTTGGGCACCTAAAATATCGAATTTCATCATGTTTTAGGCCTGTATCTGAGTAGGTATGTACAGATCGCTTCTGGGACCCCAAAATATCGAATTTTCAGGTGTTTTGAGCCTGAATTTAAGATATAAACGGGTACAGAAGATGCATGCACATATCGACTTTTGGGCACCTAAAATATCGATTTTCAGTATGTTTTGGGCCTGTATTTTGAAAATACTCTAACACGGAGTAGGCATGTACAGTTCACTTCTGGGACCCCAAAATATCAAATTTTCGGGTGTTTTGAGCCTGAATTTGAGATATAAACGGGTACAGAAGATGCATTCACATATCGACTTTTGGGCACCTAAAAGATCGATTTTCAGTATGTTTTGGGCCTGTAATTTGAAAATACTCTAACACGGAGTAGGCATGTACAGTTTGCTTCTGGGACCCCAAAATAACGAATTTTCGGGTGTTTTGGGCCTGAAATTGAGATATCGACTTTGGACACCTAAAATATCGATTTTTAGCATGTTTTCGGCCTATATTTTGAAAATAATGTAGCACTGAGTAGGCATGTACAGATCGCTTCTGGGACCCCAAAATATCGAATTTTCGGGTGTTTTGAGCCTGAATTTGAGATATAAACGGGTACAGAAGATGCTTCCACATATCGACTTTTGGGCACCTAAAAGATCGATTTTCATTATGTTTTGGGCCTTTATTTTGAAAATACTCTAACACGGAGTAGGCATGTACCGTTCGCTTCTGTTACCCCAAAATATCGAATTTTCGGGTGTTTTGGGCCTGAATTTGAGATATCAACTTTGGGCACCTAAAATATCGATTTTAGCATGTTTTGGGCCTATATTTTGAAAATATTCTATCACTGAGTAGGCATGTACAGATCGCTTCTGGGACCCCAAAATATCGAATTTTCAGGTGTTTTGAGCCGGAATTTAAGATATAAACGGGTACAGAAGATGCATGCACATATCGACTTTTGGGCACCTAAAATATCGATTTTCAGTATGTTTTGGGCCTGTATTTTGAAAATACTCTAACACGGAGTAGGCATGTACAGTTCGCTTCTGGGACCCCAAAATATCAAATTTTCGGGTGTTTTGAGCCTGAATTTGAGATATAAACGGGTACAGAAGATGCATTCACATATCGACTTCTGGGCACCTAAAAGATCGATTTTCAGTATGTTTTGGGCCTGTAATTTGAAAATACTCTAACACGGAGTAGGCATGTACAGTTTGTTGTACAGTTTGCTTCTGGGACCCCAAAATATCGAATTTTCGGGTGTTTTGGGCCTGAAATTGAGATATCGACTTTGGACACCTAAAATATCGATTTTTAGCATGTTTTGGGCCTATATTTTGAAAATATTGTAGCACTGAGTAGGCATGTACAGATCGCTTCTGGGACCCCAAAATATAGATTTTTCGGGTGTTTTGAGCCTGAATTTGAGATATAAACGGGTACAGAAGATGCTTCCACATATCGACTTTTGGGCACCTAAAAGATCGATTTTCAGTATGTTTTGGGCCTTTATTTTGAAAATACTCTAACACGGAGTAGGCATGTACCGTTCGCTTCTGTTACCCCAAAATATCGAATTTTCGGGTGTTTTGGGCCTGAATTTGAGATATCAACTTTGGGCACCTAAAATATCGATTTTAGCATGTTTTGGGCCTATATTTTGAAAATATTCTAGCACTGAGTAGGCATGTACAGATCGCTTCTGGGACCCCAAAATATCGAATTTTCAGGTGTTTTGAGCCTGAATTTAAGATATAAACGGGTACAGAAGATGCATGCACATATCGACTTTTGGGCACCTAAAATATCGATTTTCAGTATGTTTTGGGCCTGTATATTGAAAATACTCTAACACGGAGTAGGCATGTACAGTTTGCTTCTGGGACCCCAAAATATCGAATTTTCGGGTGTTTTGGGCCTGAAATTGAGATATCGACTTTGGACACCTAAAATATCGATTTTTAGCATGTTTTCGGCCTATATTTTGAAAATATTGTAGCACTGAGTAGGCATGTACAGATCGCTTCTGGGACCCCAAAATATCTAATTTTCGGGTGTTTTGAGCCTGAATTTGAGATATAAACGAGTGCAGAAGATGTATACACATATTGACTTTGGGCACATAAAATATCGATTTTCAGCATGTTTCGGGCCTGTATCTGAGTATTTATGTACAGATCGCTTTTGGGACCCCAAAATATCGAATTTTCGGGGGTTTGGAGCCTGAATTTGAGATATAAACGGGTACAGAAGATGCATGCACATATCGACTTTTGGGCACCAAAAATATCGATTTTGAGCATGTTTTGGGTCTGTATCTTGAAAACATTCAAACTAGTAGTAGGCATGTACAGATCGCTTCTAGGACCCAAAAATACCGAATTCTCGGGTGTCTAGAGCCTCAATTTTAGATATAACGGGTACAGAAGATGCATGCACATATCGACTTTGGACACTTAAAATATCGATTTTTAGCTTGTTTTGAGCTTATATTTTGAAAACATTCTAGCACTGAGAAGGCATGTACAGATTGCTTCTGGTGCCCAAAAATATCGAATTTTCGGGTGTTTTGAGGTTGAATTTGGGATATAAACGGGTGCAGAAGATTCATACACATATTGACTTTGGGCACATAAAATATCGATTTTCAGCATGTTTTGGGCCTGTATCTGAGTATTCATGTACAGATCGCTTTTGGGACCCCAAAATATCGAATTTTCGGGTGTTTGGAGCCTGAATTTGAGATATAAACGGGTACAGAAGATGCATGCACATATCGACGTTTGGGTACCTAAAATAACGATTTTCTGTATGTTTTGGGCCTGTATTTCGAAAATACTCTAACACGGAGTAGGCATGTACAGATCGCTTCTGGGACCCCAAAATATCGAATTTTCGGGTGTTTTGGGCATGAATTTGAGATATCGACTTTGGGCACCTAAAAATATCGATTTTTAGCATGTTTTGGGCCTTTATTTTGAAAATATTCTAGCACTGAGTAGGCATGTACAGATCGCTTCTGGAACTCCAAAATATCGAATTTTCGGGTGTTTTGAGCTTGATTTTGAGATATAAACATGTACTGAAGATGCTTGCACATATCGACTTTGGACACTTAATATATCGATTTTTAGCATTTTTTGAGCCTATATTTTGAAAACATTTTATCACTGAGTAGGCATGTACAGATCGCTTCTGGGACACAAAAATATCGAATTTTCTTGTGCTTTGAGGTTGAATTTGAGATATAAACGGGTGAAAAAGATACATACACATATTGACTTTGGGCACCTAAAATATCGAATTTCATCATGTTTTAGGCCTGTATCTGAGTAGGCATGTACAGATCGCTTCTGGGACCCCAAAATATCGAATTTTCAGGTGTTTTGAGCCTGAATTTAAGATATAAACGGGTACAGAAGATGCATGCACATATCGACTTTTGGGCACCTAAAATATCAATTTTCAGTATGTTCTGGGCCTTTATTTTGAAAATACTCTAACTCGGAGTAGGCATGTACAGTTCGCTTCTGGGACCCCAAAATATCAAATTTTCGGGTGTTTTTAGCCTGAATTTGAGATATAAACGGGTACAGAAGATGCATTCACATATCGACTTTTCGGCACCTAAAAGATCGATTTTCAGTATGTTTTGGGCCTGTAATTTGAAAATACTCTAACACGGAGTAGGCATGTACAGTTTTCTTCTGGGACCCCAAAATATCGCATTTTCGGGTGTTTTAGGCCTGAAATTGAGATATCGACTTTGGACACCTAAAATATCGATTTTTAGCATGTTTTGGGCCTATATTTTGAAAATATTGTAGCACTGAGTAGGCATGTACAGATCGCTTCTGGGACCCCAAAATATCGAATTTTCGGGTGTTTTGTGCCTGAATTTGAGATATAAACGGGTACAGAAGATGCTTCCACATATCGACTTTTGGGCACCTAACAGATCGATTTTCAGTATGTTTTGGGCCTGTATATTGAAAATACTCTAACACGGAGTAGGCATGTACAGATTGCTTCTGGGACCCCAAAATATCGAATTTTCCGGAGTTTTGGGCCTGAAATTGAGATATCGACTTGGGGCACCTAAAATATCGATTTTTAGCATGTTTTGGGCCTATATTTTGAAAATATTGTTGCACTGAGTAGGCATGTACAGATCGCTTCTAGGACCCCAAAATATCGAATTTTCGGGTGTTTTTAACCTGAATTTGTGATATAAACGTGTACTGAAAATGCATGCACATATCGACTTTGGACACTTAAAATATCGATTTTTAGCATGTTTTGAGCCTATATTTTGAAAACATTCTAGCACTGAGTAGGCATGTACAGATCGGTTCTGGGACCCAAAAATATCGAATTTTCGGGTGTTTTGAGGATGAATATCAGATATAAACGGGTACAGAAAATGAATGCACTTAGGCACCTAAAATATCGATTTTCAGCATGTTTTAGACCTGTATTTTGAAAATACTTTAACACGGAGTAGGCATGTACAGATCGCTTCTGGGACCCAAAAATATCGAATTTTCGGGTGTTTTGAGCCTGAATTTGAGATATAAACAGGTACTAAAGATGCATGCACATATCGACTTTTGGGCACCTAAAATATCGATTATGAGCATGTTTTGGGTCTGTATCTTGAAAACATTATAACTAGGAGTAGGCATGTACAGATCGCTTCTAGGACCAAAAAATACCGAATTTTCGGGTGTTTTGAGCCTGAATTTGAGATATAAACGGGTACAGAATATGCGCACACATTTTGACTTTGGACACTTAAAATATCGATTTTTAGCATGTTTTGAGCCTATATTTTGAAAACATTCTAGCACTCAGTAGGCATGTACAGATCGCTTCTGGGACCTAAAAATATCTAATTTTCGGGTGTTTTGAGGTTGAATTTGATATATAAATGAGTGCATAAAATGCATACACATATTGACTTTGGGCACCTAAAATATCGATTTTCAGCATGTTTTGGGTCTGTATCTGAGTACAGATCGCTTCTGGGACCCGAAAATATCGAATTTTCGGGGGTTTGGAGACTGAATTTGAGATATAAACGGGTACAGAAGATGCATTCACATATCGACTTTTTGGCACCTAAAAGATCGATTTTCAGTATGTTTTGTGCCTGTATTTTGAAAATATTCTAGCACTAAGTAGGCATGTACAGATCACCTCTGGGACCCCAAAATATCGAATTTTCGGGTATTTTGAGCCTGAATTTGAGATATAAACGGGTACAGAATATGCATGCACATATTGACTTTGGGCACCTAAAATATCGATTTTCAGCATGTTTTGGGCCTGTATTTTGAAAATATTCTAACACGGAGTAGGCATGTACAGATCGCTTTTGGGACCCCAAAATAACGAATTTTCGGGTGTTTGGAGCCTGAATTTGAGATATAAACAGGTACTGAAGATGCATGCACATATCGACTTTTAGGCACCTAAAATATCGATTTTGAGCAAGTTTTGGGTCTGTATCTTGAAAACATTCTAACTAGGAGTAGGCATGTACAGATCGCTTCTAGGACCCAAAAATACCGAATTTTCGGGTGTTTGGAGCTTGAATTTGAGATATAAACCGGTACAGAAGATGCATGCACATATCGACTTTGGACACTTAAAATATCGATTTTTAGCTTGTTTTGAGCCTATATTTTGAAAACATTCTAGCACTAAGTAGGCATTTAGTGATCACTTCTGGGACCCCAAAATATCTAATTTTCGGGTGTTGTGAACCTGAATTTGAGATATAAACGGGTACAGAAGATGCATGCACATATCGAGTTTTGGGCACCTAATAGATCGATTTTCAGTATGTTTTGGGCCTGTTATTTGTAAATACTCCTACACGGAGTAGGCATGTACAGTTCACTTCTGGGACCCCAAAATATCGAATTTTCGGGTGCTTTGGGCCTGAATTTGAGATATCGACTTTGGGCACCTAAAATATCTATTTTTAGCATGTTTTGGGCCTATATTTTGAAAATATTCTAGCACTGAGTAGGCATGTACAGATCGCTTCTGGGACCCAAAAATATCGAATTTTCGGGTGTTTTGAGCCTGAATTTGAGATATAAACGGGTACAGAAGATGCTTCCACATATCGACTTTTGGGCACCTAAAAGATAGCTTTTCAGTATGTTTTGGGCCTGTATATTGAAAATACTCTAACAAGGAGTAGGCATGTACAGTTTGCTTCTGGGACCCCAAAATATCGAATTTTCGGGTGTTTTGGGCCTGAAATTGAAATATCGACTTTGGGCACCTAAAATCTCGATTTTTAGCATGTTTTGGGCCTATATTTTGAAAATATTGTAGCACTGATTAGGCATGTACAGATCGCTTCTGGGACCCCAAAATATCGAATTTTCGGGTGTTTTTAACCTGAATTTGTGATATAAACGGGTACAGAAGATGCATGCACATATCGACTTTTTGGCACCTAAAAGGTCGATTTTCAGTATGTTTTGGGCCTGTATTTTAAAAATATTCTAGCACTAAGTAGGCATGTACAGATCACCTCAGGGACCCCAAAATATCGAATTTTAGGGTGTTTTGAGGTTGAATTTGAGATATAAACGGGTACAGAAAATGCATGCAATTTGGGAACCTAAAATATCGATTTTCAGCATGTTTTGGACCTGTATTTTGAAAATCCTTAACACGGAGTAGGCATGTACAGATCGCTTCTGGGACCCAAAAATATCGAATTTTCGGGTGTTTTGAGCCTGAATTTTAGATATAAACAGGTACTAAAGATGCATGCACATATCGACTTTTGGGCACCTAAAATATCGATTTTGAGCATGTTTTGTGTCTGTATCTTGAAAACATTCTAACTAGGAGTAGGCATGTACAGATCGCTTCTAGGACCAAAAAATACCGAATTTTCGGGTGTTTTGAGCCTGAATTTGAGATATAAACGGGTACAGAATATGCGCACACATTTTGACTTTGGACACTTAAAATATCGATTTTTAGCATGTTTTGAGCCAATATTTTAAAAAACATTCTAGCACTCAGTAGGCATGTACAGATCGCTTCTGGGACCTAAAAATATCGAATTTTCGGGGGTTTGGAGCCTGAATTTGAGATATAAACGGGTACAGAAGATGCATGCACATATCGACTTTTGGGCACCTAAAAGATCGATTTTCAGTATGTTTTAGGCCATTATTTTGAAAATACTCTAACACGGAGTAGGCATGTACCGTTCGCTTCTGTTACCCCAAAATATCGAATTTTCGGGTGCTTTGGGCATGAATTTGAGATATCAACTTTGGGCACCTAAAATATCGATTTTTAGCATGTTTTGGGCCTATATTTTGAAAATATTCTAGCACTGAGTAGGCATGTACAGATCGCTTCTGGGACCCCAAAACATCGAATTTTCGGGTGTTTTGAGCCTGAATTTGAGATATAAACGGGTACAGAAGATGCATGCAAATATCGACTTTTGGGCACCTAATATATCGATTTTGAGCATGTTTTGGGTCTGTATCTTGAAAACATTCTAACTAGTAGTAGGCATGTACAGATCGCTTCTAGGACCCAAAAATACCGAATTCTCGAGTGTCTAGAGCCTGAATTTGATATATAAACGGGTACAGAAGATGCATGCACATATCGACTTTGGACACTTAAAATATCGATTTTTAGCATGTTTTGAGCCTATATTTTGAAAACATTCTAGCACTGAGTAGGCATGTACAGATTGCTTCTGGTGCCCGAAAATATCGAATTTTCGGGTGTTTTGAGGTTGAATTTGGGATATAAACGGGTGCAGAAGATGCATACACATATTGACTTTGGGCACATAAAATATCGATTTTCAGAATGTTTTGGGCCTGTATCTGAGTATTCATGTACAGATCGCTTTTGGGACCCCAAAATATCAAATTTTCGGGTGTTTGGAGCCTGAATTTGAGATATAAACGGGTACAGAAGATGCATGCACATATCGACGTTTGGGTACCTAAAATAACGATTTTCTGTATGTTTATGAGCCTGTATTTCGAAAATACTCTAACACGGAGTAGGCATGTACAGATCGCTTCTGGGACCCCAAAATATCGAATTTTCGGGTGTTTTGGGCATGAATTTGAGATATCGACTTTGGGCACTTAAAATATCGATTTTTAGCATGTTTTGGGCCTTTATTTTGAAAATATTCTAGCACTGAGTAGGCAAGTACAGATCGCTTCTGGAACTCCAAAATATCGAATTTTCGGGTGTTTTGAGCTTAATTTTGAGATATAAACATGTACTGAAGATGCTTGCACATATCGACTTTGGACACTTAATATATCGATTTTTAGCATTTTTTGAGCCTATATTTTGAAAACATTTTATCACTGAGTAGGCATGTACAGATCGCTTCTGGGACACAAAAATATCGAATTTTCTTGTGCTTTGAGGTTGAATTTGAGATATAAACGGGTGCAAAAGATACATACACATATTGACTTTGGGCACCTAAAATATCGCATTTCATCATGTTTTAGGCCTGTATCTGAGTAGGCATGTACAGATCGCTTCTGGGACCCCAAAATATCGAATTTTCAGGTGTTTTGAGCCTGAATTTGAGATATAAACGGGTACAGAAGATGCATCCACATATCGACTTTGGACACTTAAAATATCGATTTTTAGCTTGTTTTAAGCCTATATTTCGAAAACATTCTAGTACTAAGTAGGCATTTACAGATCACTTCTGGGACCCCAAAATATCGAATTTTCGGGTGTTTTGGGCCTGAAATTGAGATATCGACTTTGGGCACCTAAAATATCAATTTTTAGCATGTTTTGGGCCTATATTTTGAAAATATTGTAGAACTGAGTAGGCATGTACAGATCGCTTCTGGGACCCCAAAATATCGAATTTTCGGGTGTTTTGAGCCTGAATTTGAGATATAAACGGGTACAGAAGATGCTTCCACATATCGACTTTTGGGCACCTAAAAGATCGATTTTCAGTATGTTTTGGGCCTGTATATTGAAAATACTCTAACACGGAGTAGGCATGTACAGTTTGCTTCTGGGACCCCAAAATATCGAATTTTCGGGTGTTTTGGGCCTGAAATTGATATATCGATTTTGGGCACCTAAAATATCGATTTTTAGCATGTTTTGGGCCTATATTTTGAAAATATTGTTGCACTGAGTAGGCATGTACAGATCGCTTCTGGGACCCCAAAATATCGAATTTTCGGGTGTTTTAGGCCTGAAATTGAGATATCGACTTTGGGCACCTAAAATATCGATTTTTAGCATGTTTTGGGCCTATATTTTGAAAATATTGTAGAACTGAGTAGGCATGTACAGATCGCTTCTGGGACCCCAAAATATCGAATTTTCGGGTGTTTTTAACCTGAATTTGTGATATAAACGGGTACAGAATATGCATGCACATATTGACTTTTTGGCACCTAAAAGATCGATTTTCAGTATGTTTTGGGCCTGTATTTTAAAAATATTCTAGCACTAAGTAGGCATGTACAGATCACCTCTGGGACCCCAAAATATCGAATTTTCGGGTGTTTTGAGGTTGAATTTGAGATATAAACGGGTACAGAAAATGCATGCAATTTGGGAACCTAAAATATCGATTTTCAGCATGTTTTGGACCTGTATATTGAAAATCCTTAACACGGAGTAGGCATGTACATATCGCTTCTAGGACCAAAAAATACCGAATTTTCGGGTGTTTTGAGCCTGAATTTGAGATATAAATGGGTACAGAATATGCGCACACAATTTGACTTTGGACACTTAAAATATCGATTTTTAGCATGTTTTGAGTCTATATTTTAAAAAACATTCTAGCACTCAGTAGGCATGTACAGATCGCTTCTAGGACCCAAATATATCGAATTTTCGGGTGTTTTGAGGTTGAATTTGAGATATAAATGAGTGGAGAAGATGCATACACATATTGACTTTGGGCACCTAAAATATCGATTTTCAGCATGTTTTGGGCCTGTATCTGAGTAGGCATGTACAGATCGCTTCTGGGACCCCAAAAATATCGAATTTTCGGGTGTTTTGAGCCTGAATTTGAGATATAAACGGGTACAGAAAATGCTTGCACTTTGGGCATCTAAAATATCGATTTTCAGCTTGTTTTGGGCCTGTATTTTGAAAACATTCTAGCACTGAGTAGGTATTTACAAATCGCTTCTGGGACATACAAATATCGAATTTTCGGGTGTTTTGAGGTTGAATTTGGGATATAAACGGGTGCAGCAGATGCATACACATATTGACTTTGGTCACCTAAAATATCGATTTTCAGCATGTTTCGGGCCTGTATTTTGAAAATACTCTAACACAGAGTAGGCAAGTACAGATTGCTTCTGGGACCTCAAAATATCGAATTTTCGTGTGTTTTGAGCCTGAATTTGAGATATAAACAGGTACAGAAGATGCATCCACATATCGACTTTTGGGCACCTAAAAGATCGATTTTCTGTATGTTATGGGCCTGTAAATTAAAAATACTCTAACACGGAGTAGGCATGTACAGATCGCTTTTGGGACCCCAAAATATCGAATTTTCAGGGTTTTTTATGCCTGAACTTGAGATATCGACTTTGGGCACCTAAAATATTGATTTTTAGCATGTTTTGGGCCTATATTTTGGAAATATTCTAGTACTAAGTAGGCATGTACAGATCGCTTCTGGGACCCCAAAATACCGTATTTTCGGGTGTTCTGAAGTTGAATTTGGGATATAAACGTGTGCAGAATATGCATACATAAATTGACTTTGGGAACCTAAAATATCGATTTTCAGCATGTTTTGGGACTGTATCTGAGTAGGGATGTTGTATAGATAGCTTCTGGGACCCCAAAATATCGAATTTTCGGGTGTTTGGATCCTGAATTTGAGATATAAACGGGTACAGAAGATGGATGCACATATCGACTTTTGGGCACATAAAATATCGATTTTCTGTATGTTCTGGGCCTGTATTTTGAAAATACTCTAACACGGAGTAGGCATGTACAGATCGCTTCTGGGACCCCAAAATACCGAATTTTCGGGTGTTTTGAGACTGAATTTGAGATATAAACGGGTACTGAAAATGCATGCACATATTGACTTTGGGCACCTAAAATATCGATTTTCAGCATATTTTGGGCCTGTATTTTGAAAATACTCTAACACTGAGTAGGCATGTACAGATCGCTTCTGGGACCAAAAATACCGAATTTGCGGGTGTTTTGAGCCTGAATTTGAGATATAAACGGGTACAGAAGATGCATCCACATATCGACTTTGGACACTTAAAATATCGATTTTTTGCATGTTTTGAGCCTATATTTTGAAAACATTCTAGCACTGGGTAGGCATGTACAGATCGCTTCTGGGACCCCAAAATATCGAATTTTTGGGTGTTTTTAGGTTAAATTTGAGATATAAACGAGTGCAGAAGATGCTTACACATATTGACTCTGGACACCTAAAATATCGACTTTCAGCATGTTTTGGGCCTGTATCTGAGTAGGTATGTACAGATCGCTTCAGGGAACCCAAAATATCGAATTTTAGGGTGTTTTGGGGGATAAACTTGAGATATAAACGGGTACAGAAAATGCATGCACTTTGGGCACCTAAAATATCGATGTTCAGCATGTTTTGAGCTTATATTTTGAAAACATTCTAGCACTGAGTAGCCATGTACAGATCGCTTCTGGGACCCAAAAATTTTGAATTTTCGGGTGTTTGGAGCCTGAATTTGAGAAATAAACGGGTACAGAAGATGCATGCACATATCGACTTTTGGGCACCTAAAAAATCGATTTTCTGTATGATTTGGAGCTGTATTTTAAAAATACTCTAACATAAAGTAGGCATGTACAGATCGCTTCTGGGACCCCAAAATATCGAATTTTCGGGTGTTTTGGGCCTGAATTTGAGATATCGACTTTGGGCACCAAAAAATATCGATTTTTAGCATGTTTTGGTCCTATATTTTGAAAATATTCTAGCACTGACTAAGCATGTACAGATCGCTTCTGGGACCCCAAAATATCGAATTTTCGGGTGTTTTGAGCCTGAATTTGAGATATAAACGGGTACAGAAAATGCATTCACTTTGGGCACCTAAAATATCGATTTTTAGCTTGTTTTGGGCCTGTATTCTGAAAATACTTTAACACGGAGTAGGCATGTACAGATCGCTTCTAGGACCAAAAAATACCGAGTTTTCGGGTGTTTTGAGCCTAAATTTGAGATATAAACGGGTACAGAAGATTCATGCACATATCGACATTTGGGCACATATCGACATTTGGGCACCTAAAATATCGATTTTGAGCATGTTTTGGGTCTGTATCTTGAAAACATTCTAACTAGGAGTAGGCATGTACAGATCGCTTCTAGGACCCAAAAATACCGAATTTTCGTGTTTTTTTATCCTGAATTTGAGATATAAACGGGTACAGAAGATGCATGCACATATCGACTTTTGGGCACTTAAAATATCGATTTTTAGCATGTTTTGAGCCTATATTTTGAAAACATTCTAGCACTGAGTAGGCACTTACAGATCGCTTCTGGGACCCAAAAAATATCGAATTTTCGGGTGTTTTAAGGTTAAATTTGAGATATAAACGAGTGCAGAAGATGCATACACATATTGACTTTGGACATCTAAAATATCGATTTTCAGCATGTTTTGGGCCTGTATTTGAGTAGGCATGTTGTACAGATCGCTTCTGGGTCCCCAAAATATCGAATTTTCGGGTGTTTTGGGCCTGAATTTGAGATATCGTCTTTGGGCACCTAAAATATCGATTTGTCGCATGTTTTGAGCCTATATTTTAAAAACATTCTAGCACTGAGTAGGCATGTACAGATCGCTTCTGGGACCCAAAAATATCGAATTTTCGGGTGTTTTGAGGTTGAATTTGGGACTTTGGTCACCTAAAATATCGATTTTCAGCATGTTTTGAACCTGTATTTTAAAAATACTCTAACACGCAGTAGGCAAGTACAGATCGCTTCTGGGACCCCAAAATATCGAATTTTCGGGTGTTTGGAGCCTGATTTTGAGATATAATCGGGTACAGAAGATGCATCCACATATCGACTTTTGGTCACCTAAAAGATCGATTTTCAGTATGTTTTGGGCCTATATTTTGAAAATATTCTAGCACTGAGTAGGCATGTACAGATCGCTTCTGGGACCCAAATATATCGAATTTTCGGGTGTTTTGAGGTTGAATTTGGGATATAAACGGGTGCAGAAGATGCATACACATATTGACTTTGGTCACCTAAAATATCGATTTCCATCATGTTTTGGGCCTGTATCTGAGAAGGCATGTACAGATCGCTTCTGGGACCCCAAAATATAGAATTTTCGGGTGTTTTGAACCTGAATTTGAGATATAAACGGGTACAGAAAATGCATGCACATATTGACTTTGGGCACCTAAAATATCGATTTTCAGCATGTTTTGGGCCTGTATTTTTAAAATACTCTAAAACGGTGTAGGCATGTACAGATCGCTTCTGGGACCCAAAAATATCGAATTTTCGGGTGTTTTGAGCCTGAATTTGAGATATAAACAGGTACTGAAGATGCATGCACATATCGACTTTTGGGCACTTAAAATATCGATTTTTAGCATGTTTTGAGCCTATATTTTGAAAACATTCTAGCACTGAGTAGGCACTTACAGATCGCTTCTGGGACCCAAAAAATATCGAATTTTCGGGTGTTTTAAGGTTAAATTTCAGATATAAACGAGTGCAGAAGATGCATACACATATTGACTTTGGACATCTAAAATATCGATTTTCAGCATGTTTTGGGCCTGTATTTGAGTAGGCATGTTGTACAGATCGCTTCTGGGACCCCAAAATATCGAATTTTCGGGTGTTTTGGGCCTGAATTTGAGATATCGTCTTTGGGCACCTAAAATATCGATTTTTAGCATGTTTTGGGCCTATATTTTGAAAATATTCTAGCACTAACTAGGCATGTACAGATCACTTATGAGACCCCAAAATATAGAATTTTCGAGTGTTTTGAGCCTGAATTTGAGATATAAACGGGTACAGAAGATGCATGCACATATCGACTTTGGACACTTAAAATATCGATTTGTAGCATGTTTTGAGCCTATATTTTAAAAACATTCTAGCACTGAGTAGGCATGTACAGATCGCTTCTGGGACCCGAAATTATCGAATTTTCGGGTGTTTTGAGGTTGAATTTGGGACTTTGGTCACCTAAAATATCGATTTTCAGCATGTTTTGAACCTGTATTTTAAAAATACTCTAACAAGCAGTAGGCAAGTACAGATCGCTTCTGGGACCCCAAAACATCGAATTTTCGGGTGTTTGGAGCCTGAATTTGAGATATAATCGGGTACAGAAGATGCATCCACATATCGACTTTTGGTCATCTAAAAGATCGATTTTCAGTATGTTTTGGGCCTATATTTTGAAAATATTCTAGCACTGAGTAGGCATGTACAGATCGCTTCTGGGACCCAAATATATCGAATTTTCGGGTGTTTTGAGGTTGAATTTGGGATATAAACGGGTACAGAAGATGCATACACATATTGACTTTGGTCACCTAAAATATCGATTTTCATCATGTTTTGGGCCTGTATCTGAGTAGGCATGTACAGATCGCTTCTGGGACCCCAAAATATAGAATTTTCGGGTGTTTTGAGCCTGAATTTGAGATATAAACGGGTACAGAAAATGCATGCACATATTGACTTTGGGCACCTAAAATATCGATTTTTAGCATGTTTTGGGCCTGTATTTTTAAAATACTCTAAAACGGTGTAGGCATGTACAGATCGCTTCTGGGACCCAAAAATATCGAATTTTCGGGTGTTTTGAGCCTGAATTTGAGATATAAACAGGTACTGAAGATGCATGCACATATCGACTTTTGGGCACCTAAAATATCGATTTTGAGCATGTTTTTGGTCTGTATCTTGAAAACATTCTAACTAGGAGTAGGCATGTACAGATCGCTTCTGGGACCCCAAAATACTGAATTTTCGGGTGTTTTGAACCTGAATTTAAGATATAAACGGGTACAGAAGATGCATGCGCATATCGACTTCGGACACTTAAAATATCGATTTTTAGCATGTTTTGAGCCTATATTTTGAAAACATTCTAGCACTGAGTAGGCATGTACAGATCACTTCTGGGACCCAAAAATATCAAATTTTCGGGTGTTTTGGGCCTGAAATTGAGATATCCAATTTGGGCACCTAAAATATCGATTTCTAGCATGTTTTGGGCCTATATTTTAAAAATATTGTATCATTAAGTAGGCATGTACAGATCGCTTCTGGGACCCCAAAATAACGAATTTTCGGGTGTTTTGAGCCTGAATTTGAGATATAAACGGGTACAGAAGATGCATGCACATATTGACTTTGGTCACCTAAAATATCGATTTTCAGCATGTTTTGGGCCTGTATTTTGAAAATACTCTAACACGGAGTAGGCAAGTACAGATCGCTTCTGGAACCCCAAAATATCGAATTTCCGGGTGTTTGGAGCCTGAATTTGAGATATAAACGGGTACAGAAGATGCATCCACATATCGACTTTTGGGCACCTAAAAGATCGATTTTCAGTATGTTTTGAGCCTGTATATTGAAAATACTCTAACACCGAGTAGGCATGTACAGATCGCTTCTGGGACCCCAAAATATCGAATTTTCGGGTGTTTTGAGCCTGAATTAGAGATATAAACGGGTGCAGAAGATGCATGGACATATCGACTTTTGGGCACCTAAAATATCGATTTTGAGCATGTTTTGGGTCTGTATCTTGAAAACATTCTAACTAGGAGTAGGCATGTACAGATCACTTCTAGGACCCAAAAATACTGAATTTTCGGGTGTTTTGAACCTGAATTTAAGATATAAACGGGTACAGAAGATGCATGCGCATATCGACTTCGGACATTTAAAATGTCGATTTTTAGCATGTTTTCAGCCTATATTTTGAAAACATTCTAGCACTGAGTAGGCATGTACAGATCACTTCTGGGACCCAAAAATATCGAATTTTCGGGTGTTTTGAGGTTTAATTTGGGATATAAACGGGTACAGAAGATGCATACACATATTGACTTTGGGAACCTAAAATATCGATTTTCAGCATGTTTTAAGCCTGTATCTGAGTAGGCATGTACAGATCGCTTCTGGGACCCCAAAATTCAGAATTTTCGGGTGTTTGGAGCCTGAATTTGAGATATAAACGGGTACGGAAGATGCATGCACATATCGACTTTTGGGCACCTAAAATATCAATTTTCTCTATGTTTTGGGCCTGTATTTTGAAAATACTCTAACACAGAGTACGCATGTACAGATCGATTCTGGGACCCCAAAATATCAAATTTTCGGGTGTTTTGGGCCTGAATTTGAGATATCCACTTTGGGCACCTAAAATATCGATTTCTAGCATGTTTTGGGCCTATATTTTAAAAATATTGTATCATTAAGTAGGCATGTACAGATCGCTTCTGATACCCCAAAACATCGAATTTTCGGGTGTTTTGAGCAAGAATTTGAGAAATAAACGGGTACAGAAGATGAAGGCACATATCGACTTTGGACACTTAAAATATCGATTTTTAGCATGTTTTGAGCCTAAATTTTGAAAACATTCTAGCACTGAGTAGGCATGTACAGATAGCTTCTGGGACCCAAAAATATCGAATTTTCGGGTGTTTTAAGGTTGAAATTGGGGATATAAACGGTTGCAGAAGATGCACACACATATTGACTTTGGTTACCTAAAATATCGATTTTAGCCTGTTTTGTACCTGTGTTTTGAAAATACTCTAACACGGAGTAGGCAAGTACAGATCGCTTCTGGGACCCCAAAACATCGAATTTTCGGGTGTTTTGAGCTTGAATTTGAGATATAAACGGGTACAGAATATGCATCCACATATCAACTTTTAGGCACCTAAAGGATCGATTTTTTAGTATGTTTTGGGCCTGTATATTGAAAATACTCCAACGCCGAGTAGGCATGTACAGATCGCTTCTGTGACCCCAAAATATCGAATTTTCGGGTGTTTTGGGCCTGAATTTGAGATATCGACTTTGGGCACGTAAAATATCGATTTTTAGCATGTTTTGGGACTATATTTTAAAAACATTCTAACACTGAGTAGGCATGTACAGATCGCTTCTGGGACCCCAAAATAACGAATTATCGGGTGTTTTGAGCCTGAATTTGAGATATAAACGGGTACAGAAGATGCATGCACATATCGACTTTGGACACTTAAAATATCGATTTTTAGCATGTTTTGAGCCTATATTTTTAAAACATTCTAGCACTGAGTAGGCGTGTACAGATCGCTTCTGGGACCCAAAAATATCGAATTTTCGGGTGTCTTGATGTTGAATTTGAGATATAAACGAGTGCAGATGATGCATACACTTATTGACATTGGGCGCCTAAAATATCGATTTTCAGCATGTTTTGGGCCTGTATCTGAGTAGGCATGTACAGATCGCTTCTGGGACCCCAAAATAAAGAATTTTTGGGTGTTTGGAGCCTGAATTTGAAATATAAACGGGTACAGAAGTTGCATGCACATATCGACTTTGGACACTTAAAATATCGATTTTTAGCATGTTTTGAGTTTTTTTTTTGAAAACATTCTAGCACTGAGTAGGCAAGTACAGATCGCTTCTGGGACCCAAAAATATCAAATTTTTGAGTGTTTTGGGCCTGAATTTGAGATATAAACAGGTACTGAAGATGCATGCACATATCGACTTTTGGGCACCTAAAATATCGATTTTGAGCATGTTTTGGGTCTGTATCTTGAAAACATTCTAACTAGGAGTAGACATGTACAGATCGCTTTTAGGACCCCAAAATACCGAATTTTCGGGTGTTTTGAGCCAGAATTTGAGATATAAACGGGTACAGAAGATGCATGCACATATCGACTTTGGACACTTAAAATATCGATTTTTAGAATGTTTTGAGCCTATATTTTTAAAACATTCTAGCACTGAGTAGGTATGTACAGATCGCTTTTGGGACCCAAAGATATCGAATTTTCGGGTGTTTTTTGTTGAATTTGAGATATAAACGAGTGCAGATGATGCATACACATATTGACTTTGGGCACCTAAAATATCGATTTTCAGCATGTTTTGGGCCTATATCTTAGTAGGCATGTACAGATCGCTTCTGGGACCCCAAAATATCGAGTTTTCGGGTGTTTTGGGCCTGAATTTGAGATATCGACTTTGGGCACCTAAAATATCAATTTTTAGCATGTTTTGGGCCTATATTTTAAAAGTATTCTAGCACTGACTAGGCATGTACAGATCGCTTCTGGGACCCAAAAATAACGAATTTTCGGGTTTTTTGAGCCTGAATTTGAGATATAAACGGGTACAGAAGATGCATGCACATATCGACTTTTGGGCACCTAAAATATCGATTTTCAGCATGTTTTGGGCCTGTATCTGACTAGGCCTGTACAGATCGCTTCTAGGACCCAAAAATATAGAATTTTTGGTTGTTTTGAGCCTGAATTTGAGATATAAACGGGTACAGAAAATGCATGCACATATTGACTTTAGGCACCTAAAATATCGATTTTCAGCATGTTATGGGCCTGTATTTTGAAAATACTCTAAAACGGTGTAGGCATGTACAGATCGCTTCTGGGACCCAAAAATATCAAATTTTCGGGTGTTTTGAGCCTGAATTTGAGATATAAACAAGTGCAGACGATGCATACACATATCGACTTTTGGGCAACTAAAAGATCGATTTTCAGTATGTTTTGGGTCTGTATTTTGAAAATATTCTAACACGGAGTAGGCATGTACAGTTCGCTTCTGGTACCCCAAAATATCGAATTTTCGGTTGTTTTGAGCCTTAATTTAAGAAATAAACGGGTACAGAAGATTCATGCACATATCGACTTTGGACACTTAAAATATCGATTTTTAGCATGTTTTTGAGCCTATATTTTTAAAACATTCTAGCACTGAGTAGGCATGTACAGATCGCATCTGGGACACAAAAATATCGAATTTTCGGGTGTTTTGGGCCTGAATTTGAGATATCGACTTTGGGCACCTAAAATATCGATTTTTAGCATGTTTTGGGCCTATATTTTGAAAATATTCTAACACTAAGTAGGCATGTACAGATCGCTTCTGGGACCCCAAAATATCGAATTTTCGGGTTTTTTGAGCCTGAATTTAAGAAATAAACGGGTACAGAAGATGCATGCACATATCGACTTTGGACACTTAAAATATCGATTATTAGTATGTTTTGAGCCTATTATTTTGAAACATTCTAGCACTGAGTATGCATGTACAGATCGGTTCTGGGACCCAAAAATATCAAATTTTTGGGTGTTTTGATGTTGAATTTGAGATATAAACGAGTACAGATGATGCATACACATATTGACATTGGGCACCTAAAATATCGATTTTCAACATGTTTTGGGCCTTTATCTGAGTAGGCATGTACAGATCGCTTCTGGGACCCCAAAATATCGAATTTTCGGGTGTTTTGAGCCTTAATTTAAGAAATAAACGGGTACAGAAGATTCATGCACATATCGACTTTGGACACTTAAAATATCGATTTTTAGCATGTTTTGAGCCTATATTTTTAAAACATTCTAGCACTGAGTAGGCATGTACAGATCGCATCTGGGACACAAATATATCGAATTTTCGGGTGTTTTGGGCCTGAATTTGAGATATCGACTTTGGGCACCTAAAATATCGATTTTTAGCATGTTTTGGGCCTATATTTTGAAAATATTCTAAAACTAAGTAGGCATGTACAGATCGCTTCTGGGACCCCAAAATAACGAATTTTCGGGTTTTTTGAGCCTGAATTTAAGAAATAAACGGGTACAGAAGATGCATGCACATATCGACTTTGGACACTTAAAATATCGATTATTAGTATGTTTTGAGCCTATTATTTTGAAACATTCTAGCACTGAGTATGCATGTACAGATCGGTTCTGGGACCCAAAAATATCAAATTTTTGGGTGTTTTGATGTTGAATTTGAGATATAAACGAGTGCAGATGATGAATACACATATTGACATTGGCCACCTAAAATATCGATTTTCAACATGTTTTGGGCCTTTATCTGAGTAGGCATGTACAGATCGCTTCTGGGACCCCAAAATATCGATTTTTCGGGTGTTTGGAGCCTGAATTTGAAATATAAACGGGTACAGAAGTTGCATGCACATATCGACTTTGGACACTTAAAATATAGATTTTTAGCATGTTTTGAGCTTATATTTTGAAAACATTCTAGCACTGAGTAGGCATGTACAGATCGCTTCTGGGACCCAAAAATATCAAATTTTTAGGTGTTTTGGGCCTGAATTTGAGATATCGACTTTGGGCACCTAAAATATCGATTTTTAGCATGTTTTGGGCCTATATTTTGAAAATATTCTAGCACTAAGTAAGCATGTGCAGATCGCTTCTGATACCCCAAAATATCGAATTTTCGGGTGTTTTGAGCCTGAATTTGAGAAATAAACGGGTACAGAAGATGCATGCACATATCAACTTTGGACACTAAAAATATCGATTTTTAGCATGTTTTAAACCTATATTTTGAAAACATTCTAGCACTGACTAGGCATGTACAGATCGCTTCAGGGACCCAAAAATATCGAATTTTCGGGTGGTTTGAGGTTGAATTTGGAATATAAACGGTTGCAGAAGATGTATACACATTTTGACTTTGGGCACCTAAAATATCGATTTTTTAGCCTGTTTTGTACCTGTATTTTGAAAATACTCTAACACGAAGTAGGCAAGTACAGATCGCTTCTGGGACCCCAAAATATCGAATTTTCGGGTGTTTTGAGCCTTAATTTGAGATATAAATAGGTACAGAAGATGCATGCACATATCGAGTTTTGCGCACCTAAAATATCGATTTTGAGCAGGTTATGGGTCTGTATCTTGAAATCATTCTAACTAGGAGTAGGCATGTACAGATCGCTTCTAGGACCCAATAATACCGAATTTTTGGGTGTTTTGAGGTTGAATTAGGGATATAAACGGGTACAGAAGATGCATACACATATTGACTTTGGGCACCTAAAATATCGATTTTCAGCATGTTTTTGGCCTGTATCTGAGTAGGCATGTACAGATCGCTTCAAGGACACCAAAATATCGAATTTTCGGGTGTTTTGAGCCAGAATTTGAGATATAAACGGGTACAGAAGATGCATGTACATATCGACTTTGGACAATTAAAATATCGAATTTTAGCATGTTTTGAGCCTATATTATTAAAACATTCAAGCACTGAGTAGGTATGTACAGATTGCTTCTGGGACCCAAAGATATCGAATTTTCGAGTGTTTTTATGTTGAATTTGAGATATAAACGAGTGCAGATGATGCATACACATATTGACTTTGGGCACCTAAAATATCGATTTTCAGCATGTTTTGGGCCTGTATCTGAGTAGGCATGTACAGATCGCTACTGGGACCCTAAAATATCGAACTTTCGGGTGTTTGGAGCCTGAATTTGAGATATAAACGGGTACAGAAGATGCATGCACATATCGACTTTTGGGCAACTAAAAAATCGATTTTCAGTAAGTTTTGGGCCTGTATTTTGAAAATATTCTAACACGGAGTAGGCATGTACAGTTCGCTTCTGGGACCTTAAAATATCTAATTTTCGGGTGTTTCGGGCCTGAATTTGAGATATCGACTTTGTGCACCGAAAATATCGATTTTTAGCATGTTTTGGGCCTATATTTTGAAAATATTCTAACACTAAGTAGGCATGTACAGATCGCTTCTGGGACCCCAAAATATCGAATTTTCGGGTGTTTTGAGCCCGAATTTAAGAAATAAACGGGTACAGAAGATGCATGCCTATATCGACTTTGGACACTTAAAATATCGATTTTTAGCATGTTTTGAGCCTATATTTTGTAAACATTCTAGCACTGAGTAGGCATGTACAGATCGCCTGTGGGACAAAAAAATATCGAATTTTCGGGTGTTTTGAGGATGAATTTGGGTTATAAACGGTTGCAGAATATGCATACACATATTGACTTTGGTCACCTAAAATATCGATCTTCAGCATGTTTTGGGCCTGTATTTTAAAAATACTCTAACACGGAGTAGGCAAGTACAGATCGCTTCTGGGACCCCAAAATATTGAATTTTCGGGTGTTTTGATCCTGAATTTGAGATATAAACGGGTACAGAATATGCATCCACATATCGACTTTTGGGCACCTAAAATATCGATTTTGAGCATGTTTTGGGTCTGTTTCTTGAAAACATACTAACGAGGAGTAGGCATGTACAGATCGCTTCTAGGACCAAAAAATACCGAATTTTCGTGTGTTTTGAGCCTGAATTTGAGATAAAAACGGATACAGATGATGCATACACATGTCGACTTTGGACACTTATAATATCGATTTTTAGCATGTTTTGAGCCTATATTTTGAAAACATTCTAGCACTGAGTAGGCATGTACAGATCGTTTCTGGGACCCAAAAATATCAAATTTTTGGGTGTTTTGAGGTTGAATTTGGGATATAAACGGGTGCAGAAGATACATACACATATTGACTTTGGTCACCTAAAATATCGATTTTCAGCATGTTTTAGTCCTATATTTTGAAAATATTCTAGCACTGAGTAGGCATGTACAGATCGCTTCTGGGACCCCAAAATATCGAATTTTCGGGTGTTTCGAGCCTGAATTTGAGATATAAACGGTTACAGAAGATGCATGCACATATCGACTTTTGGGCACCTAAAAGATCGATTTTCAGTATGTTTTGGGCCTGTATTTTAAAAATACTCTAACATGGAGTAGGCATGTACAGTTCGCTTCTGCGACCCCAAAATATCGAATTTTCGGGTGTTTTGGGCCTGAATTTGAGATATCGACTTTGGTCACATAAAATATAGATTTTTAGCATGTTTTGGACCTATATTTTGAAAATATTCTAGCATTGAGTAGGCATGTACAGATCGCTTCTGGAACCCCAAAATATCGAATTTTCGGGTGTTTTGACCCTGAATTTGAGATATAAACGGGTTCTGAAGATGAATGCACATATCGACTTTGGACACTTAAAATATCGATTTTTAGCATGTTTTGAGCCTATATTTTGAAAAAATTCTAGCACTGAGTAGGCATGCACAGATTGCTTCTGGGACCCAAAAATATCGAATATTCGAGTGTTTTGAGGTTGAATTAGGGATATAGACGGGTGCAGAAGATGAATGCACATATTGACTTTGGGCACCTAAAATATCGATTTTCAGCATGTTTTGGGCCTGTATCTGAGTAGGCATGTACAGATTGCTTCTGGGACCCCAAAATATCGAATTTTAGGGTGTTTGAAGCCTGAATTTGAGATATAAACGGGTGCAGAAGATGCATACACATATTGACTTTGGTCACCTAAAATATCGATTTTCAGTATGTTTTGGGCCTGTATTTTGAAAATACTCTAACACGGAGTATTCATGTACAGATCGCTTCTGGGACCCCAAAATATCGAACTTTCGGTTTTTTGGGCCTGAATTTGAGATATCGACTTTGGGCACCTAAAATATTGATTTTTAGCATGTTTTTGGCCTATATTTTGAAAATATTCTAGCACTGAGTAGGCATGTACAGATTGCTTCTGGGACCCCAAAATATCGAATTTTCGGGTGTTTTAAGCCTGAATATGAGATATAAACGGGTACTGAAGATGCATGCACACATCGACTTTTTGGCACTTAAAATATCGATTTTTAACATGTTTTGGGTCTGTATCTTGAAAACATTCTAACTAGAAGTAGGCATGTACAGATCGCTTCTAGGATCAAAAAATATCGAATTTTCGGTGTTTTGAGCCTGAGTTTGAGATATAAACGAGTACAGAAGATGCATACACATATTGACTTTGGGCACCTAAAATATCGATTTTTAGCATGTTTTGAGCCTATATTTTGAAAACATTCAAACACTCAGTAGGAATATACAGATCGCTTCAGGGACCCAAAAATATCGAATTTTAGGGTGTTTTGAGGTTGAATTTGAGATATAAACGAGTGCAGAAGATGCATACACATATTGACTTTGGGCACCTAAAATATCGATTTTCAGCATGTTTTGGGCTTGTATCTGAGTAGGCATGTACAGTTCGCTTCGGCGACCCCAAAATATCGAATTTTCGGGTGTTTTGGGCCTGAATTTGAGATATCGACTTTGGTCACATAAAATATAGATTTTTAGCATGTTTTGGACCTATATTTTGAAAATATTCTAGCACTAAGTAGGCATGTACAGATCACTTCTGGGACCCCAAAATAACGAATTATCGGGTGTTTTAAGCCTGAATTTGAAATATCGTTTATGGGCACCTAAAATATCGATTTTTAGCGTGTTTTGGGCCTATTTTTTAAAAATATTCTACCACTGAGTAGGCATGTACAGATCGCTTCTAGGACCCCAAAATATCGAATTTTCGGGTGTTTTGAGCCTGAATTTGAGATATAAACGGGTACAGAAGATGCATGGACATATCGACTTTGGACACTTAAAATATCGATTTTTAGCATGTTTTGAGCCTATATTTTGAAAAAATTCTAGCACTGAGTAGGCATGTACAGATTGCTTCTGGGACCCCAAAATATCGAATTTTCGGATGTTTTAAGCCTGAATTTGAGATATAAACGGGTACAGAAGATGCATGGACATATCGACTTTGGACACTTAAAATATCGATTCTCAGTATGTTTTGGGCCTGTATTTTAAAAATACTCTAACACGGAGTAGGCATGTACAGATCGCTTCTGGGACCCCAAAATATCGAACTTGCGGTTTTTTGGGACTGAATATGAGATATCGACTTTGGGCACCTAAAATATTGATTTTTAGCATGTTTTGGGCCTACTTTTTGAAAATATTCTAAAGCTGAGTAGGCATGTACAGATCGCTTCTGGGACCCCAAAATATCGAATTTTCGGGTGTTTTAAGCCTGAATTTGAGATATAAACGGGTACTGAAGATTCATGCACCCATCGACTTTTTGGCATTTAAAATATCGATTTTTAACATGTTTTGGGTCTGTATCTTGAAAACATTCTAACTAGAAGTAGGCATGTACAGATCGCTTCTAGGACCCAAAAATACCGAATTTTCGGGTGTTTTGAGGTTGAATTAGGGATATAAACGGGTGCAGAAGATGCATACACATATTGACTTTAGGCACCTAAAATATCGATTTTCAGCATGTTTTGGGCCTGTATCTGAGTAGGCATGTACAGATCGTTTCTGGGACCCCAAGATATCGAATTTTCGGGTGTTTGGAGCCTGAATTTGAGATATAAACGGGTACAGAAGATGCATGCACTTATCGACTTTTGGGCACCTAAAATATCGATATCTGTATGTTTTGGGCCTGTATTTTGAAAATACTCTAAAACGGAATAGGCATGTACAGATCGCTACTGGGACCAAAAAATATTGAATTTTCGGGTGTTTTGAGCCTGAATTTGAGATATAAACAGGTACTAAAGATGCATGCACATATCGACTTTTGGGCAAGTAAAATATCGATTTTGAGCATGTTTTGGGTCTGCATCTTGAAAACATTCTAACTAGGAGTAGGTATGTACATATCGCTTCTAGGACCCAAAAATATCGAATTTTCGGGTGTTTTGAGCCTGAATTTGAGATATAAACGGGTACAGAAAATGCATGCACATATCGACTTAGGACACTTAAAATATCGATTTTTAGCATATTTTTAGCCTATATTTCTAAAACATTATAGCACTGAGTAGGCATGTACAGATCGCTTCTAGGACCCAAAAATATCAAGTTTTCTGGTGTTTTGAGGTTGAATTTGAGATATAAACGAGTGCAGAAGATGCATACACATATTGACTTTGGGCACTTAAAATATCGATTTTCAGCATGTTTTGGGCCTGTATCAGAGTAGGCATGTACAGATCGCTTCTGGGACCCCAAAATAACGAATTTTGGGGTGTTTGGAGCCTGATCTTGAGATATAAACGGGTACAGAAGATGCATGCACATATCGACTTTTGGGCACCTAATGGATCTATTTTCAGTATGTTTTGGGCCTGTATTTTGAAAATACTCTAACACGGAGTAGGCATGTACAGTTAGCTTCTGGGACCCCAAAATATCGAATTTTCGGGTGTTTTGGGCTTGAATTTGAGATATCGACTTTGGGCACCTAAAATATCGATTTTTAGCATGTTTTGGGCCTATATTTTGAAAATATTCTAGCACTAAGAGGGCATGTACAGATCACTTCTGGGACCCCAAAATAACGAATTATCGGGTGTTTTAAGCCTGAATTTGAAATATCGTTTATGGGCACCTAAAATATCGATTTTTAGCGTGTTTTGGGCCTATTTTTTAAAAATATTCTACCACTGAGTAGGCATGTACAGATCGCTTCTAGGACCCCAAAATATCGAATTTTCGGGTGTTTTGAGCCTGAATTTGAGATATAAACGGGTACAGAAGATGCATGGACATATCGACTTTGGACACTTAAAATATCGATTTTTAGCATGTTTTGAGCCTATATTTTGAAAAAATTCTAGCACTGAGTAGGCATGTACAGATTGCTTCTGGGACCCCAAAATATCGAATTTTCGGATGTTTTAAGCCTGAATTTGAGATATAAACGGGTACAGAAGATGCATGGACATATCGACTTTGGACACTTAAAATATCGATTCTCAGTATGTTTTGGGCCTGTATTTTAAAAATACTCTAACACGGAGTAGGCATGTACAGATCGCTTCTGGGACCCCAAAATATCGAACTTGCGGTTTTTTGGGACTGAATATGAGATATCGACTTTGGGCACCTAAAATATTGATTTTTAGCATGTTTTGGGCCTACTTTTTGAAAATATTCTAAAGCTGAGTAGGCATGTACAGATCGCTTCTGGGACCCCAAAATATCGAATTTTCGGGTGTTTTAAGCCTGAATTTGAGATATAAACGGGTACTGAAGATTCATGCACCCATCGACTTTTTGGCATTTAAAATATCGATTTTTAACATGTTTTGGGTCTGTATCTTGAAAACATTCTAACTAGAAGTAGGCATGTACAGATCGCTTCTAGGACCCAAAAATACCGAATTTTCGGGTGTTTTGAGGTTGAATTAGGGATATAAACGGGTGCAGAAGATGCATACACATATTGACTTTAGGCACCTAAAATATCGATTTTCAGCATGTTTTGGGCCTGTATCTGAGTAGGCATGTACAGATCGTTTCTGGGACCCCAAGATATCGAATTTTCGGGTGTTTGGAGCCTGAATTTGAGATATAAACGGGTACAGAAGATGCATGCACTTATCGACTTTTGGGCACCTAAAATATCGATATCTGTATGTTTTGGGCCTGTATTTTGAAAATACTCTAAAACGGAATAGGCATGTACAGATCGCTACTGGGACCAAAAAATATTGAATTTTCGGGTGTTTTGAGCCTGAATTTGAGATATAAACAGGTACTAAAGATGCATGCACATATCGACTTTTGGGCAAGTAAAATATCGATTTTGAGCATGTTTTGGGTCTGCATCTTGAAAACATTCTAACTAGGAGTAGGTATGTACATATCGCTTCTAGGACCCAAAAATATCGAATTTTCGGGTGTTTTGAGCCTGAATTTGAGATATAAACGGGTACAGAAAATGCATGCACATATCGACTTAGGACACTTAAAATATCGATTTTTAGCATATTTTTAGCCTATATTTCTAAAACATTATAGCACTGAGTAGGCATGTACAGATCGCTTCTAGGACCCAAAAATATCAAGTTTTCTGGTGTTTTGAGGTTGAATTTGAGATATAAACGAGTGCAGAAGATGCATACACATATTGACTTTGGGCACTTAAAATATCGATTTTCAGCATGTTTTGGGCCTGTATCAGAGTAGGCATGTACAGATCGCTTCTGGGACCCCAAAATAACGAATTTTGGGGTGTTTGGAGCCTGATCTTGAGATATAAACGGGTACAGAAGATGCATGCACATATCGACTTTTGGGCACCTAAAGGATCTATTTTCAGTATGTTTTGGGCCTGTATTTTGAAAATACTCTAACACGGAGTAGGCATGTACAGTTAGCTTCTGGGACCCCAAAATATAGAATTTTCGGGTGTTTTGGGCTTGATTTTGAGATATCGACTTTGGGCACCTAAAATATCGATTTTTAGCATGTTTTGGGCCTATATTTTGAAAATATTCTAGCACTAAGAGGGCATGTACAGATCACTTCTGGGACCCCAAAATATCGAATTTTCGGGTGTTTTGAGCCTGAATTTGAGATATAAATTTGTAAAGAAGATGCATGCACATATCGACTTTGGACTCTTAAAATATCGATTTTTAGCATGTTTAGAGCCTATATTTTGAAAACATTCTAGCACTGAGTAGGCGTGTACTGTTCGCTTCTCGGACCCGAAAATATTGAATTTTCGGGAGTTTAAGCCTGAATTTGAGATATAAACGGGTACAGAAGATGCATGCACGTATCGACTTTTGGGCACCTAAAATATCGATTTTGAGCATGTTTTGGGTCTGTATCTTGAAAACATTCTAACTAGGAATAGGCATGTACAGATTGCTTCTGGGACCCAAAAATATCGAATTTTCGGGTGTTTTGAGATTGAATTTGGGATATAAACGGGTGCAGAAGATGCATACACATATTGACTTTCGGCACCTAAAATATCGATTTTCAGCATATTTTGGGCCTGTATCTAAGTAGGTATGTACAGATCGCTTCTGGGACCCCAAAATATTTAATTTTCGGGAATTTGGAGCCTGAATTTGAGATATAAACTGGTACAGAAGATGCATGCACATATCGACTTTTGGGGACCTAAAATATCGATTTTCTGTATGTTTTGGGCCTGTATTTTGAAAATACTCTAACACATGTACAGATCGCTTCTGGGACCCCAAAATATCGTGTTTTCGGATGTTTTGGGCCTGAATTTAAGATATCGACTTTAGGCACCTAAAATATCGATTTTTAGCATGTTTTGGGCCTATATTTTGAAAATATTCTAGCACTGAGTAGGCATGTACAGATCGCTTCTGGGACCCCAAAATATCGAATTTTCGAGTGTTTTGAGCCAGAATTTGAGATATAAACGGGTACAGAAAATGCATGCACATATTGACTTTGGGCACCTAAAATATCGATTTTCAGCATGTTTTGGGCCTGTATTTTGAAAATACTCTAACACGGAGTAGGCATGTACAGATCGCTTCTGGGACCCAAAAATATCGAATTTTCGGGTGTTTTAAACCTGAATTTTAGATATAAACGGGTACAGAAAGTGCATGCACATATCGACTTTGGACACTTGAAATATCGATTTTTAGCATGTTTTGGGCCTGTATCTGAGTAGGCATGTACAGATCGCTTCTGGGACCCCAAAATATCGAATTTTCGGGTGTTTGGAGCCTGAATTTGATATATAAACGGGTACAGAAGATGCATGCACCCATCGACTTTTTGGCATTTAAAATATCGATTTTTAACATGTTTTGGGTCTGTATCTTGAAAACATTCTAACTAGAAGTAGGCATGTACAGATCGCTTCTAGGACCCAAAAATACCGAATTTTCGGGTGTTTTGAGGTTGAATTAGGGATATAAACGGGTGCAGAAGATGCATACACATATTGACTTTGGGCACCTAAAATATCGATTTCGAGCATGTTTTGGGCCTGTATCTGAGTAGGCATGTACAGATCGCTTCTGTGACCCAAAAATATCGAATTTTCGGGTGTTTTGAGGTTGAATTAGGGATATAAACGGGTGCAGAAGATGCATACACATATTGACTTTAGGCACCTAAAATATCGATTTTCAGCATGTTTTGGGCCTGTATCTGAGTAGGCATGTACAGATCGTTTCTGGGACCTTAAGATATCGAATTTTCGGGTGTTTGGAGCCTGAATTTGAGATATAAACGGGTACAGAAGATGCATGCACTTATCGACTTTTGGGCACCTAAAATATCGATATCTGTATGTTTTGGGCCTGTATTTTGAAAATACTCTAAAACGGAGTAGGCATGTACAGATCGCTACTGGGACCAAAAAATATTGAATTTTCGGGTGTTTTGAGCCTGAATTTGAGATATAAACAGGTACTAAAGATGCATGCACATATCGACTTTTGGGCAAGTAAAATATCGATTTTGAGCATGTTTTGGGTCTGCATCTTGAAAACATTCTAACTAGGAGTAGGTATGTACAGATCGCTTCTAGGACCCAAAAATATCGAATTTTCGGGTGTTTTGAGCCTGAATTTGAGATATAAACGGGTACAGAAAATGCATGCACATATCGACTTAGGACACTTAAAATATCGATTTTTAGCATATTTTTAGCCTATATTTCTAAAACATTATAGCACTGAGTAGGCATGTACAGATCGCTTCTAGGACCCAAAAATATCAAGTTTTCTGGTGTTTTGAGGTTGAATTTGAGATATAAACGAGTGCAGAAGATGCATACACATATTGACTTTGGGCACTTAAAATATCGATTTTCAGCATGTTTTGGGCCTGTATCAGAGTAGGCATGTACAGATCGCTTCTGGGACCCCAAAATAACGAATTTTGGGGTGTTTGGAGCCTGAATTTGAGATATAAACGGGTACAGAAGATGCATGCACATATCGACTTTTGGGCACCTAAAGGATCTATTTTCAGTATGTTTTGGGCCTGTATTTTGAAAATACTCTAACACGGAGTAGGCATGTACAGTTAGCTTCTGGGACCCCAAAATATCGAATTTTCGGGTGTTTTGGGCTTGAATTTGAGATATCGACTTTGGGCACCTAAAATATCGATTTTTAGCATGTTTTGGGCCTATATTTTGAAAATATTCTAGCACTAAGAGGGCATGTACAGATCGCTTCTGGGACCCCAAAATATCGAATTTTCGGGTGTTTTGAGCCTGAATTTGAGATATAAATTGGTAAAGAAGATGCATGCACATATCGACTTTGGACTCTTAAAATATCGATTTTTAGCATGTTTTGAGCCTATATTTTGAAAACATTCTAGCACTGAGTAGGCGTGTACTGTTCGCTTCTCGGACCCGAAAATATTGAATTTTCGGGTGTTTAAGCCTGAATTTGAGATATAAACGGGTACAGAAGATGCATGCACATATCGACTTTTGGGCACCTAAAATATCGATTTTGAGCATGTTTTGGGTCTGTATCTTGAAAACATTCTAACTAGGAATAGGCATGTACAGATTGCTTCTGGGACCCAAAAATATCGAATTTTCGGGTGTTTTGAGATTGAATTTGGGATATAAACGGGTGCAGAAGATGCATACACATATTGACTTTCGGCACCTAAAATATCGATTTTCAGCATATTTTGGGCCTGTATCTAAGTAGGTATGTACAGATCGCTTCTGGGACCCCAAAATATTTAATTTTCGGGAATTTGGAGCCTGAATTTGAGATATAAACTGGTACAGAAGATGCATGCACATATCGACTTTTGGGGACCTAAAATATCGATTTTCTGTATGTTTTGGGCCTGTATTTTGAAAATACTCTAACACATGTACAGATCGCTTCTGGGACCCCAAAATATCGTGTTTTCGGATGTTTTGGGCCTGAATTTAAGATATCGACTTTAGGCACCTAAAATATCGATTTTTAGCATGTTTTGGGCCTATATTTTGAAAATATTCTAGCACTGAGTAGGCATGTACAGATCGCTTCTGGGACCCCAAAATATCGAATTTTCGAGTGTTTTGAGCCAGAATTTGAGATATAAACGGGTACAGAAAATGCATGCACATATTGACTTTGGGCACCTAAAATATCGATTTTCAGCATGTTTTGGGCCTGTATTTTGAAAATACTCTAACACGGAGTAGGCATGTACAGATCGCTTCTGGGACCCAAAAATATCGAATTTTCGGGTGTTTTGAGCCTGAATTTTAGATATAAACGGGTACAGAAAGTGCATGCACATATCGACTTTGGACACTTGAAATATCGATTTTTAGCATGTTTTGGGCCTGTATCTGAGTAGGCATGTACAGATCGCTTCTGGGACCCAAAAATATCGAATTTTCGGGTGTTTGGAGCCTGAATTTGATATATAAACGGGTACAGAAGATGCATGCCCATATCGACTTTGGACACATAAAATATCGATTTTTAGCATGTTTTGAGCCTATATTTTCAAAACATTCTAGCACTGAGTAGGCATGTACAGATCGCTTCTGGGACCCCAAAATATCGAATTTTCGGGTATTTTGAGGTTGAATTTGGGATATAAAAGGGTGCAGAAGATGCATACACATATTGACTTTGGTCACCTAAAATATCGATTTTCAGCATGTTTTGGGCCTGCATTCTGAAAATACTCTAACACGGAGTAGGCATGTACAGATCACTTCTGGGACCTCAAAATATCGAACTTTCGGGTGTTTTGGGCCTGAATTTGAGATATCGACTTTGGGCACCTAAAATATCGATTTTTATCATGTTTTGGGCCTATACTTTGAAAATATTCTAGCACTGAGTAGGCATGTACAGATCGCTTGTGGGACCCCAAAATATCGATTTTTTGGGTGTTTTAAGTCTGAATTTGAGATATAAACGGGTACAGAAGATGCATGCACATATCGACTTTTGGACACTTAAAATATCGATTTTTAGCATGTCTTGAGCCTATATTTTGAAAACATTCTAGCACTGAGTAGGCATGTACAGATTGCTTCTGGGACCCAAAAATATCGAATTTTCGGGTATTTTGAGGTTGAATTAGGGATATAAACCGGTGCAGAAGATGCATACACTTATCGACTTTGGGCACTTAAAATATCGTTTTTCAGCATGTTTTGAACCTGTATCTGAATAAGCATGTACAGATCGCTTCTGGGACCCCAAAATATCGAATTTTCGGGTGTTTGGAGCCTGAATTTGAGATATAAACGGGTACAGAAGATGCATGCACTTATCGACTTTTGGGCACCTAAAATATCGATTTCTGTATGTTTTGGGCCTGTATTTTGAAAATACTCTATCACGGAGTAGGCATGTACAGATTACTTCTGGGACCAAAAAATATCGAATTTGCGGTGTTTTGAGCCTTAATTTGAGATATAAACAGGTACTGAAGATGCATGCACATATCGACTTTTGGGCACCTAAAATATCGATTTTGAGCATGTTTTGGGTCTGTATCTTGAAAACATTCTAACTAGGAGTAGGTATGTACAGATCGCTTCTGGGACCCAAAAATACCGAATTTTCGGGTGTTTTGAGCATGAATTTGAGATATAAACGGGTACAGAAGATGCATGCACATATCGACTTTGGACACCTAAAATATCGATTTTTAGCATGTTTTGAGCCCATATTTTGAAAACATTCTAGCACTGAGTAGGCATGTACAGATAGCTTCTGGGACCCCAAAATATCGAATTTTCGGGTATTTTGAGGTTGAATTTGGGATATAAAAGGGTGCAGAAGATGCATACACATATTGACTTTGGTCACCTAAAATATCGATTTTCAGCATGTTTTGGGCCTGTATTCTGAAAATACTCTAACACGGAGTAGGCATTTACAGATCACTTCTGGGACCCCAAAATATCGAACTTTCGGGTGTTTTGGGCCTGAATTTGAGATATCGACTTTGGGCACCTAAAATATCGATTTTTAGCATGTTTTGGGCCTATACTTTGAAAATATTCTAGCACTGAGTAGGCATGTACAGATCGCTTGTGGGACCCCAAAATATCGATTTTTTGGGTGTTTTAAGCCTGAATTTGAGATATAAACGGGTACAGAAGATGCATGCACATATCGACTTTTGGACACTTAAAATATCGATTTTTAGCATGTCTTGAGCCTATATTTTGAAAACATTCTAGCACTGAGTAGGCATGTACAGATTGATTCTGGGACCCAAAAATATCGAATTTTCGGGTGTTTTGAGGTTGAATTAGGGATATAAACTGGTGCAGAAGATGCATACACTTATCGACTTTGGGCACTTAAAATATCGTTTTTTAGCATGTTTTGGGCCTGTATCTGAATAAGCATGTACAGATCGCTTCTGGGACCCCAAAATATCGAATTTTCGAGTGTTTGGAGCCTGAATTTGAGATATAAACGGGTACAGAAGATGCATGCACTTATCGACTTTTGGGCACCTAAAATATCGATTTCTGTATGTTTTGGGCCTGTATTTTGAAAATACTCTATCACGGAGTAGGCATGTACAGATCACTTCTGGGACCAAAAAATATCGAATTTTCGGTGTTTTGAGCATGAATTTGAGATATAAACGGGTACAGAAGATGCATGCACTTATCGACTTTGGACACCTAAAATATCGATTTTGAGCATGTTTTGGGTCTGTATCTTGAAAACATTCTAACTAGGAGTAGGTATGTACAGATCGCTTCTGGGACCCAAAAATACCGAATTTTCGGGTGTTTTGAGCATGAATTTGAGATATAAACGGGTACAGAAGATGCATGCACATATCGACTTTGGACACCTAAAATATTGATTTTTAGCATGTTTTGAGCCTATATTTTGAAAACATTCTTGCACTGAGTAGGCATGTACAGATAGCTTCTGGGACCCCAAAATATCGAATTTTCGGGTATTTTGAGGTTGAATTTGGGATATAAAAGGGTGCAGAAGATGCATACACATATTGATTTTGGTCACCTAAAATATCGATTTTCAGCATGTTTTGGGCCTGTATTCTGATAATACTCTAACACGGAGTAGGCATTTACAGATCACTTCTGGGACCCCAAAATATCGAACTTTCGGGTGTTTTGGGCCTGAATTTGAGATATCGACTTTGGGCACCTAAAATATCGATTTTTAGCATGTTTTGGGCCTTTACTTTGAAAATATTCTAGCACTGAGTAGGCATGTACAGATCGCTTGTGGGACCCCAAAATATCGATTTTTTGGGTGTTTTAAGCCTGAATTTGAGATATAAACGGGTACAGAAGATGCATGCACATATCGACTTTTGGACACTTTAAATATCGATTTTTAGCATGTCTTGAGCCTATATTTTGAAAACATTCTAGCACTGAGTAGGCATGTACAGATTGATTCTGGGACCCAAAAATATCGAATTTTCGGGTGTTTTGAGGTTGAATTAGGGATATAAACTGGTGCAGAAGATGCATACACTTATCGACTTTGGGCACTTAAAATATCGTTTTTCAGCATGTTTTGGGCCTGTATCTGAATAAGCATGTACAGATCGCTTCTGGGACACCAAAATATCGAATTTTCGGGTGTTTGGAGCCTGAATTTGAGATATAAACGGGTACAGAAGATGCATGCACTTATCGACTTTTGGGCACCTAAAATATCGATTTCTGTATGTTTTGGGCCTGTATTTTGAAAATACTCTATCACGGAGTAGGCATGTACAGATCACTTCTGGGACCAATAAATATCGAATTTTCGGTGTTTTGAGCATGAATTTGAGATATAAACGGGTACAGAATATGCATGCACTTATCGACTTTGGACACCTAAAATATCGATTTTTAGCATGTTTTGAGCCTATATTTTGAAAACATTATAGCACTGAGTAGGCATGTACAGATCGCTTCTGGGACCCAAAAATACCGAATTTTGGGGTGTTTGGAGCCTGAATTTGAGATATAAACGGGTACAGAAGATGCATGCACATATCGACTTTAGGGCACCTAAAGGATCTATTTTCAGTATGTTTTGGGCCTGTATTTTGAAAATACTCTAACACGGAGTAGGCATGTACAGATCGCTTCTGGGACCCCAAAATATCGAATTTTGGGGTGTTTGGAGCCTGAATTTGAGATATAAACGGGTACAGAAGATGCATGCACATATCGACTTTAGGGCACCTAAAGGATCTATTTTCAGTATGTTTTGGGCCTGTATTTTGAAAATACTCTAACACGGAGTAGGCATGTACAGTTCGCTTCTGGGACCCCAAAATATCGAATTTTCTGGTGTTTTGAGGTTGAATTTGAGATATAAACGAGTGCAGAAGATGCATACACATATTGACTTTGGGCACTTAAAATATCGATTTTCAGCATGTTTTGGGCCTGTATCTGAGTAGGCGTGTACTGATCGCTTATGGGACCCCAAAATATTGAATTTTCGGGTGTTTATAGCCTGAATTTGAGATATAAACGGGTACAGAAGATGCATGCACATATCGACTTTTGGGCACCTAAAATATCGATTTTGAGCATGTTTTGGGTCTGTATCTTGAAAATATTCTAACTAGGAATAGGCATGTACAGATCGCTTCTGGGACCCAAAAATATCGAATTTTCGGGTGTTTTGAGATTGAATTTGGGATATAAACGGGTGCAGAAGATGCATACACATATTGACTTTGGGCACCAAAAATATCGATTTTCAGCATGTTTTGGGCCTCTATCTAAGTAGACATGTACAGATCGCTTCTGGGACCCCAAAATATTGAATTTTCGGGAATTTGGAGCCTGAATTTGAGATATAAACGGGTACAGAAGATGCATGCACATATCGACTTTTGGGCTCCTAAAAGATCGATTTTCTGTATGTTTTGGGCCTGTATTTTGAAAATACTCTAACACATGTACAGATCGCTTCTGGGACCCCAAAATATCGAGTTTTCGGATGTTTTGGGCCTGAATTTGAGATATCGACTTTAGGCACCTAAAATATCGATTTTAGTATGTTTTGGGCCTATATTTTGAGAACATTCTACCACTGAGTAGGCATGTATAGATCGCTTCTGGGACCCAAAAATATCGAATTTTCGAATGTTTCGAGCCTCAATTTGAGATATAAACGGGTAGAGAAGATGCATGCACATATCGACTTTTGGGCACCTAAAAGATCGATTTTCAGTATGTTTTGGGCCTGTATTTTGAAAATACTCTAACACGGAGTAGGCATGTACAGATCGCTTCTGGGACCCCAAAATATCGAATTTTGGGGTGTTTGGAGCCTGAATTTGAGATATAAACGGGTACAGAAGATGCATGCACATATCGACTTTAGGGCACCTAAAGGATCTATTTTCAGTATGTTTTGGGCCTGTATTTTGAAAATACTCTAACACGGAGTAGGCATGTACAGTTCGCTTCTGGGACCCCAAAATATCGAATTTTCTGGTGTTTTGAGGTTGAATTTGAGATATAAACGAGTGCAGAAGATGCATACACATATTGACTTTGGGCACTTAAAATATCGATTTTCAGCATGTTTTGGGCCTGTATCTGAGTAGGCGTGTACTGATCGCTTCTGGGACCCCAAAATATTGAATTTTCGGGTGTTTAAAGCCTGAATTTGAGATATAAACGGGTACAGAAGATGCATGCACATATCGACTTTTGGGCACCTAAAATATCGATTTTGAGCATGTTTTGGGTCTGTATCTTGAAAATATTCTAAATAGGAATAGGCATGTACAGGTCGCTTCTGGGACCCAAAAATACCGAATTTTCGGGTGTTTTGAGATTGAATTTGGGATATAAACGGGTGCAGAAGATGCATACACATATTGACTTTGGGCACCTAAAATATCGATTTTCAGCATGTTTTGGGCCTCTATCTAAGTAGGCATGTACAGATCGCTTCTGGGACCCCAAAATATTGAATTTTCGGGAATTTGGAGCCTGAATTTGAGATATAAACGGGTACAGAAGATGCATGCACATATCGACTTTTGGGCACCTAAAATAACGATTTTCTGTATGTTTTGGGCCTGTATTTTGAAAATACTCTAACACATGTACAGATCGCTTCTGGGACCCCAAAATATCGAGTTTTCGGATGTTTTGGGCCAGAATTTGAGATATCGACTTTAGGCACCTAAAATATCGATTTTTAGCATGTTTTGGGCCTATATTTTGAAAATATTCTAGCACTGAGTAGGCATGTACAGATCGCTTCTGGGACCCCAAAATATCGAATTTTCGAGTGTTTTGAGCCTGAATTTGAGATATAAACGGGTACAGAAAATGCATGCACATATTGACTTTGGGCACCTAAAATATCGATTTTCAGCATGTTTTGGGCCTGTATTTTGAAAATACTCTAACATGGAGTAGGCATGTACAGATCGCTTCTGGGACCCAAAAATATCGAATTTTCGGGTGTTTTGAGCCTGAATTTGAGATATAAACGAGTACAGAAAATGCATGCACATATCGACTTTGGACACTTGAAATATCGATTTTTAGCATGTTTTGGGCCTGTATCTGAGTAGGCATGTACAGATCGCTTCTGGGACCCCAAAATATCGAATTTTCGGGTGTTTGGAGCCAGAATTTGAGATATAAACGGGTACAGAAGATGCAAGCACATATCGACTTTAGACACATAAAATTTCGATTTTTAGCATGTTTTGAGCCTATATTTTGAAAACATTCTAGCACTGAGTAGGCATGTACAGATCGCTTCTGGGACCCCAAAATATCGAATTTTCGGGTATTTTGAGGTTGAATTTGGGATATAAACGGTTGCAGAAGATGCTTCCAAATATTGACTTTGGTCACCTAAAATATCGATTTTTAGCATGTTTTGGGCCTGTATTTTGAAAATACTCTAACACGGAGTAGGCATGTACAGATCACTTCTGGGACCCCAAAATATCGAACTTTCGGGTGTTTTGGGCCTGAATTTGAGATATCGACTTTGGGCACCTAAAATATCGATTTTTAGCATTTTTTGGGCCTATATTTTGAAAATATTCTAGCACTGAGTAGGCATGTACAGATCGCTTGTGGGACCCCAAAATATCGATTTTTTGGGTGTTTTAAGCCTGAATTTGAGATATAAACGGGTACAGAAGATGCATGCACATATCGACTTTTGGACACTTAAAATATCGATTTTTAGCATGTCGTGAGCCTATGTTTTGAAAACATTCTAGCACTGAGTAGGCATGTACAGATTGCTTCTGGGACCCAAAAATATCGAATTTTCGGGTGTTTTGAGGTTGAATTAGGGATATAAACTGGTGCAGAAGATGCAGACACATATCGACTTTGGGCACTTAAAATTTCGATTTTCAGCATGTTTTGGGCATTTATCTGTGTAAGCATGTACAGATCGCTTCTGGGACCCCAAAATATCGAATTTTCGGGTGTTTGGAGCCTGAATTTGAGATATAAACGGGTACAGAAGATGCATGCACTTATCGACTTTTGGGCACCTAAAGTATCGATTTCTGTATGTTTTGGGCCTGTATTTTTAAAATACTCTAACACAGAGTAGGCATGTACAGATCGCTTCTGGGACCCCCAAATATTGAATTTTCGGGTGTTTTGGGCTTGAATTTGAGATATTGACTTTGGGCACCTAAAATATCGATTTTTTGCATGTTTTGGGCCTATATTTTGAAAATATTCTAGCACTGAGTAGGCATGTACAGATCGCTTCTGGGACCCCAAAATATCGAATTTTCGGGTTTTTTGAGCCTGAATTTGAGATACAAACGGGTACAGATAATGCATGCACATATTGACTTTGGGCACCTAAAATATTGATTTTCAGCATGTTTTGGGCCTGTATTTTGAAAATACTCTAAAACGGTGTACAGATCGCTTCTGGGAACCAAAAATATCGAGTTTTCGGATGTTTTGCGCCTGAATTTGAGATATCGACTTTGATCACCTAAAATATCGATTTTTAGCATGTTTTGGGCCTATATTTTGAAAATAATCTAGCACTGAGTAGGCATGTATAGATCGCTTCTGGGACCCAAAAATATCGAATTTTCGGGTGTTTTGAGCCTGAATATGAGATATAAGCGGGTACAGAAGATGCATGCACATATCGACTTTGGACAATTAAAATATCGATTTTTAGTATGTTTTGAGCCTATATTTTGAAAACATTCTAGCACTGAGTAGGCATGTACAGATCGCTTCTGGGACCCAAAAATATCGAGTTTTAGGGTGGTTTGAGGTTGAATTTGGGATATAAACGGGTGCAGAAGATGCATACACAGGGGGTGTGGAGTCTACATCCAGCCATGGCCCAGACAGAATCTACTGCCAACCACACCACTTCCCCAGCTGACCGTCTTGTTGGCAGGGTGAAGTGGTTTAACCATTTGAATGGCTATGTCTTTATAACCTCAAACTCAAAAGATTATTTTGTCCACAGGAGGGGCATCCTCCTCTCTTCTGCCACCACCTCACCACCATCACTGGGAGACGGAGAGGAGGTGTCCTTCACTGTTGAAGAAGGGAGGAAGGGCGTGGAGGCTACCAACGTAGCCGGACCTGATAGTGTGCAGGTCCGAGGCTCACTTCATGCCCGTGGGAGGAGGACGGCTGACGCCCAACCACCGCAGCGACGGCAGCAGCAGGCAGACATCGTCACCGTCTGCACCAAGACTGCTGTTGCCTTAGCTGCAGAAGGGCTAGGTTGTCTCTCTGACCTCCTCCTGGACATCTTCAGGAGAAATGGCTTACCACCAATAGCCATTTCTCCTGATTTGTAACCACCCACTACTACTACAACCACCACCAATAAACGAAGCAACAAGCCTGCAAGACGGGGAAGGAGCACAACGGATGCACCACCACCACCACCCGTTCCGGCCCACCCCCGTCGCCGGTTGATGTTGCCTCGCCCACTCAACCGGGCGAACAGCGTGAAGGCACCAGCACCACCACCACCATCACCACCACCGCCATCACCACCACCACCACCACCACCACCACCACCTGAGACTTCAGAACTGGACTCTGCGACGGAGGAGGATACTCAGGTCCCTGACACCAGTTCCAGCTCTGCCTCCTCCACCACCACCACGAGAGAGGATACTACTGATAATATGGACCTGGAAGATGAAGGGGAATGGCAGACAGTTAAGAAGAGGAAGAGGAGGAGGAGGAATGACAGCCCACCAACCAACCCACCACCCACAGTCACCGTGGACTGGTGGATGTCTGCTTCTCGTCGCCTCGACCTCTTTTACCAGCACATCCCCAGTTGCCAAGACCTCGACATCTTCCAGATCAGGGAAGTCTGGACCAGCAGCAGATTAACATCACGGGCCAACTTTGCCAAATCCACACCAATAGTCTCTGGCTGCAATGGGACCTACAGTATACAAAAGAAAGGAAAAAGGAAGAGGAGAAAGAAAAAATAAAGTACTGCCTTAATACCCACAACTATGGGTGATAGGCTTTAAAAAAAAAAAAAAAAAAAAAAAAAAAAAAAAAAAAAAAAAAAAAAAAAAAAAAAGCATACACATATTGACTTTGGTCACCTAAAATATCGATTTTCAGCATGTTTTGGGCCTGTATTTTTAAAATACTCTAACACGGAGTAGGCATGTACAGATCGCTTCTGGGACCCCAAAATATCGAACTTTCCGGTGTTTTGGGCCTGAATTTGAGATATCGACTTTGGGCACCTAAAATATCGATTTTTAGCATGTTTTGAGCCTTTATTTTGAAAATATTCTAGCACTGAGTAGGCATGTACAGATCGCTTCTGGGACCCCAAAATATCAAATTTTCGGGTGTTTGGAGCATGAATTTGAGATATAAACGGGTACAGAAGATGCATGAACATATCGACTTTTGGGCACCTAAAATATTGATTTTGAGCATGTTTTGGGTCTGTATCTTGAAAACATTCTAACTAGGAGTAGGCATGTACAGATCGCTTCTAGGACCCAAAAATACCGAATTTTCAGGTCTTTTGAGCCTGAATTTGATATATAAACGGGTACAGAAGATACATGATGCACATATCGACTTTGGACACTTAAAATATCGATTTTTACCATGTTTTTAACCTATATTTTGAAAACATTCTAGCACTGAGTAGGCATGTACAGATCGCTTCTGGGACCCAAAAATATCGAACTTTCGGGTATTTTGAGGTTGAATTAGGGATATAAACGGGTGCAGAAGATGCATACACATATTGACTTTGGGCACCTAAAATATCGATTTTCAGCATGTTTTAGGCATGTATCTGAGTAGGCATGTACAGATCGCTTCAGGGACCCCAAAATATCGAATTTTCGGGTGTTTGGAGTCTGAATTTGAGATATAAACGGGTACAGAAGATGCATGCAATTATCGACTTTTGGGTACCTAAAATATCGATTTCGGTATGTTTTGGGCCTGTATTTTGAAAATACTCTAACACGGAGTAGGCTTGTACAGATCGCTTCTGGGATCCCCAAATATTGAATTTTCGGGTGTTTTGGGCTTGAATTTAAGATATCGACTTTGGGCACCTAAAATAACGATTTTTAGCATGTTTTGGGCCTATATTTTGAAAATATTCTAGCACTGAGTAGGCATGTACAGATCGCTTCTGGGACCCCAAAATATCGAATTTTCGGGTGTTTTGAGCCTGAATTTGAGATATAAACGGGTACAGAAAATGCATGCACATATTGACTTTGGGCACCTAAAATATCGATTTTGAGCATGTTTTGGGCCTGTATTTTGAAAATACTCTAAAACGGTGTAGGCATGTACAGATCGCATCAGGGACCCAAAAATATCGAATTTTCGGGTGTTTGGAGCCTGAATTTGAGATATAAACAGGTACTGAAGATGCATGCACATATCGACTTTTGGGCACCAAAAATATCGATTTTTAGCATGTTTTGGGTCTGTATATTGAAAACATTCTTACTAGGAGTAGACATGAACAGATCGCTTCTAGGACCCAAAAATACCGACTTTTCGGGTGTTTTGAGCCTGAATTTGAGATATAAACGGGTACAGATGATGCATGCACATATCGACTTTCGACACTTAAAATATCGATTTTTAGCATGTTTTGAGCCTATATTTTGAAAATATTCTAGCACTGAGTAGGCATGTACAGATCGCTTCTGGAACCCAAAAATATCGAATTTTCGGGTGTTTTGAGGTTGAATTTGGGATATAAACGGGTGCGGAAGATGCATACACATATCGACTTTGGTCACCTAAAATATCGATTTTCAGCATGTTTTTTGGCCTGTATTTTGAAAATACTCTAACACGGAGTAGGCATGTACAGATCGCTTTTGGGACCCCAAAAAATCGATCTTTCAGGTGTTTTGGGCCTGAATTTGAGATATCGACTTTGGGCACCTAAGATATCGATTTTTAGCATGTTTTGGGCCTATATTTTGAAAATATTCTAGCACTGAGTAGGCATGTACAGATCGCTTCTGGGTCCCCAAAATATCGAATTTTTGGGTGTTTTAAGCCTGAATTTGAGATATAAACGGGTACAGAAGATGCATACACTTATTGACTTTTGGGCACCTAAAATATCGATTTTGAGCAGGTTTTGGGTCTGTATCTTGAAAACATTCTAACTAGGAGTAGGCATGTACAGATCGCTTCTAGGACCCAAAAATACCGAATTTTCAGGTGTTTTTGAGCCTGAATTTGAGATATAAACGGGTTCAGAAGATGCTTGCACAAATCGACTTTGGACACTTAAAATATCGATTTTTAGCATGTTTTGAGCCTATATTTTGAAAACATTCTAGCACTGAGTAGGCATGTACAGATCGCTTCTGGGACCCAAAAATATTGAATTTTCAGGTGTTTTGAGGTTGAATTTGAGATATAAACGGGTGCAAAAGATGCATACACATATTGACTTTGGGCACCTAAAATATCGATTTTAAGCATGTTTTGGGCCTGTATCTGAGTTGGCATGTACAGATCGCTTCTGGGACCCCAAAATATTGAATTTTCGGGTGTTTGGAGCCTGAATTTGAGATATAAACGGGTACAGATGATGCATGCACTTATCGACTTTTGGGCACCTAAAATATCGATTTCTGTATGTTTTGGGCCTGTATTTTGAAAATACTCTAACACGGAGTAGGCATGTACAAATCGCTTCTGGGACCCCAAAATATTGAATTTCGGGTGTTTTGGGCTTGAATTTGAGATATTGACTTTGGGCACCTAAAATATCGATTTTTAGCATGTTTTGGGCATATATTTTGAAAATATTCTAGCACTGAGTAGGCATGTACAGATCGCTTCTGGGACCCCAAAATATCGAATTTTCGGGTGTTTTAAGCCTGAATTTGAGATATAAACGGGTACAGAAGATGCATGCACATATTGACTTTTGGGCACCAAAAATATCGATTTTGAGCAGGTTTTGGGTCTGTATCTTGAAAACATTCTAACTAGGAGTAGGCATGTACAGATCGCTTCTAGGACCCAAAAATATTGAATTTTCGGGTGTTTTGAGGTTGAATTAGGGATATAAACGGGTGCAGAAGATGCATACACATATTGACTTTGGGCACCTAAAATATCGGTTTTTTAGCATGTTTTGGCCCTGTAACTGAGTGGGCATGTACAGATCGTTTCTGGGACCCCAAGATATCGAATTTTCGGGTGTTTGGAGCCTGAATTTGAGATATAAACGGGTACAGAAGATGCATGCACATATGAACTTTTGGGCATCTAAAAGATCGATTTTCAGTATGTTATAGGCCTGTATTTTGAAAATATTCTAATACGGAGTAGGCATGTACAGTTCTCTTCTGGGACCCCCAAATATCGAATTTTCGGGTGTTTTGGGCCTGAATTTGAGATATCGACTTTGGGCACCTAAAATATCGATTTTTAGCATGTTTTGGGCCTATATTCTGAAAATATTCTAGCAATGAGTAGGCATGTACAGATCTCTCCTAAGACCCCAAAATATTGAATTTTCGGGTGTTTTAAGCCTGAATTTGAGATATAAACGGGTACAGAAGATGCATGCACATATTGACTTTTGGACACCTAAAATATCGATTTTGAGCATGTTTTGGGTCTGTATCTTGAAAACATTCTAACTAGGAGTAGGCATGTACAGATCGCTTCTGGGACCCCAAAATATCGAATTTTCGTGTGTTTTAAACAAGAATTTGAGATATAAACATGTAATAAAGATGCATGCACAAATTAGACTTTTGGGCACCTAAAAGATCGATTTTCAGTATGTTATGGCCCTGTATTTAAAATAAAATACTCTAACACATGTACAGATCGCTTCTTGGACCCTAAAATATCGAGTTTTCGGATGTTTTAGACCTGAATTAGAGATATCGACTTTGGGCACCTTAAATATCGATTTTTAGCATGTTTTGGGCCTATATTTTGAAAATATTCTAGTACTGAGTAGGGATGTATAGATCGCTTCTGGGACCCAAAAATATCGAATTTTCGGGTGTTTTGAGGTTGAATTTGAGATATAAACGAGTGCAGAAGATGCATATATATATTGACTTTGGGCACCTAAAATATCGGTTTTTTAGCATGTTTTGGGCGTGTAACTGAGTGGGCATGTACAGATCGCTTCTGGAACCCAAAAATATCGAAATTTCAGGTGTTTTGAGGTTGAATTTGGGATATAAACGGGTGCAGAAGATGCATTCATATATCGACTTTGGTCACCTATAATATCGATTTTCAGCATGTTTTTGGCCTGTATTTCGAAAATACTCTAACACGGAGTAGGCATGTACAAATCGCTTCTGGGACCCCCAAATATTGAATTTCGGGTGTTTTGGGCTTGAATTTGAGATATTGACTTTGGGCACCTAAAATATTGATTTTAAGAATGTTCTGGGCCTATATTTTGAAAATATTCTAGCACTGAGTAGGCAGGTACAGATCGCTTCTGGGACTTCAAAATATCGAATTTTCGTGTGTTTTGAGCCTGAATTTGAGATATAAACGGGTACAGAAAATGCATGCACATAATGACTTTGGGCACCTAAAATATCGATTTTCAGCATGTTTTGGACCTGTATTTTGAAAATACTCTAAAACGGTGTAGGCATGTACAGATCGCTTCTGGGACCCAAAAATATCGAATTTTCGGGTGTTTTGAGGTTGAATTTGAGATATAAACAGGTACTGAAGATGCATGCACATATCCACTTTTGGGCACATAAAATATCGATTTTTAGCATGTTTTGGGTCTGTATCTTGAAAACATTCTAACTAGGAGTAGACATGTACAGATCGCTTCTAGGACCCAAAAATACCGAATTTTCGGGTGTTTTGAGCCTGAATTTGAGATATAAACGGGTACAGAAGATGCATGCACAAATCGACTTTGGACACTTAAAATATCGATTTTTAGCATGTTTTGAGCCTATATTTTGAAAACATTCTAGCACTGAGTAGGGATGTACAGATCGCTTCTGGGACCCAAAAATATCGAATTTTCGGGTGTTTTGAGGTTGAATTTGAGATATAAACGAGTGCAGAAGATGCATACATATATTGACTTTGGGCACCTAAAATATCGGTTTTTTAGCATGTTTTGGGCCTGTAACTGAGTGGGCATGTACAGATCGCTTCTGGAACCCAAAAATATCGAATTTTCAGGTGTTTTGAGGTTGAATTTGGGATATAAACGGGTGCAGAAGATGCATACACATATCGACTTTGGTCACCTAAAATATCGATTTTCAGCATGTTTTTGGCCTGTATTTTGAAAATACTCTAACACGGAGTAGGCATGTACAGATCGCTTCTGGGACCCCAAAAAATCGATCTTTCGGGTGTTTTGAGCCTGAATTTGAGATATCGACTTTGGGCACCAAAAATATCGATTTTTAGCATGTTTTGGGCATATATTTTGAAAATATTCTAGCACTGAGTAGGCATGTACAGATCGCTTCTGGGACCCCAAAATATCGAATTTTCGGGTGTTTTAAGCCTGAATTTGAGATATAAACGGGTACAGAAGATACATGCACATATTGACTTTTGGGCACCAAAAATATCGATTTTGAGCAGGTTTTGGGTCTGTATCTTGAAAACATTCTAACTAGGAGTAGGCATGTACAGATCGCTTCTAGGACCCAAAAATATTGAATTTTCGGGTGTTTTGAGGTTGAATTAGGGATATAAACGGGTGCAGAAGATGCATACACATATTGACTTTAGGCACCTAAAATATCGGTTTTGTAGCATGTTTTGGGCCTGTAACTGAGTGGGCATGTACAGATCGTTTCTGGGACCCAAAGATATCGAATTTTCGGGTGTTTGGAGCCTGAATTTGAGATATAAACGGGTACAGAAGATGCATGCACATATGAACTTTTGGGCATCTAAAAGATCGATTTTCAGTATGTTATAGGCCTGTATTTTGAAAATATTCTAATACGGAGTAGGCATGTACAGTTCTCTTCTGGGACCCCCAAATATCGAATTTTCGTGTGTTTTGGGCCTGAATTTGAGATATCGACTTTGGGCACCTAAAATATCGATTTTTAGCATGTTTTGGGCCTATATTCTGAAAATATTCTAGCAATGAGTAGGCATGTACAGATCTCTCCTAAGACCCCAAAATATTGAATTTTCGGGTGTTTTAAGCCTGAATTTGAGATATAAACGGGTACAGAAGATGCATGCACATATTGACTTTTGGACACCTAAAATATCGATTTTGAGCATGTTTTGGGTCTGTATCTTGAAAACATTCTAACTAGGAGTAGGCATGTACAGATCGCTTCTGGGACCCCAAAATATCGAATTTTCGTGTGTTTTAAACAAGAATTTGAGATATAAACAGGTAATAAAGATGGATGCACAAATTAGACTTTTGGGCACCTAAAAGATCGATTTTCAGTATGTTATGGCCCTGTATTTTGAAAATACTCTAACACATGTACAGATCGCTTCTTGGACCCCAAAATATCGAGTTTTCGGATGTTTTAGACCTGAATTAGAGATATCGACTTTGGGCACCTTAAATATCGATTTTTAGCTTGTTTTGGGCCTATATTTTGAAAATATTCTAGTACTGAGTAGGGATGTATAGATCGCTTCTGGGACCCAAAAATATCGAATTTTCGGGTGTTTTGAGGTTGAATTTAAGATATAAACGAGTGCAGAAGATGCATATATATATTGAATTTGGGCACCTAAAATATCGGTTTTTTAGCATGTTTTGGGCGTGTAACTGAGTGGGCATGTACAGATCGCTTCTGGAACCCAAAAATATCGAATTTTCAGGTGTTTTGAGGTTGAATTTGGGATATAAACGGGTGCAGAAGATGCATTCATATATCGACTTTGGTCACCTATAATATCGATTTTCAGCATGTTTTTGGCCTGTATTTCGAAAATACTCTAACACGGAGTAGGCATGTACAAATCGCTTCTGGGACCCCCAAATATTGAATTTCGGATGTTTTGGGCTTGAATTTGAGATATTGACTTTGGGCAACTAAAATATCGATTTTAAGAATGTTCTGGGCCTATATTTTGAAAATATTCTAGCACTGAGTAGGCATGTACAGATCGCTTCTGGGACTTCAAAATATCGAATTTTCGTGTGTTTTGAGCCTGAATTTGAGATATAAACGGGTACAGAAAATGCATGCACATAATGACTTTGGGCACCTAAAATATCGATTTTCAGCATGTTTTGGACCTGTATTTTGAAAATACTCTAAAACGGTGTAGGCATGTACAGATCGCTTCTGGGACCCAAAAATATCGAATTTTCGGGTGTTTTGAGGTTGAATTTGAGATATAAACAGGTACTGAAGATGCATGCACATATCCACTTTTGGGCACATAAAATATCGATTTTTAGCATGTTTTGGGTCTGTATCTTGAAAACATTCTAACTAGGAGTAGACATGTACAGATCGCTTCTAGGACCCAAAAATACCGAATTTTCGGGTGTTTTGAGCCTGAATTTGAGATATAAACGGGTACAGAAGATGCATGCACAAATCGACTTTGTACACTTAAAATATCGATTTTTAGCATGTTTTGAGCCTATATTTTGAAAACATTCTAGCACTGAGTAGGGATGTACAGATCGCTTCTGGGACCCAAAAATATCGAATTTTCGGGTGTTTTGAGGTTGAATTTGAGATATAAACGAGTGCAGAAGATTCATACATATATTGACTTTGGGCACCTAAAATATCGGTTTTTTAGCATGTTTTGGGCCTGTAACTGAGTGGGCATGTACAGATCGCTTCTGGAACCCAAAAATATCGAATTTTCAGGTGTTTTGAGGTTGAATTTGGGATATAAACGGGTGCAGAAGATGCATACACATATCGACTTTGGTCACCTAAAATATCGATTTTCAGCATGTTTTTGGCCTGTATTTTGAAAATTTTCTAACACGGAGTAGGCATGTACAGATCGCTTCTGGGACCCCAAAAAATCGATCTTTCTAGTGTTTTGAGCCTGAATTTGAGATATCGACTTTGGGCACCAAAAATATCGATTTTTAGCATGTTTTGGGCATATATTTTGAAAATATTCTAGCACTGTGTAGGCATGTACAGATCGGTTTTGGGACCCCAAAATATCGATTTTTCGGGTGTTTTAAGCCTGAATTTGAGATATAAACGGGTACAGAAGATGCATGCACATATTGACTTTTTGGCACCAAAAATATCGATTTTGAGCAGGTTTTGGGTCTGTATCTTGAAAACATTCTAACTAGGAGTAGGCATGTACAGATCGCTTCTAGGACCCAAAAATATTGAATTTTCGGGTGTTTTGAGGTTGAATTAGAGATATAAACGGGTGCAGAAGATGCATACACATATTGACTTTGGGCACCTAAAATATCGGTTTTTTAGCATGTTTTGGGCCTGTAACTGAGTGGGCATGTACAGATCGCTTCTGGGACCCCAAGATATCGAATTTTCGGGTGTTTGGAGCCTGAATTTGAGACATAAACGGGTACAGAAGATGCATACACATATTAACTTTGGTCACCTAAAATATCGATTTTTAGCATGTTTTGGGCCTGTATTTTGAAAATACTCGAACACGGAGTAGGCATGTACAGATCGCTTTTGGGACCCCAAAAAATCGAACTTTCGGGTGTTTTGGGCCTGAATTTGAGATATCGACTTTGGGCACCTAAATTATCGATTTTTAGCATGTTTTTGGCATATATTTTGAAAATATTCTAACACTGAGTAGGCATGTACAGATCGCTTCTGGGACCTCAAAATATCGAATTTTCGGGTGTTTTACGCCTGAATTTGAGATATAAACGGGTACAGAAGATGCATGCACATATTAACTTTTGGGCACCTAAAATATCGATTTTGAGCATGTTTTGGGTCTGTATTTTGAAAACATTCTAACTAGGAGTAGGCATGTACAGATCGCTTCTAGGACACAAAAATACCGAATTTTCAGGTGTTTTGAGCCTGAATTTCCGATATAAACGACTACAGAAGATTCACGCACATATCGACTTTGGACACTTAAAATATCGATTTTTAGCATGATTTGAGTCTATATTTTGAAAACATTCTAGCACTGAGTAGGCATGTACAGATCGCTTCTGGGACCCAAAAATATTGAATTTTCGGGTGTTTTGAGGTTGAATTAGGGACATAAACGGGTGCAGAAGATGCATACACATATTGACTTTGGGCACCTAAAATATCGATTTTCAGCATGTTTTGGGCTTGTATCTGAGTAGGCATGTACAGATCGCTTCTGGGACCTCAAAATATCGAATTTTCGAGTGTTTAAAGCCTGAATTTGAGATATAAACGGGTACAGAAGATGCATGCACTTATTGACATTTGGGCACCTAAAATATCGATTTCTGTATGTTTTGGGCCTGTATTTTGAAAATACTCTAAAACGGAGTAGGCATGTACAGATCGCTTCTGGGACCCCCAAATATTGAATTTTCGGGTGTTTTGGGCTTGAATCTGAGAAATCGACTTTGGGCACCTAAAATATCGATTTTTAGCATGTTTTGGGCCTATATTTTGAAAATATTTTCGCACTGAGTAGGCATGTACAGATCGCTTCTGGGACCCCAAAATATCGAATTTTCGGGTGTTTTTAGCCTGAATTTGAGATATAAACGGGTTAAGAAAATGCATGCACATATTGACATTGGGCACCTAACATATCGATTTTCAGCTTGTTTTGGGCCTGTATTTTGAAAATACTCTAAAACGGTGTAGGCATTTACAGATCGCTTCTGGGACCCAAAAATATCGAATTTTCGAGTGTTTGGAGCCTGAAATTGAGATATAAACAGGTACTGAAGATGCATGCACATATCGACTTTTGGGCACCTAAAATATCGATTTTGAGCATGTTATGGGTCTGTATCTTGAAAACATTCTAACTAGGAGTAGACATGTGCAGATCGCTTCTAGGACCCAAAAATACCGAATTTTCGGGTGTTTTGGGCCTGAATTTGAGATATCGACTTTGGGCACCTAAAATATCGATTTTTAGCATGTTTTGGGCATTTATTTTGAAAATATTCTAGCACTGAGTAGGCATGTACAGATCGCTTCTGGAACTCCAAAATATCGAATTTTCGGGTGTTTTGAGCTTGATTTTGAGATATAAACAGGTACTGAAGATGCATGCACATATCGACTTTGGACACTTAATATATCGATTTTTAGCATGTTTTGAGCCTATATTTTGAAAACATTTTAGCACTGAGTAGGCATGTACAGATCGCTTCTGGGACACAAAAATATCGAATTTTCGGGTGCTTTGAGGTTGAATTTGTGATATAAACAGGTACTGAAGATGCATGCACATATCGACTTTTGGGCACCTAAAATATCGATTTTCAGTATGTTTTGGGCCTGTATTTTGAAAATACTCTAACACAGAGTAGGCATGTACAGTTCGCTTCTGGGACCCCAAAATATCAAATTTTCGGGTGTTTTGAGCCTGAATTTGAGATATAAACGGGTACAGAAGATGCATGCACATATCGACTTTCGACACTTAAAATATCGATTTTTAGCATGTTTTGAGCCTATATTTTGAAAACATTCTAGCACTGAGTAGGCATGTACAGACCGCTTCTAAAACCCAAACATATCGAATTTTCGGGTGTTTTGAAGTTGAATTGGGATATAAACGGGTGCAGAAGATGCATACACATATTAACTTTGGTCACCTAAAATATCGATTTTCAGCATGTTTTGGGCCTGTATTTTGAAAATACTCGAACACGGAGTAGGCATGTACAGATCGCTTCTGGGACCCCAAAAAATCGAACTTTCGTGTGTTTTGGGCCTGAATTTGAGATATCGACTTTGGGCACCTAAAATATCGATTTTTAGCATGTTTTGGGCATATATTTTGAAAATATTCTAACACTGAGTAGGCATGTACAGATCGCTTCTAGGACACAAAAATACCGAATTTTCAGGTGTTTTGAGCCTGAATTTCAGATATAAACGGGTACAGAAGATGCATGCACATATCGACTTAGGACACTTAAAATATCGATTTTTAGCATGTTTTGAGTCTATATTTTGAAAACATTCTAGCACTGAGTAGGCATGTACAGATCACTTCTGGGACCCAAAAATATATAATTTTCTGGTGTTTTGAGGTTGAATTAGGGATATAAACGGGTGCAGAAGATGCATACACATATTGACTTTGGGCACCTAAAATATCGATTTTCAGCATGTTTTGAGCTTGTATCTGAGTAGGCATGTACAGATCGCTTCTGGGACCTCAAAATATCGAATTTTCGAGTGTTTGGAGCCTGAATTTGAGATATAAACGGGTACAGAAGATGCATGCACTTATCGACTTTTGGGCACCTAAAATATCGATTTCTGTATGTTTTGGGCCTGTATTTTGAAAATACTCTAACACGGAGTAGGCATGTACAGATCGCTTCTGGGCCCCCCAAATATTGAATTTTTGGGTGTTTTGGGCTTGAATTTGAGATATCGACTTTGGGTACCTAAAATATCGATTTTTAGCATGTTTTGGGCCTATATTTTGAACATATTCTAGCACTGAGTAGGCATGTACAGATCGCTTCTGTGACCCCAAAATATCGAATTTTCGGGTGTTTGGAGCCTGAATTTTAGATATAAACGGGTATAGAAAATGCATGCACATATTGACTTTGGGCACCTGAAATATCGATTTTCATCATGTTTTGGGCCTGTATTTTGAAAATACTCTAACACGGAGTAGGCATGTACAGAGCGCTTCTGGGACCCAAAAATATCGAATTTTCGGGTGTTTTGAGCGAGAATTTGATATATAAACAGGTACTATTGTTCACCTCTGTGGGCTGGTTGTGGATCGGTGGTGTTAAGACAATTAGATAAAATTAAAAACAGAGCTATCAGACTGATCAATAATCCTATAATCACTAATGAATTCCCTCCCTTATCAGTACGTAGAAATGTTGCTTCCCTTGCACTATTTTATAGATACTTTTATAAGAAATGTTCGGATGAACTTGCCCTGATTATACCACCCCTTCGCGTCTTCCCACGGAGTATTAGGGCAGCTGAGAATGCGCATGAGTTCACACTGACTCCTCCACGTTGCAGGACAACTGCTTACAAAAATTCATTTACTCCCCGTACTACTTCCCTGTGGAATTCTCTTCCAAGGGAATGTTTTCCAGCAAGTTATAACCCACAGCAATTTAATCCGGTTGCTTTAAATATATTTTATGAGTGGAGGATGCCAATAGGCAAATGGAACAATTTATTTATTTGTTTTTTCCTTTCCTCCACTCACTATATGTAAAAAAAAAAAAAAAAAAAAACTAAAGATGCATGCACAAATTAGACTTTTGGGCAACTAAAAGATCGATTTTCAGTATGTTATGGGCCTGTATTTTGAAAATACTCTAACACATGTACAGAGCGCTTCTGGGACCCCAAAATATCGAGTTTTCGGATGTTTTGGACCTGAATTTGAGATATCGACTTTGGGCACCTAAAATATCGATTGTTAGCATGTTTTGGGCCTATATTTTGAAAATATTCTAGCACTAAGTAGGCATGTACAGATCGCTTCTGGGACCCGATATTATCGAATTTTCGGGTGTTTTGAGCCTGAATTTGAGATATAAACGGGTAAAGAAAATGCATGCACATATTGACATTGGGCACCTAAAATATCGATTTTCAGCATGTTTTGGGCCTGTATTTTGAAAATACTCTAACACGGAGTAGGCATGTACAGATCGCTTCTGGGACCCCAAAATATCGAATTTTCGGGTGTTTTGAGCCTGAATTTGAGATATAAACGGGTACAGAAGATGCATGCACATATCGACTTTGGACACTTAAAATATCGATTTTAAGCATGTTTTGGGCCTGTATCTGAGTAGGCATGTACAGATCGCTTCTGGGACCCCAAAATATCGAATTTTCGGGTGTTTAGAGCTTGAATTTGAGATATAAACGGGTACAGAAGATGCATGAACATATCGACTTTTGGGCACCTAAAAGATCGATTTTCAATATGTTATGGGCCTGTATTTTGAAAATACTCTAACACGGAGTAGGCATGTACAGAGCGCTTCTGAGACCAAAAATATCGAATTTTCGGGTGTTTTGAGCCTGAATTTGGGATATAAACAGGTACTAAAGATGCATGCACATATCGACTTTTGGGCACGTAAAATATCGATTTTTAGCATGTTTTGGGTCTGCATCTTGAAAACATTCTAACTAGGAGTAGGTATGTACAGATCGCTTCTGGGACCCAAAAATATCGAATTTTCTGGTGTTTTGAGGTTGAATTTGAGATATAAACGAGTGCAGAAGATGCATACACATATTGACTTTGGGAACCTAAAATATCGATTTTCAGCATGTTTTGGGCCTGTAACTGAGTAGGCATGTACAGATCGCTTCTGGGACCCCAAAATATCGAATTTTCGGGTGTTTGGAGACTGAATTTGAGATATAAACGGGTACAGAAGATGCATGCACATATCGACTTTTGGGCACCTAAAAGATCGATTTTTAGCATGTTTTGGGTCTGTATCTTGAAAACATTCTAACTAGGAGTAGGCATGTACAGATCGCTTCTAGGACCCAAAAATACCGAATTTTCGGGTGTTTTGAGCCTGAATTTTTGAGATATAAACGGGTACAGAAAGTGCATGCACATATCGACTTTGGACACTTAAAATATCGATTTTTAGCATGATTTTAACCTATATATTGAAAATATTCTAGCACTAAGTAGGCATGTACAGATCACTTCTGCAACCCTAAAATATCGAATTTTCGGGTGTTTTGAGCCTGAATTTGAGATTTAAACGGGCACAGAAGATGCATGCACATATCGACTTTGGACACTTAAAATATCGATTTTTAGCATGATTTTAACCTATATTTTGAAAACATTCTAGCACTGAGTAGGCATGTACAGATCGCTTCTGGGACCCAAAAATATCGAATTTTCGGGTGTTTTGAGGTTGAATTTGGGATATAAACGGGTGCAGAAGATACATACACATATTGACTTTGGTCACCTAAAATATCGATTTTCAGCATGTTTTGGGCCTGTATCTGAGTCGGCATGTACAGATCGCTTCTGGGACCCCAAAATGTCGAATTTTCGGGTGTTTGGAGCCTGAATTAGAGATATAAACAGGTTCTGAAGATACATGCACATATCGAATTTTGGGCACCTAAAATATCGATTTTTAGCATGTTTTGGGTCTGTATCTTGAAAACATTCTAACTAGGAGTAGGCATGTACAGATCGCTTCTAGGACCCAAAAATACCGAATTTTCGGGTGTTTTGAGCCTGAATTTGAGATATAAACGGGTACAGAAAGTGCATGTACATTATCGACTTTGGACACTTAAAATATCGATTTTTAGCATCTTTTGAGCCTATATTTTGAAAACATTCTAGAACTGAGTAGGCATGTACAGATCGCTTCTGGGACCCAAAAATATCGAATTTTCGAATGTTTGGAGGCTCAATTTGAGATATAAACGGGTACAGAAGATGCATGCACATATCGACTTTTGGGCACCTAAAATATCGATTTTCAGTATGTTCTGGGCCTGTATTTTGAAAATACTCTAACACGGAGTAGGCATGTACAGAGCACTTCTGGGACCAAAATTATAGAATTTTCGGGTGTTTTGAGCCTGAATTTGGGATATAAACAGGTACTAAAGATGCATGTACATATCGACTTTTGGGCACGTAAAATATCGACTTTGAGCATGTTTTGGGTCTGCATCTTAAAAGCATTCTAACTAGGAGTAGGTATGTACAGATCGCTTCTAGGACCCAAAAATACCGAATTTTCGGGTGTTTTGAGCCTGAATATGAGATATAAACGGGTACAGAAGATGCATGCACATATCGACTTTTGGGCATCTAAAAGATCGTTTTTCAGTATGTTTTGGGGCTGTATATTGAAAATATTCTAAAACGGAGTAGGCATGTACAGTTCGCTTCTGGGACTCCAAAATATCGAATTTTCGGGTGTTTTGGGCCTGAATTTGAGATATCGACTTTGGGCACCTAAAATATCGATTTTAGCATGTTTTGGGCCTATATTTTTAAAATATTCTAGCACTGAGTAGGCATGTACAGATCGCTTCTGGGACCCCAAAATATCGAATTTTCGGGTGTTTTGAGCCTGAATTTGAGATATAAACGGGTATAGAAAATGCATGCACATATTGACTTTGGGCACCTAAAATATCGATTTTCATCATGTTTTGGGCCTGTATTTTGAAAATACTCTAACACGGAGTAGGCATGTACAGATCGCTTCTGGGACCCAAAAATATCGAATTTTCGGGTGTTTTGAGCCTGAATTTGAGATATAAACAGGTACTAAAGATGCATGCACATATCGACTTTTGAGCACCTAAAAGATCGATTATCAGTATGTTATGGGCCTGTATTTTGAAAATACTCTAACACATGTACAGATCGCTTCTGGGACCCCAAAATATCGAATTTTCGGGTGTTTTGGGCCTGAACTTGAGATATCGACTTTGGGCACCTGAAATATCGATTTTTAGCATGTTTTGGGCCTATATATTGAAAATATTCTAGCACTAAGTAGGCATGCACAGATCGCTTCTAGGACCCAAAAATATCGAATTTTCGGATGTTTTGAGCCTGAATTTGAGATATAAATGGGTACAGAAGATGCATGCACATATCGACTTTTGGGCACCTAAAATATCGATTTTCAGCATGTTTTGGGTCTGAATATTGAAAACATTCTAACTAGGAGTAGGCATGTACAGATCGCTTCTAGGACCCAAAAAAACCGAATTTTCGGGTGGTTTGAGCCTGAATTTGAGATATAAACGGGTGCAGAAGATGCATACACATATTGACTTTGGACACCTAAAATATCGATTTTCAGCATGTTTTGGGCCTGTATCTGAGTAGGCATGTACAGATCGCTTCTGGTACCCCAAAATATCGAATTTTTGGGTGTTTGGAGACTGAATTTGAGAAATAAACGGGTACAGAAGATGCATGCACATATCAACTTTTGGGCACCTAAAATATCAATTTTCTGTATGTTTTGGTCCTGTATTTTGAAAATACTCTAACACTGAGTAGGCATGTACAGATCGTTTCTGGGACCCCAAAATATCGAATTTTCGGGTGTTTTGGGCCTGAATTTGAGATATCGACTTTGGGCACTTAAAATATCGATTTTAGCATGTTTTGGGCCTATATTTTGAAAATATTCTAGCACTGAGTAGGCATGTACAGATTGCTTCTGGGACCCCAAAATATCAAATTTTTGGGTGTTTTGAGCCTGAATTAGAGATATAAACGGGTATAGAAAATGCATGCACATATTGACTTTGGGCACCTAAAATATCGATTTTCATCATGTTTTGGACCTATATTTTGAAAATACTCTAACACGGAGTAGGCATGTAAAGATCGCTTCTGGGACCCAAAGATATCGAAATTTCGGGTGTTTTGAGCCTGAATTTGAGATATAAACAGGTACTAAAGATGCATGCACATATCGACTTTTGGGCACCTAAAAGATCGATTTTCAGTTTGTTATGGGCCTGTATTTTGAAAATACTCTAACACATGTACAGATCGCTTCTGGAACCCCAAAATATCGAGTTTTCGGATGTTTTGGGCCTGAATTTGAGATATCGACTTTTGGCACCTAAAATATCGATTTTTAGTATGTTTTGGGCCTATATATTGAGAACATTCTACCACTGAGTAGGCATGTATAGATCGCTTCTGGGACCCAAAAATATCGAATTTTCGAATGTTTCGAGCCTCAATTTGAGATATAAACGGGTACAGAAGATGCATGCACATATCGACTTTTGGGCACCTAAAAGATCGATTTTCAGTATGTTTTGGGCCTGTATTTTGAAAATACTCTAACACGGAGTAGGCATGTACAGATCGCTTCTGGGACCCCAAAATATCAAATTTTCGGGTGTTTTGGGCCTGAACTTGAGATATCGACTTTGGGCACCTAAAATATCGATTTTTAGCATGTTTTGGGCCTATATATTGAAAATATTCTAGCACTAAGTAGGCATGTACAGATCACTTCTGGGACCCTAAAATATCGAATTTTCGGGTGTTTTGAGCCTCAATTTGAGATATAAACGGGTACAGAAGATGCATGCACATATCGACTTTTGGGCACCTAAAAGATCGATTTTCAGTATGTTTTGGGCCTGTATTTTGAAAATACTCTAACACGGAGTAGGCATGTACAGATCGCTTCTGGGACCCCAAAATATCAAATTTTCGGGTGTTTTGGGCCTGAACTTGAAATATCGACTTTGGGCACCTAAAATATCGATTTTTAGCATGTTTTGGGCCTATATATTTTGAAAATATTCTAGCACTAAGTAGGCATGTACAGATCACTTCTGGGACCCTAAAATATCGAATTTTCGTGTATTTTGAGCCTGAATTTGAGAGTTAAACGGGCACAGAAGATGCATGCACATATCGACTTTGGACACTTAAAATATCGATTTTTAGCATGTTTTTAACCTATATTTTGAAAACATTCTAGCACTGAGTAGGCATGTACAGATAGCTTCTGGGACCCAAAAATATCGAATTTTCGGGTGTTTTGAGGTTGAATTTGGGATATAAACGGGTGCAGAAGATACATACACATATTGACTTTGGTCACCTAAAATATCGATTTTCAGCATGTTTTGGGCCTGTATCTGAGTCGGCATGTACAGATCGCTTATGGGACCCCAAAATGTCGAATTTTCGGGTGTTTTGAGCCTGAATTTGAGATATAAACAGGTTCTGAAGATACATGCACATATCGACTTTTGGGCACCTAAAATATCGATTTTTAGCATGTTTTGGGTCTGTATCTTGAAAACATTCTAACTAGGAGTAGGCATGTACAGATCGCTTCTAGGACCCAAAAATACCGAATTTTCGGGTGTTTTGAGCCTGAATTTGAGATATAAACGGGTACAGAAGATGCATGCACTTTGGACACTTAATATATCGATTTTTAGCATGTTTTGAGCCTATATTTTGAAAACATTCTAGCACTGAGTAGGCATGTACAGATCGCTTCTGGGACCCAAAAATATCGAATTTTCGAATGTTTGGAGGCTCAATTTGAGATATAAACGGGTACAGAAGATGCATGCACATATCAACTTTTGGGCACCTAAAATATCAATTTTTTGTATGTTTTGGGCCTGTATTTTGAAAATACTCTAACACTGAGTAGGCATGTACAGATCGCTTCTGGGACCCCGAAATATCGAATTTTCGGGTGTTTTGGGCCTGAATTTGAGATATCGACTTTGGGCAACTAAAATATCGATTTTAGCATGTTTTGGGCCTATATTTTGAAAATATTCTAGCACTGAGTAGGCATGTACAGATCGCTTCTGGGACCCCAAAATATCGAGTTTTCGGATGTTTTGGGCCTGAAATTGAGATATCGACTTTAGACACCTAAAATATCGCTTTATAGTATGTTTTGGGCCTATATTTTGAGAACATTCTACCACTGAGTAGGCATGTACAGATCGCTTCTGGGACCCAAAAATATCGAATTTTCGAATGTTTCGATCCTTAATTTGAGATATAAACGGGTACAGAAGATGCATGCACATATCGACTTTTGGGCACATAAAAGATCGATTTTCAGTATGTTTTGACCCTGTATTTTGAAAATACTCTAACACGGAGTAGGCATGTACAGATCGCTTCTGGGACCCCAAAATATCGAATTTTCGGGTGTTTTGGGCCTGAACTTGAGATATCGACTTTGCGCACCTAAAATATCGATTTTTAGCATGTTTTGGTCCCATATATTAAAAATATTTTAGCACTAAGTAGGCATGTACAGATCACTTCTGGGACCCTAAAATATCGAATTTTCGGGTGTTTTGAGCCTGAATTTGAGATATAAACGGGTACAGAAAGTGCATGTACATTATCGACTTTGGACACTTAAAATATCGATTTTTAGCATGTTTTTAACCTATATTTTGAAAACATTCTAGCACTGAGTAGGCATGTACAGATCGCTTCTGGGACACAAAAATATCGAATTTTCGAAAGTTTGGAGGCTCAATTTGAGATATAAACGAGTACAGAAGATGCATGCACATATCGACTTTTAGGCACCTAATAGATCGATTTTCAGTATGTTTTGGGCCTGTATTTTGAGAATACTCAAACACAGAGTAGGCATGTACAGATTGCTTCTGGGACCCCAAAATATAGAATTTTCAGGTGTTTTGGGCCTAAACTTGGGATATCGACTTTGGGCACCTAAAATATCGATTTTTAGCATGTTCTGGGCCTATATATTGAAAATATTCTAGCACTAAGTAGGCAAGTACAGATCACTTCCGGGACCCTAAAATATCGAATTTTCGGGTGTTTTGAGCCTGAATTTGAGATATAAACGGGTACAGAAGATGCATGCACATATCGACTTTGGACACTTAAAATATCGATTTTTAGCATGTTTTGAGTGTATATTTTGAAAACATTCTAGCACTGAGTAGGCATGTACAGATCGCTTCTGGGACCCAAAAATATCGAATTTTCGGGTGTTTTGAGGTTGAATTTGGGATATAAACGGGTACAGAAGATGCATACACATATCGACTTTGGTCACCTAAAATATCGATTTTCAGCATGATTTGGGCCTGTATTTTTAAAATACTCTAACACGGAGTAGGCAAGTACAGATCGCTTCTGGAACTCCAAAATATCGAATTTTCGGGTGTTTGGAGCCTGAATTTGAGATATCGACTTTGGGCACCTAAAATATCGATTTTTAGCATGTTTTGAGCCTATATTTTGAAAATATTCTAGCACTAAGTAGGCATGTACAGAGCACTTCTGGGACCCCAAAATATCGAATTTTCTTGTGTTTTGAGCCTGAATTTGAGATATAAACGGGTACAGAAGATGCATGCACATATCGACTTTGGATACTTAAAATATTGATTTTTAGCATGTTTTGAGCCTATATTTTGAAAACATTCTAGCACTGAGTAGGCATGTACAAATCGCTTCTGGGACCCCAAAATATCGAATTTTCGGGTGTTTTGGGCCTGAATTAGAAATATCGACTTTGGGCACCTAAAATATCGATTTTTAGCATGTTTTTGGCCTATATTTTGAAAATATTCTAGCACTGAGTAGGCATGTACAGATCGCTTCTGGGACAACAAAATAAAGAAATTTTCAGGAGTTTAAAGCCTGAATTTGAGATATAAACGGGTACAGAAGATGTATGCACTTATCGACTTTTGGACACCTAAAATATCTTTTTTCTGTATGTTTTGGGCCTGTATTTTGAAAATACTCTAACACATGTACAGATCGTTTCAGGGACCCAAAAATATCGAATTTTCGGGTGTTTTGGGCATGAATTTGAGATATCGACTTTGGGCACCTAAAATATCGATTTTTAACATGTTTTGGGCCTATATTTTGAAAATATTCTAGCACTGAGTAGGCATGTACAGATCGCTTCTGAGATCCCAAAATATCGAATTTTCGGATGTTTTGAGGCTGAATTTGAGATATAAACGAGTACAGAAGATGCTTGCACATATCGACTTTTCGGCACCTAAAATATCGATTATGAGCATGTTTTGGGTCTGTATCTTGAAAACATTCTAACTAGGAGTAGGCATGTACAGATCGCTTCTAGGACACAAAATTACCGAATTTTCTGGTGTTTTGAGCCAAAATTTGAGATATAAACGGGTACAGAAGATGCATGCACATATCGACTTTGGACACTTAAAATATCGATTTTTAGCATGTTTTGAGCCTATATTTTGAAAACATTCTAGCACTGAGTAGGCATGTACCGATCGCTTCTGGTACCCAAAAATATCGAATTTTCGGGAGTTTTGAGGTTGAATTTGTGATATAAACGGGTGCAGAAGATGCATACACATATTGACTTTGGGCACCTAAAATATCGATTTTCAGCATGTTTTGGGCCTGTATCTGAGTAGGCATGTACAGATCGCTTCTGGGACCCCAAAATATCGAATTTTCGGTTGCTTTGAGCCTGAATTTGTGATATAAACAGGTTCTGAAGATACATGCACATATCGACTTTTGGGCATCTAAAATATCGATTTTGAGAATGTTTTGGGTCTGTATCTTGAAAACATTCTAACTAGGAGTAGGCATGTACAGACCGCTTCTAGGACCCAAAACTACCGAATTTTCGGTTTTTTTGAGCCTGAATTTGAGATATAAACGGGTACAGAAAGTGCATGTACATTATCGACTTTGGACACTTACAATATCGATTTTTAGCATGTTTTGAGCCTATATTTTGAGAACATTCTACCACTGAGTAGGCATGTACAGATCGCTTCTGGGACCCAAAAATATCGAATTTTCGAATGTTTGGAGACTCAATTTGAGATATAAACGGGTACAGAAGATGCATGCACATATCGACTTTTGGGCACCTAAAAGATCGATTTTCAGTATGTTTTGGGCCTGTATTTTGAAAATACTCTAACACGGAGTAGGCATGTACAGATCGCTTCTGGGACCCCAAAATATAGAATTTTCCGGTGTTTTGGGCCTGAACTTGAGATATCGACTTTGGGCACCTAAAATATCGATTTTTAGCATGTTTTTGGCCTATATATTGAAAATATTCTAGCACTAAGTAGGCACGTACAGATCGTTTCAGGGACCCAAAAATATCGAATTTTCGGGTGTTTTGGGCATGAATTTGAGATATCGACTTTGGGCACCTAAAATATCGATTTTTAACATGTTTTGGGCCTATATTTTGAAAATATTCTAGCACTGAGTAGGCATGTACAGATCGCTTCTGGGACCCAAAAATATCGAAGTTTCGGGTGTTTTGAGGTTGAATTTGGGATATAAACGGGTGCAGAAGATGCATACACATATTGATTTGGTCACCTAAAAAATCGATTTTCAGCATGTTTTGGGCCTGTATCTGAGTCGTCATGTACAGATCGCTTCTGGGACCCCAAAATATCGAATTTTCGGGTGTTTTGAGCCTGAATTTGAGATATAAACGGGTTCAGAAAGTGCATGTACATTATCGACTTTGGACACTTAAAATATCGATTTTTAGCATCTTTTGAGCCTATATTTTGAAAACATTCTAGCACTGAGTAGGCATGTACAGATCGCTTCTGGGACCCTAAAATATCGAATTTTCGAATGTTTGGAGCCTCAATTTGAGATATAAACGGGTACAGAAGATGCATGCACATATCGACTTTTAGGCACCTAAAAGATCGATTTTCAGTATGTTTGTGGCCTGTATTTTGAAAATACTCTAACACGGAGTAGGCATGTACAGATCGCTACTGGGACCCCAAAATATCGAATTTTCGGGTGTTCTGGGCCTGAACTTGAGATATCGACTTTGGGCACCTAAAATATCGATTTTTAGCATGTTTTGGGCCTATATATTGAAAATATTCTAGCACTAAGTAGGCATGTACAGATCACTTCCGGGACCCTAAAATATCGAATTTTCGGGTGTTTTGAGCCTGAATTTGTGATATAAACGGGTACAGAAGATGCATGCACATATCGACTTTGAACACTTAAAATATCGATTTTTAGCATGTTTTGAGTGTATATTTTGAAAACATTCTAGCACTGAGTAGGCATGTACAGATCGCTTCTGGGACCCAAAAATATCGAATTTTCGGGTGTTTTGAGGAAGAATTTGGGATATAAACGGGTGCAGAAGATGCATACACATATCGACTTTGGTCACCTAAAATATCGATTTTCAGCATGATTTGGGCCTGTATTTTTAAAATACTCTAACACGGAGTAGGCAAGTACAGATCGCTTCTGGAACTCCAAAATATCGAATTTTCGGGTGTTTGGAGCCTGAATTTGAGATATCGACTTTGGGCACCTAAAATATCGATTTTTAGCATGTTTAGAGCCTATATTTTGAAAATATTCTAGCACTAAGTAGGCATGTACAGATCACTTCTGGGACCCCAAAATATCGAATTTTCTTGTGTTTTGAGCCTGAATTTGAGATATAAACGGGTACAGAAGATGCATGCACATATCGACTTTGGATACTTAAAATATTGATTTTTAGCATGTTTTGAGCCTATATTTTGAAAACATTCTAGCACTGAGTAGGCATGTACAAATCGCTTCTGGGTCCCCAAAATATCGAATTTTCGGGTGTTTTGGGCCTGAATTAGAAATATCGACTTTGGGCACCTAAAATATCGATTTTTAGCATGTTTTTGGCCTATATTTTGAAAATATTCTAGCACTGAGTAGGCATGTACAGATCGCTTCTGGGACAACAAAATATAGAATTTTCAGGCGTTTAAAGCCTGAATTTGAGATATAAACGGGTACAGAAGATGTATGCACTTATCGACTTTTGGACACCTAAAATATCTTTTTTCTGTATGTTTTGGGCCTGTATTTTGAAAATACTCTAACACATGTACAGATCGTTTCAGGGACCCAAAAATATCGAATTTTCGGGTGTTTTGAGCATGAATTTGAGATATCGACTTTGGGCACCTAAAATATCGATTTTTAACATGTTTTGGCCCTATATTTTGAAAATATTCTAGCACTGAGTAGGCATGTACAGATCGCTTCTGAGATCCCAAAATATCGAATTTTCGGATGTTTTGAGGCTGAATTTGAGATATAAACGAGTACAGAAGATGCTTGCACATATCGACTTTTCGGCACCTAAAATATCGATTATGAGCATGTTTTGGGTCTGTATCTTGAAAACATTCTAACTAGGAGTAGGCATGTACAGATCGCTTCTAGGACACAAAATTACCGAATTTTCCGGTGATTTGAGCCAGAATTTGATATATAAACGGGTACAGAAGATGCATGCACATATCGACTTTGGACACTTAAAATATCGATTTTTAGCATGTTTTTAGCCTATATTTTGAAAACATTCTAGCACTGAGTAGGCATGTACCGATCGCTTCTGGTACCCAAAAATATCGAATTTTCGGGAGTTTTGAGGTTGAATTTGTGATATAAACGGGTGCAGAAGATGCATACACATATTGACTTTGGGCACCTAAAATATCGATTTTCAGCATGTTTTGGGCCTGTATCTGAGTAGGCATGTACAGATCGCTTCTGGGACCCCAAAATATCGAATTTTCGGGTGCTTTTTGCCTGAATTTGTGATATAAACAGGTTCTGAAGATACATGCACATATCGACTTTTGGGCATCTAAAATATCGATTTTGAGAATGTTTTGGGTCTGTATCTTGAAAACATTCTAACTAGGAGTAGGCATGTACAGACCGCTTCTAGGACCCAAAACTACCGAATTTTCGGGTTTTTTGAACCTGAATTTGAGATATAAACGGGTACAGAAAGTGCATGTACATTATCGACTTTGGACACTTACAATATCGATTTTTAGCATGTTTTGAGCCTATATTTTGAGAACATTCTACCACTGAATAGGCATGTACAGATCGCTTCTGGGACCCAAAAATATCGAATTTTCGAATGTTTGGAGCCTCAATTTGAGATATAAACGGGTACAGAAGATGCATGCACATATCGACTTTTGGGCACCTAAAATATCGATTTTTAGCATGTTTTTGGCCTATATATTGAAAATATTCTAGCACTAAGTAGGCATGTACAGATCACTTCTGGGACCCTAAAATACCGAATTTTCGGGTGTTTTGAGCCTGAATTTGAGATATAAACGGGTACAGAAGATGCATGCACATATCGACATTGAACACTTAAAATATCGATTTTTAGCATGTTTTGAGTGTATATTTTGAAAACATTCTAGCACTGAGTAGGCATGTACAGATCGCTTCTGGGACCCAAAAATATCGAATTTTCGGGTGTTTTGAGGTTGAATTTGGTATATAAACGGGTGCAGAAGATGCATACACATATTGACTTTGGTCAACTAAAATATCAATTTTCAGCAGGTTTTGGGCCTGTATTTTTAAAATACTCTAACACGGAGTAGGCAAGTACAGATCGCTTCTGGAACCCCAAAATATCGAATTTTCGGGTGTTTGGAGCCTGAATTTGAGATATCGACTTTGGACACCTAAAATATCGATTTTTAGCATGTTTTGGGCATATATTTTGAAAATATTCTAGCACTAAGTAGGCATGTACAGATCACTTCTGGGACCCTAAAATATCGAATTTGCGGGTGTTTTGAGCCTGAATTTGAGATATAAACGGGTACAGAAGATGCATGCACATATCGACATTGGACACTTAAAATATCGATTTTTAGCATGTTTTTAACCTATATTTTGAAAACATTCTAGCACTGAGTAGGCATGTACAGATCGCTTCTGGGACCCCAAAATATCGAATTTTCGGGTGTTTTGAGCCTGAATTTGAGATATAAACAGGTTCTGAAGATACATTCCCATATCGACTTTTGGGCACCTAAAATATCGATTTTGACCATGTTTTGGGTCTGTATCTTTAAAACATTCTAACTAGGAGTAGGCATGTACAGATCGCTTCTAGGACCCAAAAATACCGAATTTTCGTGTGTTTTGAGCCGGAATTTGAGATATAAACGGGTTCAGAAAGTGCATTTACATTATCGACTTTGGACACTTAAAATATCGATTTTTAGCATCTTTTAAACCTATATTTTGAAAACATTCTACCACTGAGTAGGCATGTACAGATCGCTTCTGGGACCCAAAAATATCGAATTTTCGAATGTTTGGAGCCTCAATTTGAGATATAAACGGGTACAGAAGATGCATGCTCATATCGACTTTTAGGCACTTAAAAGATCGATTTTCAGTATGTTTTGGGCCTATATTTTGAAAATACTCTAACACGGAGTAGGCATGTACAGATCGCTTCTGGGACCCCAAAATATAGAATTTTCGGGTGTTTTGGGCCTGAACTTGAGATATCGACTTTGGGCACATAAAATATCGATTTTTAGCATGTTTTGGGCCTATATATTGAAAATATTCTAGCACTAAGTAGGCATGCACAGATCACTTCTGGGACCCTAAAATATCGAATTTTCGGGTGTTTTGAGGTTGAATTTGGGATATAAACGGGTGCAGGAGATGCATACACATATTGACTGTGGTCACCTAAAATATCGATTTTCAGCAGGTTTTGGGCCTGTATTTTTAAAACACTCTAACACGGAGTAGGCAAGTACAGATCGCTTCTGGGACTACAAAATATCGAATTTTCGGGTGTTTGGAGCCTGAATTTGAGATATCGACTTTGGGTACCTAAAATATCGATTTATAGCATGTTTTGGGCCTATATTTTGAAAATATTTTAGCAATGAGTAGGCATGTACAGATCGCTCTTAGGACCCCAAAATATCGAATTTTCGGGTGTTTTGAGCCTAAATTTGAGATATAAACGGGTACAGAAGATGCATACACATATCGACTTTTGGGCACCTAAAATATCGATTTTGAGCATGTTTTGGGTCTGTATCTTGAAAACACTCTAACTAGGAGTAGGCATGTAGAGATTGCTTCTAGGACCCAAAAATACCGAATTTTCGGATGTTTTGAGCCTGAATTTGAGATATAAACGGGTACAGAAGATGCATGCACATATCGACTTTGGTAACCTAAAATATCGATTTTCAGCATGTTTTGAGCCTGTATCTAAGTAGGCATGTACAGATCGCTTCTGGGACCCCAAAATATAGAATTTTCAGGTGTTTGGAGACTGAATTCAAGATATAAACGGGTACAGAAGATGCATGCACATATCGACTTTTGGGCACCTAAAATATCGATTTTTGTATGTTTTGGGCCTGTATTTTGAAAATACTCTAACACGGAGTAGGCATGTACAGATCGCTTCTGGGACCCTAAAATATCGAATTTTCGGGTGTTTTGGGCCTGAATTTGAGATATCGACTTTGGGCACCTAAAATATCGATTTTTAGCATGTTTTGGGCCTTTTTTTTTTTAATATTCTAGCACTAGGTAGGCATGTACAGATCGCTTCTGGGACCCCAAAATATCGAATTTTCGTGTGTTTTGAGCCTGAATTTGAGATATAAACGGGTACAGAAAATGCATGCACATATCGACTTTGGACACTTAAAATATCGATTTTTAGCATGTTTTGAGCCTATATTTAGAAAACATTCTAGCACTGAGTAGGCATGTACAGATCGCTTCTGGGACCCTAAAATATCGAATTTTCGGGTGTTTTGGGCCTGAATTTAAGATATCGACTTCGGGCACCTAAAATATCGATTTTTAGCATGTTTTGGGCCTATATTTTGAAAATATTCTAGCACTGAATAGGCATGTACCAATCGCTTCTGGGACCCCAAAATATCGAATTTTCGGGTGTTTTGAGCCTTAATTTGAGATATAAACGGGTACAGAAGATGCATGAACCTATCGACTTTTGGGCACCTAAAATATCGATTTTGAGCAAGTTTTGGGTCTGTATCTTGAAAACATTCGATCGAGGAGTAGGCATGTACAGATCGCTTCTAGGACCAAAAAATACCGAATTTTCGGGTGTTTTGAGCCTGAATTTGAGATATAAACGGATACAGAAGATGCATGCACATATCTACTTTGGACACTTAAAATATCGATTTTTAGCATGTTTTGAGCCTATATTTTGAAAACATTCTAGCACAGAGTAGGCATGTACAGATCACTTCGGTGACCCAAAAATATCGAATTTTCGGGTGTTTTGAGGTTGAATTTTGGATATTAACGGGTTCAGAAGATGCATATACATATTGACTTTGGGCACCTAAAATATCGATTTTCAGCATGTGTTTGGCCTGTATTTGAGTAGGCATGTACAGATCGCTTCTTAAACCCCAAAATATCGAATTTTCGGGTGTTTGGAGCCTGAATTTGAGATATATACGGGTACAGAAGATGCATGCACATATCGACTTTTGGGCACCAAAAAGATCGATTTTCAGTATGTTTTGGGCCTGTATTTTGAAAATACTCTAACACGGAGTAGGCATGTACAGATCATTTTTGGGACCCCAAAATATCGAATTTTCGGGTGTTTTGGGCCTGAACTTGAGATATCGACTTTGGGCACCTAAAATATCGATTTTTAGCATGTTTTGGGCCTATATATTGAAAATATTCTAGCACTAAGTAGGCATGTACAGATCACTTCTGGGACCCTAAAATATCGAATTTTCGGGTGTTTTGAGCCTGAATTTGAGATATAAACGGGTACAGAAGATGCATACACATATCGACTTTGGACACTTAAAATATCGATTTTTAGCATGTTTTGAGCCTATATTTTGAAATCATTCTAGCACTGAGTAGGCATGTACAGATCGCTTCTGGGACCCAAAAATATCGAATTTTCGGGTGTTTTGAGGTTGAATTTGGGATATAAACGGGTGCAGAAGATGCATACACATACTGACTTTGGTCACCTAAAATATCGATTTTTAGCATGTTTTGGGCCTGTATTTTTGAAATACTCTAACATGGAGTAGGCAAGTAAAGATCACTTCTGGGACCCCAAAATATCGAATTTTCGGGTGTTTGGAGCCTCAAATTGAAATATAAACGTTTACAGAAGATGCATCCGCATATCGACTTTTGGGCACCTAAAAGATCGATTTTCAGCATGTTTTGGGCCTGTAACTGAGTAGGCATGTACAGATCGCTTCTGGACCAAAAAATATCATATTTCTGGGTGTTTGGAGCCTGAATTTGAGATATTTACGGGTATATCGACTTTTGGGCACCTAAAAGATCGATTTTCAGTAAGTTTTGGGCCTGTATTTTGAAAATACTCTAACACGGAGTAGCCATGTAGAGTTCGCTTTTGGAATCCCAAAATATCGAATTTTTCGGGTGTTTTGGGACTGAATTTGAGATATCGACTTTGTGCACCTAAAATATCGATTATTAGCATGTTTTGGGCCTATATTTTGAAAACATTCTAACTAGGAGTAGTCATGTACAGATCGCTTCTAGGACCCAAAAATACCGAATTTTCGGGTGTTTTGAGCCTGAATTTGAGATATAAACGGGTATAGAAGATGCATGCACATATCGACTTTGGACCCTTAAAATATCAATCTCTAGCATGTTTTGAGCCTATATTTAAAAAAAAATTCTAGCACTGAGTAGGCATGTACAGATCGTTTCTGGTACCCAAAAATATCGAATTTTCGGTTGTTTTGAGGTTGAATTTGGGATATAAACGTGTGCAGAAGATGCATACACATATTAACTTTGGGCACCTAAAATATCGATTTTCAGCATGTTTTGGGCCTGTATCTGAGTAGGCATGTACAGATCGCTTCTGGGACCCCAAAATATCGAATTTTCGGGTGTTTTGAGGTTGAATTTGGGATATAAACGGGTGCAGAAGATGCATACACATATTGACCTTGGTTACCTAAAATATCGATTTTGCAGCATGTTTTGGGCCTATATTTTGAAAACATTCTAGCACTGAGTAGGCATGTACAAATCGCTTCTGGGACCCCAAAATATCGAATTTTCGGGTGTTTTGGGCCTGAATTTGAGATATAAACGGGTACAGAAGATGCATCCGCATATCGACTTTTGGGCACCTAACAGATCGATTTTCAGCATGTTTTGGGCCTGTATATTGAAAATACTCTAACACTGAGTAGGCATGTACAGATCGCTTCTGGGACCCAAAAACATCGAATTTTCGGGTGTTTTGAGCCTAAATTTGAGATATAAACAGGTACTGAAGATACATGCACATATCGACTTTTGGGCACCTAAAATATCGATTTTGAGCATGTTTTGGGTCCGTATCTTGAAAACATTCTAACTAGGTGTAGGCATGTACAGATCGCTTCTAGGACCCAAAAACAACGAATTTTCGGGTGTTTTGAGCCTGAATTTGAGATATAAACAGATACTGAAGATACATGCACATATCGACTTTTGGGCACCTAAAATATCGATTTTGAACATGTTTTGGGTCTGTATTTTCAAAACATTCTAACTAGGAGTAGGCATGTACAGATCGCTTCTAGGACCCAAAAATACCGAATTTTCGGGTGTTTTGAGCCTGAATTTGAGATATAAACAGGTGCAGAAGATGCATGCACATATCGACTTTGGACCCTTAAAATATCAATCTCTAGCATGTTTTGAGCCTATATTTAAAAAAAAATTCTAGCACTGAGTAGGCATGTACAGATCGTTTCTGGTACCCAAAAATATCGAATTTTCGGTTGTTTTGAGGTTGAATTTGGGATATAAACGTGTGCAGAAGATGCATACACATATTAACTTTGGGCACCTAAAATATCGATTTTCAGCATGTTTTGGGCCTGTATCTGAGTAGGCATGTACAGATCGCTTCTGGGACCCCAAAATATCGAATTTTCGGGTGTTTTGAGGTTGAATTTGGGATATAAACGGGTGCAGAAGATGCATACACATATTGACCTTGGTTACCTAAAATATCGATTTTGCAGCATGTTTTGGGCCTATATTTTGAAAACATTCTAGCACTGAGTAGGCATGTCCAGATCGCTTCTGGGACCCAAAAATATCGAATTTTCGGGTGTTTGGAGCCTGAATTTGAGATGTAAACTGGTACGGAAGATTCATGCACATATCGACTTTTGGGCACCTAAAAGATCGATTTTCGGTATGTTTTGGGCCTTTATTTTGAATATACTCTAACACGGAGTAGGCATGTACAGATCGCTTCTGGGACCCCAAAATATCGATTTTTCGGGTGTTTTGGGCCTGAATTTGAGATATCGACTTTGGGCACCTAAAATATCGATTTTTAGCATGTTTTGGGCCTATATATTGAAAATATTTTAGCACTGAGTAGGCATGTACAGATCACTTCTGCAACCCTAAAATATCGAATTTTCGGGTGTTTTGAGCCAGAATTTGAGATATAAACGGGTACAGAAGATGCATGCACATATCGACTTTGGACACTTAAAATATCGATTTTTAGCATGTTTCTAACCTATATTTTGAAAACATTCTAGCACTGAGTAGGCATGTACAGATCGCTTCTGGGACCCAAAAATATCGAATTTTCGGGTGTTTTGAGGTTGAATTTGGGATGTAAACGGGTGCAGAAGATGCATACACATATTAACTTTGGGCACCTAAAATATCGATTTTCAGCATGTTTTGGGCCTGTATCTGAGTAGGCATGTACAGATCGCTTCTGGGACCCCAAAATATCGAATTTTCGGGTGTTTTGAGGTTGAATTTGGGATATAAACGGGTGCAGAAGATGCATACACATATTGACCTTGGTTACCTAAAATATCGATTTTGCAGCATGTTTTGGGCCTATATTTTGAAAACATTCTAGCACTGAGTAGGCATGTACAAATCGCTTCTGGGACCCCAAAATATCGAATTTTCGGGTGTTTTGGGCCTGAATTAGAAATATCGACTTTGAGCACCTAAAATATCGATTTTTAACATGTTTTTGGCCTATATTTTGAAAATATTTTAGCACTGAGTAGGCATGTACAGATCGCTTTTGGGACAACAAAATATAGAATTTTCAGGTGTTTAAAGCCTGAATTTGAGATATAAACGGTTACAGAAGATGTATGCACTTATCGACTTTTGGGCACATAAAATATCTTTTTTCTGTATGTTTTGGGCCTGTATTTTGAAAATACTCTAACACATGTACAGATCGTATCAGGGACCCAAAAATATCGAATTTTCGCGTGTTTTGGGCCTGAATTTGAGATATCGACTTTGGGCACCTAAAATATCGATTTTTAGCATGTTTTGAGCCTATATTATAAAAACATTCTAGCACTGAGTAGGCATGTACAGATCGCTTCTGGTACCCAAAAATATCGAATTTTCGGGAGTTTTGAGGTTGAATTCGTGATATAAACGGGTGCAGAAGATGCATGCACATATCGACTTTGGACACTTAAAATATCGATTTTTAGCATGTTTTGAGCCTATATTATAAAAACATTCTAGCACTGAGTAGGCATGTACAGATCGCTTCTGGTACCCAAAAATATCGAATTTTCGGGAGTTTTGAGGTTGAATTTGTGATATAAACGGGTGCAGAAGATGCATACACATATTGACTTTGGGCACCTAAAATATCGATTTTCAGCATGTTTTGGGCCTGTATCTGAGTAGGCATGTACAGATCGCTTCTGGGACCCCAAAATATCGAATTTTCGGGTGTTTTGAGCCTGAATTTGAGATATAGACAGGTTCTGAAGATACATGCACATATCGACTTTTGGGCACCTAAAATATCGATTTTGAGCATGTTTTGGGTCTGTATCTTGAAAACATTCTAACTAGGAGTAGGCATGTACAGATCGCTTATAGGACCCAAAAATACCGTATTTTCGGGTGTTTTGAGCCTGAATTTGAGATATAAACCGGTACAGAAAGTGCATGTACATTATCGACTTTGGACACGTAAAATATCGATTTTTAGCATGTTTTGAGCCTATATTTTGAGAACATTCTACCACTGAGTAGGTATGTACAGATCGCTTCTGGGACCGAAAAATATCGAATTTTCGAATGTTTGGATCCTCAATTTGAGATATAAACGGATACAGAAGATGCATGCACATATCGACTTTGGACACTTAAAATATCGATTTTTAGCATCTTTTGAGCCTATATTTTGAAAACATACTAGCACTGAGTAGGCATGTACAAATCACTTCGGTGACCCAAAAATATCGAATTTTCGGGTGTTTTGAGGTTGAATTTGGGATATAAACGGGTGCAGAAGATGCATTTACATATTGACTTTGGGCACCTAAAATATCGATTTTCAGCATGTGTTTGGGTTGTATTTGAGTAGGCATGTACAGATCGCTTCTGGGACCCCAAAATATCGAATTTTCGGGTGTTTGGAGCCTGAATTTGAGATATATACGGGTACAGAAGATGCATGCACATATCGACTTTTGGGCACCTAAAAGATCAATTTTCAGTATGTTTTGGGCCTGTATTTTGAAAATACTCTAACACGGAGTAGGCATGTACAGATCGCTTCTGGGACCCTAAAATATCGAATTTTCGGGTGTTTGGTGCCTCAAATTGAGATATAAACGGGTACAGAAGATGCATCCGCATATCGACTTTTGGGCACCTAACAGATCGATTTTCAGCATGTTTTGGGCCTGTATATTGAAAATACTCTAACACTGAGTAGGCATGTACAGATCGCTTCTGGGACCCAAAAACATCGAATTTTCGGGTGTTTTGAGCCTAAATTTGAGATATAAACAGGTACTGAAGATACATGCACATATCGACTTTTGGGCACCTAAAATATCGATTTTGAGCATGTTTTGGGTCCGTATCTTGAAAACATTCTAACTAGGTGTAGGCATGTACAGATCGCTTCTAGGACCCAAAAACAACGAATTTTCGGGTGTTTTGAGCCTGAATTTGAGATATAAACAGATACTGAAGATACATGCACATATCGACTTTTGGGCACCTAAAATATCGATTTTGAACATGTTTTGGGTCTGTATTTTCAAAACATTCTAACTAGGAGTAGGCATGTACAGATCGCTTCTAGGACCCAAAAATACCGAATTTTCGGGTGTTTTGAGCCTGAATTTGACTTATAAACAGGTGCAGAAGATGCATGCACATATTGACTTTGGACACTTAAAGTATCGATTTTTAGCATGTTTTGACATATATTTTGAAAACATTCTAGCACTGAGTAGGCATGTCCAGATCGCTTCTGGGACCCAAAAATATCGAATTTTCGGGTGTTTGGAGCCTGAATTTGAGATGTAAACTGGTACGGAAGATTCATGCACATATCGACTTTTGGGCACCTAAAAGATCGATTTTCGGTATGTTTTGGGCCTTTATTTTGAATATACTCTAACACGGAGTAGGCATGTACAGATCGCTTCTGGGACCCCAAAATATCGATTTTTCGGGTGTTTTGGGCCTGAATTTGAGATATCGACTTTGGGCACCTAAAATATCGATTTTTAGCATGTTTTGGGCCTATATATTGAAAATATTCTAGCACTGAGTAGGCATGTACAGATCACTTCTGGGACCCTAAAATATCGAATTTTCGGGTGTTTTGAGCCTGAATTTGAGATATAAACGGGTACAGAAGATGCATGCACATATCGACTTTGGACACTTAAAATATCGATTTTTAGCATGTTTTTAACCTATATTTTGAAAACATTCTAGCACTGAGTAGGCATGTACAGATCGCTTCTGGGACCCAAAAATATCGAATTTTCGGGTGTTTTGAGGTTGAATTTGTAATGTAAACGGGTGCAGAAGATGCATACACCTATTGACTTTGGTCACCTAAAATATCTATTTTCCGCATGTTTTGGGCCTGTATCTAAGTCGGCATGTACAGATCGCTTCTGGGACCCCAAAATATCGAATTTTCGGGTGTTTTGAGCCTGAATTTGAGATATAAACAGGTTCTAAAGATACATGCACATATCGACTTTTGGGCACCTAAATATCGATTTTGAGCATGTTTTGGGTCTGTATCTTGAAAACATTCTAACTAGGAGTAGGCATGTACAGATCGCTTTTAGGACCCAAAAATACTGAATTTTCGGGTGTTTTGAGCCTGAATTTGAGATATAAACGGGTACAGTAAGTGCATGTACATTATCGACTTTGGACACTTAAAATATCGATTTTCAGCATCTTTTGAGCCTATATTTTGAAAACATTCTAGCACTGAGTAGGCATGTACAGATCGCTTCTGGGACCCAAAAATACCGAATTTTCCGGTGTTTTGAGCCTGAATTTGAGATATAAACGGATACAGAAGATGCATGCACATATCGACTTTGTACACTTAAAATATCGATTTTTAGCATGTTTTGAGCCTATATTTTGAAAACATTCTAGCACTGAGTAGGCATGTACAAATCACTTCGGTGACCCAAAAATGTCGAATTTTCGGGTGTTTTGAGGTTGAATTTGGGATATAAACGGGTGCAGAAGATGCATTTACATATTGACTTTGGGCACCTAAAATATCGATTTTCAGCATGTGTTTGGCCTGTATTTGAGTAGGCATGTACAGATCGCTTCTGGGACCCCAAAATATCGAATTTTTGGGTGTTTGGAGCCTGAATTTGAGATATATACGGCTACAGAAGATGCATGCATATATCGACTTTTGGGCACCTAAAAGATCAATTTTCAGTATGTTTTGGGCCTGTATTTCGAAAATACTCTAACACGGAGTAGGCATGTACAGATCGCTTCTGGGACCCCAAAACATCGAATTTTCGGGTGTTTTGGGCTTGAACTTGAGATATCGACTTTGGGCACCTAAAAATATCGATTTTTAGCATGTTTTGAGCCTATATATTGAAAATATTCTAGCACTAAGTAGGCATGTACAGATCACTTCTGGGACCCTAAAATATCGAATTTTCGGGTGTTTTGAGCCTGAATTTGAGATATAAACAGTTACATAAGATGCATACACCTATCGACTTTGGACACTTAAAATATCAATTTTTAGCATGTTTTGAGCCTATATCTTGAAAACATTCTAGCACTGAGTAGGCATGTACAGATTGCTTCTGGGACCCTAAAATATCGAATTTTCGGGTGTTTGGAGCCTCAAATTGAGATATAAACGGGTACAGAAGATACATGCACATATCGACTTTTGGGCACCTAAAATATCGATTTTTAGCATGTTTTGGGTCCGTATCTTGAAAACATTCTAACTAGGTGTAGGGATGTACAGATCGCTTCTAGGACCCAAAAACACCGAATTTTCGGGTGTTTTGAGCCTGAATTTGAGATATAAACAGATACTGAAGATACATGCACATATCGACTTTTGGGCACCTAAAATATCGATTTTGAGCATGTTATGGGTCTGTATCTTGAAAACATTCTAACTAGGAGTAGGCATGTACAGATCGCTTTTAGGACCCAAAAATACCGAATTTTCGGTTGTTTTGAGCCTGAATTTGAGATATAAACGGGTACAGTAAGTGCATGTACATTATCGACTTTGGACACTTAAAATATCGATTTTCAGCATCTTTTGAGCCTATATTTTGAAAACATTCTAGCACTGAGTAGGCATGTACAGATCGCTTCTGGGACCCAAAAATACCGAATTTTCGGGTGTTTTGAGGTTGAATTTGGGATATAAACGGGTGCAGAAGATGCATTTACATATTGACTTTGGGCACCTAAAATATCGATTTTCAGCATGTGTTTGGCCTGTATTTGAGTAGGCATGTACAGATCGCTTCTGGGACCCCAAAATATCGAATTTTCGGGTGTTTGGAGCCTGAATTTGAGATATATACGGGTACAGAAGATGCATGCACATATCGACTTTTGGGCACCTAAAAGATCAATTTTCAGTATGTTTTGGGCCTGAATTTTGAAAATACTCTAACACGGAGTAGGCATGTACAGATCGCTTTTGGGACCCCAAAACATCGAATTTTCGGGTGTTTTGGGCTTGAACTTGAGATATCGACTTTGGGCACCTAAAAATATCGATTTTCAGCATCTTTTGAGCCTATATCTTGAAAACATTCTAGCACTGTGTAGGCATGTACAGATCGCTTCTGGGACCCTAAAAAATCGAATTTTCGGGTGTTTGGAGCCTCAAATTGAAATATAAACAGGTACAGAAGATGCATCCGCATATCGACTTTTGGGCACCTAAAAGATCGATTTTCAGCATGTTTTGGGCCTGTATATTGAAAATACTCTAACACTGAGTAGGCATGTACAGATCGCTTCTGGGACCCAAAAACATCGAATTTTCGGGTGTTTTGAGCCTAAATTTGAGATATAAACAGGTACTGAAGATACATGCACATATCGACTTTTGGGCACCTAAAATATCGATTTTGAGCATGTTTTGGGTCCGTATCTTGAAAACATTCTAACTAGGAGTAGGCATGTACAGATCGCTTCTAGGACCCAAAAACACCGAATTTTCGGGTGTTTTGAGCCTGAATTTGAGATATAAACAGATACTGAAGATACATGCACATATCGACTTTTGGGCACCTAAAATATCGATTTTGAACATGTTTTGGGTCTGTATTTTCAAAACATTCTAACTAGGAGTAGGCATGTACAGATCGCTTCTAGGACCGAAAAATACCGAATTTTCGGGTGTTTTGAGCCTGAATTTGACATATAAACGGGTACAGAAGATGCATGCACATATCGACTTTGGACACTTAAAGTATCGATTTTTAGCATGTTTTGACATATATTTTGAAAACATTCTAGCACTGAGTAGGCATGTACAGATCGCTTCTGGGACCGAAAAATATCGAATTTTCGGGTGTTTGGAGCCTGAATTTGAGATGTAAACTGGTACGGAAGATTCATGCACATATCGACTTTTGGGCACCTAAAAGATCGATTTTCGGTATGTTTTGGGCCTTTATTTTGAAAATACTCTAACACGGAGTAGGCATGTACAGATCGCTTTTGGGACCCCAAAATATCGATTTTTCGGGTGTTTTGGGCCTGAATTTGAGATATCGACTTTGGGCACCTAAAATATCGATTTTTAGCATGTTTTGGGCCTATATATTGAAAATATTCTAGCACTGAGTAGGCATGTACAGATCACTTCTGGGACCCTAAAATATCGAATTTTCGGGTGTTTTGAGCCTGAATTTGAGATATAAACGGGTACAGAAGATGCATGCACATATCGACTTTGGACACTTAAAATATCGATTTTTAGCATGTTTTTAATCTATATTTTGAAAACATTCTAGCACTGAGTAGACATGTACAGATCGCTTCTGGGACCCAAAAATACCGAATTTTCGGGTGTTTTGAGCCTGAATTTGAGATATAAACGGATACAGAAGATGCATGCACATATCGACTTTGTACACTTAAAATATCGATTTTTAGCATGTTTTAAGCCTATATTTTGAAAACATTCTAGCACTGAGTAGGCATGTACAAATCACTTCGGTGACCAAAAAATATCGAATTTTCGGGTGTTTTGAGGTTGAATTTGGGATATAAACGGGTGCAGAAGATGCATTTACATATTGACTTTGGGCACCTAAAATATCGATTTTCAGCATGTGTTTGGCCTGTATTTGAGTAGGCATGTAGAGATCGCTTCTTAAACCCCAAAATATCGAATTTTCGGGTGTTTGGAGCCTGAATTTGAGATATATACGGCTACAGAAGATGCATGCACATATCGACTTTTGGGCACCTAAAAGATCAATTTTCAGTATGTTTTGGGCCTGTATTTTGAAAATACTCTAACACGGAGTAGGCATTTACAGATCGCTTCTGGAACCCCAAAACATCGAATTTTCGGGTGTTTTGGGCTTGAACTTGAGATATCGACTTTGGGCACCTAAAAATATCGATTTTTAGCATGTTTTGAGCCTATATATTGAAAATATTCTAGCACTAAGTAGGCATGTACAGATCACTTCTGGGACCCTAAAATATCGAATTTTCGGGTGTTTTGAGCCTGAATTTGAGATATAAACGGGTACATAAGATGCATACACATATCGACTTTGGACACTTAAAATATCAATTTTTAGCATGTTTTGAGCCTATATCTTGAAAACATTCTAGCACTGAGTAGGCATGTACAGATTGCTTCTGGGACCCTAAAATATCGAATTTTCGGGTGTTTGGAGCCTCAAATTGAGATATAAACGGGTACAGAAGATACATGCACATATCGACTTTTGGGCACCTAAAATATCGATTTTGAGCATGTTTTGGGTCCGTATCTTGAAAACATTCTAACTAGGTGTAGGGATGTACAGATCGCTTCTAGGACCCAAAGACACCGAATTTTCGGGTGTTTTGAGCCTGAATTTGAGATATAAACAGATACTAAAGATACATGCACATATCGACTTTTGGGCACCTAAAATATCGATTTTGAGCATGTTATGGGTCTGTATCTTGAAAACATTCTAACTAGGAGTAGGCATGTACAGATCGCTTTTAGGACCCAAAAATATCGAATTTTCGGGTGTTTTGAGCCTGAATTTGAGATATAAACGGGTACAGTAAGTGCATGTACATTATCGACTTTGGACACTTAAAATATCGATTTTCAGCATCTTTTGAGCCTATATTTTGAAAACATTCTAGCACTGAGTAGGCATGTACAGATCGCTTCTGGGACCCAAAAATACCGAATTTTCGTGTGTTTTGAGGTTGAATTTGGGATATAAACGGGTGCAGAAGATGCATTTACATATTGACTTTGGGCACCTAAAATATCGATTTTCAGCATGTGTTTGGCCTGTATTTGAGTAGGCATGTACAGATCGCTTCTGGGACCCCAAAATATCGAATTTTCGGGTGTTTGGAGCCTGAATTTGAGATATATACGGGTACAGAAGATGCATGCACATATCGACTTTTGGGCACCTAAAAGATCAATTTTCAGTATGTTTTGGGCCTGTATTTTGAAAATACTCTAACACGGAGTAGGCATGTACAGATCGCTTCTGGGACCCCAAAACATCGAATTTTCGGGTGTTTTGGGCTTGAACTTGAGATATCGACTTTGGGCACCTAAAAATATCGATTTTCAGCATCTTTTGAGCCTATATCTTGAAAACATTCTAGCACTGAGTAGGCATGTACAGATCGCTTCTGGGACCCTAAAATATCGAATTTTCGGGTGTTTGGAGCCTCAAATTGAGATATAAACGGGTACAGAAGATGCATCCGCATATCGACTTTTGGGCACCTAAAAGATCGATTTTCAGCATGTTTTGGGCCTGTATATTGAAAATACTCTAACACTGAGTAGGCATGTACAGATCGCTTCTGGGACCCAAAAACATCGAATTTTCGGGTGTTTTGAGCCTAAATTTGAGATATAAACAGGTACTGAAGATACATGCACATATCGACTTTTGGGCACCTAAAATATCGATTTTGAGCATGTTTTGGGTCCGTGTCTTGAAAACATTCTAACTAGGTGTAGGCATGTACAGATCGCTTCTAGGACCCAAAAACACCGAATTTTCGGGTGTTTTGAGCCTGAATTTGAGATATAAACAGATACTGAAGATACATGCACATATCGACTTTTGGGCACCTAAAATATCGATTTTGAACATGTTTTGGGTCTGTATTTTCAAAACATTCTAACTAGGAGTAGGCATGTACAGATCGCTTCTAGGACCCAAAAATACCGAATTTTCGGGTGTTTTGAGCCTGAATTTGACATATAAACGGGTGCAGAAGATGCATGCACATATCGACTTTGGACACTTAAAGTATCGATTTTTAGCATGTTTTGACATATATTTTGAAAACATTCTAGCACTGAGTAGGCATGTACAGATCGCTTCTGGGACCAAAAAATATTGAATTTTCGGGTGTTTGGAGCCTGAATTTGAGATGTAAACTGGTACGGAAGATTCATGCACATATCGACTTTTGGGCACCTAAAAGATCGATTTTCGGTATGTTTTGGGCCTTTATTTTGAAAATACTCTAACACGGAGTAGGCATGTACAGATCGCTTTTGGGACCCCAAAATATCGATTTTTCGGGTGTTTTGGGCCTGAATTTGAGATATCGACTTTGGGCACCTAAAATATCGATTTTTAGCATGTTTTGGGCCTATATATTGAAAATATTCTAGCACTGAGTAGGCATGTACAGATCACTTCTGGGACCCTAAAATATCGAATTTTCGGGTGTTTTGAGCCTGAATTTGAGATATAAACGGGTACAGAAGATGCATGCACATATCGACTTTGGACACTTAAAATATCGATTTTTAGCATGTTTTTAACCTATATTTTGAAAACATTCTAGCACTGAGTAGGCATGTACAGATCGCTTCTGGGACCCAAAAATATCGAATTTTCGGGTGTTTTGAGGTTGAATTTGGGATGTAAACGGGTGCAGAAGATGCATACACCTATTGACTTTGGTCACCTAAAATATCTATTTTCCGCATGTTTTGGGCCTGTATCTAAGTCGGCATGTACAGATCGCTTCTGGGACCTCAAAATATCGAATTTTCGGGTGTTTTGAGCCTGAATTTGAGATATAAACAGGTTCTAAAGATACCTGCACATATCGACTTTGGGCACCTAAAATATCGATTTTGAGCATGTTTTGGGTCTGTATCTTGAAAACATTCTAACTAGGAGTAGGCATGTACAGATCGCTTTTAGGACCCAAAAATACCGAATTTTCGGGTGTTTTGAGCCTGAATTTGAGATATAAACGGGTACAGTAAGTGCATGTACATTATCGACTTTGGACACTTAAAATATCGATTTTCAGCATCTTTTGAGCCTATATTTTGAAAACATTCTAGCACTGAGTAGGCATGTACAGATCGCTTCTGGGACACAAAAATACCGAATTTTCGGGTGTTTTGAGCCTGAATTTGAGATATAAACGGATACAGAAGATGCATGCACATATCGACTTTGTACACTTAAAATATCGATTTTTAGCATGTTTTGTGCCTATATTTTGAAAACATTCTAGCACTGAGTAGGCATGTACAAATCACTTCGGTGACCCAAAAATATCGAATTTTCGGGTGTTTTGAGGTTGAATTTGGGATATAAACGGGTGCAGAAGATGCATTTACATATTGACTTTGGGCACCTAAAATATCGATTTTCAGCATGTGTTTGGCCTGTATTTGAGTAGGCATGTATAGATCGCTTCTGGGACCCCAAAATATCGAATTTTCGGGTGTTTGGAGCCTGAATTTGAGATATATACGGCTACAGAAGATGCATGCACATATCGACTTTTGGGCACCTAAAAGATCAATTTTCAGTATGTTTTGGGCCTGTATTTTGAAAATACTCTAACACGGAGTAGGCATGTACAGATCGCTTCTGGGACCCCAAAACATCGAATTTTCGGGTGTTTTGGGCTTGAACTTGAGATATCGACTTTGGGCACCTAAAATATCGATTTTTAGCATGTTTTGGGCCTATATATTGAAAATATTCTAGCACTAAGTAGGCATGTACAGATCACTTCTGGGACCCTAAAATATCGAATTTTCGGGTGTTTTGAGCCTGAATTTGAGATATAAACGGGTACATAAGATGCATACACATATCGACTTTGGACACTTAAAATATCGATTTTTAGCATGTTTTGAGCCTATATTTTAAAAACATTCTAGCACTGAGTAGGCATGTACAGATCGCTTCTGGGACCCTAAAATATCGAATTTTCGGGTGTTTGGAGCCTCAAATTGAGATATAAACGGGTACAGAAGATGCATCCGCATATCGACTTTTGGGCACCTAAAAGATCGATTTTCAGCATGTTTTGGGCCTGTATATTGAAAATACTCTAACACTGAGTAGGCATGTTCAGATCGCTTCTGGGACCCAAAAACATCGAATTTTCGGGTGTTTTGAGCCTAAATTTGAGATATAAACAGGTACTGAAGATACATGCACATATCGACTTTTGGGCACCTAAAATATCGATTTTGAGCATGTTTTGGGTCCGTATCTTGAAAACATTCTAACTAGGTGTAGGCATGTACAGATCGCTTCTAGGACCCAAAAACAACGAATTTTCGGGTGTTTTGAGCCTGAATTTGAGATATAAACAGATACTGAAGATACATGCACATATCGACTTTTGGGCACCTAAAATATCGATTTTGAACATGTTTTGGGTCTGTATTTTCAAAACATTCTAACTAGGAGTAGGCATGTACAGATCGCTTCTAGGACCCAAAAATACCGAATTTTCGGGTGTTTTGAGCCTGAATTTGACATATAAACGGGTGCAGAAGATGCATGCACATATCGACTTTGGAAACTTAAAGTATCGATTTTTAGCATGTTTTGACATATATTATGAAAACATTCTTGCACTGAGTAGGCATGTACAGATCGCTTCTGGGACCCAAAAATATCGAATTTTCGGGTGCTTGGAGCCTGAATTTGAGATGTAAACTGGTACGGAAGATTCATGCACATATCGACTTTTGGGCACCTAAAAGATCGATTTTCGGTATGTTTTGGGCCTTTATTTTGAAAATACTCTAACACGGAGTAGGCATGTACAGATCGCTTCTGGGACCCCAAAATATCGATTTTTCGGGTGTTTTGGGCCTGAATTTGAGATATCGACTTTGGGCACCTAAAATATCGATTTTTAGCATGTTTTGGGCCTATATATTGAAAATATTCTAGCACTGAGTAGGCATGTACAGATCACTTCTGGGACCCTAAAATATCGAATTTTCGGGTGTTTTGAGCCTGAATTTGAGATATAAACGGGTACAGAAGATGCATGCACATATCGACTTTGGACACTTAAAATATCGATTTTTAGAATGTTTTTAACCTATATTTTGAAAACATTCTAGCACTGAGTAGGCATGTACAGATCGCTTCTGGGACCCAAAAATATCGAATTTTCGTGTATTTTGAGGTTGAATTTGGGATGTAAACGGGTGCAGAAGATGCATACACCTATTGACTTTGGTCACCTAAAATATCTATTTTCCGCATGTTTTGGGCCTGTATCTAAGTCGGCATGTACAGAACGCTTCTGGGACCCCAAAATATCGAATTTTCGGGTGTTTTGAGCCTGAATTTGAGATATAAACAGGTTCTAATGATACATGCACATATCGACTTTTGGGCACCTAAAATATCGATTTTAAGCATGTTTTGGGTCTGTGCCTTGAAAACATTCTAACTAGGAGTAGGCATGTACAGATCGCTTTTAGGACCCAAAAATACCGAATTTTCGGGTGTTTTGAGCCTGAATTTGAGATATAAACGGGTACAGTAAGTGCATGTACATTATCGACTTTGGACACTTAAAATATCGATTTTCAGCATCTTTTGAGCCTATATTTTGAAAACATTCTAGCACTGAGTAGGCATGTACAGATCGCTTCTGGGACCCAAAAATACCGAATTTTCCGGTGTTTTGAGCCTGAATTTGAGATATAAACGGATACAGAAGATGCATGCACATATCGACTTTGTACACTTAAAATATCGATTTTTAGCATGTTTTGAGCCTATATTTTGAAAACATTCTAGCACTGAGTAGGCATGTACAAATCACTTCGGTGACCCAAAAATATCGAATTTTCGGGTGTTTTGAGGTTGAATTTGGGATATAAACGGGTGCAGAAGATGCATTTACATATTGACTTTGGGCACCTAAAATATCGATTTTCAGCATGTGTTTGGCCTGTATTTGAGTAGGCATGTACAGATCGCTTCTGGGACCCCAAAATATAGAATTTTCGGGTGTTTGGAGCCTGAATTTGAGATATATACGGGTACAGAAGATGCATCCGCATATCGACTTTTGGGCACCTAAAAGATCGATTTTCAGTTTGTTTTGGGCCTGTATTTTGAAAATACTCTAACACGGAGTAGGCATGTACAGATCGCTTCTGGGACCCCAAAACATCGAATTTTCGGGTGTTTTGGGCTTGAACTTGAGATATCGACTTTGGGCACCTAAAATATCGATTTTTAGCATGTTTTGGGCCTATATATTGAAAATATTCTAGCACTAAGTAGGCATGTACAGATCACTTCTGGGACCCTAAAATATCGAATTTTCGGGTGTTTTGAGCCTGAATTTGAGATATAAACGGGTACATAAGATGCATACACATATCGACTTTGGACACTTAAAATATCAATTTTTAGCATGTTTTGAGCCTATATTTTGAAAACATTCTAGCACTGAGTAGGCATGTACAGATCGCTTCTGGGGCCCTAAAATATCGAATTTTCGGGTGTTTGGAGCCTCAAATTGAGATATAAAAGGGTACAGAAGATGCATCCGCATATCGACTTTTGGGCACCTAAAAGATCGATTTTCAGCATGTTTTGGGCCTGTATATTGAAAATACTCTAACACTGAGTAGGCATGTACAGATCGCTTTAGGGACCCAAAAACATCGAATTTTCGGGTGTTTTGAGCCTAAATTTGAGATATAAACAGGTACTGAAGATACATGCATATATCGACTTTTGGGCACCTAAAATATCGATTTTGAGCATGTTTTGGGTCCGTATCTTGAAAACATTCTAACTAGGTGTAGGCATGTACAGATCGCTTCTAGGACCCAAAAACAACGAATTTTCGGGTGTTTTGAGCCTGAATTTGAGATATAAACAGATACTGAAGATACATGCACATATCGACTTTTGGGCACCTAAAATATCGATTTTGAACATGTTTTGGGTCTGTATTTTCAAAACATTCTAACTAGGAGTAGGCATGTACAGATCGCTTCTAGGACCCAAAAATACCGAATTTTCGGGTGTTTTGAGCCTGAATTTGTGATATAAACGGGTACAGAAGATGCATACACATATCGACTTTGGACTCTTAAAATATCGATTTTTTGCATGTTTTGAGCCTATATTTTGAAAACATTCTAGCACTGTGTAGGCATGTACAGATCGCTTCTGGGACCCAAAAATATCGAATTTTCGGGTGTTTTGAGGTTGAATTTGGGATATAAACGGGTGCAAAAGATGCATACACATACTGACTTTGGTCACATAAAATATCGATTTTTAGCATGTTTTGGGCCTGTATTTTTAAAATACTCTAACATGGAGTAGGCAAGTACAGATCGCTTCTGGGACCCCAAAATATCGAATTTTCGGGTGTTTGGAGCCTCAAATTGAGATATAAACGGGTACAGAAGATGTATCTGCATATCGACTTTTGGGCACCTAAAAGATCGATCTTTAACATGTTTTGGGCCTGTATCTGAGTAGGCATGTACAGATCGCTTCTGGACCCCAAAATATCATATTTTCGGGTGTTTGGAGCCTGCATATGAGATATAAACGGGTATATCGACTTTTGGGCACCTAAAAGATCGATTTTCAATATGTTTTGGGCCTGTATTTTGAAAATACTCTAACACGGAGTAGCCATGTAGAGTTCGCTTTTGGAATCCCAAAATATCGAATTTTCGGGTGTTTTGGGCCTGAATTTGAGATATCGACTTTGTGCACCTAAAATATCGATTTTTAGCATGTTTTGGGCCTATATTTTGAAAACATTCTAACTAGGAGTAGGCATGTACAGATCGCTTCTAGGACCCAAAAACACCGAATTTCCGGGTGTTTTGAGCCTGAATTTCAGATATAAACGGGTACAGAAAGTGCATGTACATTATCGACTTTGAACACTTAAAATATCGATTTTTAGCATGTTTTGAGCCTATATTATGAAAAAATTCTAGCACTGAGTAGGCATGTACAGATTGCTTCTGGGACCCAAAAATATCGAATTTTCGGGTGTTTTGAGGTTGAATTTGGGATATAAACGGGTGCAGAAGATGCATACACATATTGACCTTGGTCACCTAAAATATCGATTTTCAGCATGTTTTGGGCATGTATTTTTAAAATACACTAACACGGAGTAGGCAAGTACAGATCGCATTTGGGACCCCAAAATATCGAATTTTCGGGTGTTTGGAGCCTGAATTTGAGATATAAACGGGTACAGAAGATGCATGCACATATCGACTTTTGGGCACCTAAAATATCGATTTTGAGGATGTTTTGGGTCTGTATCTTGAAAACATTCTAACTAGGAGTAGGCATGTACAGATCGCTTCTAGGACCCAAAAATACCGAATTTTCGGGTGTTTTGAGCCTGAATTTGAGATATCAACGGGTACAGAAGATGAATGCACATATCGACTTTGGTCACTTAAAATATCGATTTTCATCATGTTTTGGGCCTGTATCTGAGTAGGCATGTACAGATCGCTTCTGGGACCCCAAAATATAGAATTTTCGGGTATTTGGAGCCTGAAATTGAGATATAAACGGGTATAGAAGATGCATCCGCATATCGACTTTTGGGCACCTAAAAGATCGATTTTCAGTTTGTTTTGGGCCTGTATATTGAAAATACTCTAACACGGAGTAGGCATGTACAGATCGCTTCTGGGACCCCAAAATATCGAATTTTCTGGTGTTTTGGGCCTGAATTTGAGATATTGACTTTTAAGCACCTAAAATATCTATTTTTAGCATGTTTTAGGCCAATATTTTGAAAATATTCTTGCACTGAGTAGGCATGTACAGATCGCTCCTGGGACCCCAAAATATCGAATTTTCGGGTGTTTTGAGCCTGAATTTGAGATATAAACGGGTACAGAAGATGCATGCACATATCGACTTTTGGGTACCTAAAATATCGATTTTGAGCATGTTTTTGGTCTGTATCTTGAAAACATTCTAACTAGGAGTAAGGCATGTACAGATCGCTTCTAGAATCCAAAAATAACGAATTTTCGGGTGTTTTGAGCCTGAATTTGAGATATAAACGGGTACAGAAGATGCATACACATATCAACTTTTGGGCACCTAAAAGATCGATTTCGGTATGTTTTAGGCCAGTATTTTGAAAATACTCTAACACGGAATAGGCATGTACAGATCGCTTCTGGGACCACAAAATATCGAATTTTCGGGTGTTTTGGGCCTGAATTTGAGATATCGACTTTGGGCACCTAAAATATCGATTTTTAGCATGTTTTAGGCCTATATTTTGAAAATATTCTAGCACTGAGTAGGCATGTACAGATCGCTTCTGGGACCCTAAAATATCGAATTTTAGGGTGTTTTGAGCCTGAATTTGAGATATAAACGGGTACAGAAAATGCATGCACATATTGACTTTGGGCACCTAGAATATCGATTTTCAGCATGTTTTGGGCCGGTATTTTGAAAATACTCTAACAAGGAGTAGGCATGTACAGATCGCTTCTGGGACCCAAAAAAATCGAATTTTCGGGTGTTTTGAGCCTGAATTTGAGATATAAACAGATACTGAAGATGCATGCACATATCGACTTTTGGGCACCTAAAATATCGATTTTGAGCATGTTTTCGGTCTGTATCTTGAAAACATTCTAACTAGGAGTAGGCATGTACAGATCGCTTCTAGGACCCAAAAATATCGAATTTTCGGGTGTTTTGAGCCTGAATTTGAGATATAAACGGGTACAGAAGATGCATGCACATATCGACTTTGGACACTTAAAATATCGATTTTTAGCATGTTTTTAACCTATATTTTGAAAACATTCTAGCACTGAGTAGGCATGTACAGATCGCTTCTGGGACCCAAAAATATCGAATTTTCGGGTGTTTTGAGGTTGAATTTGGGATGTAAACGGGTGCAGAAGATGCATACACCTATTGACTTTGGTCACCTAAAATATCTATTTTCCGCATGTTTTGGGCCTGTATCTAAGTCGGCATGTACAGATCGCTTCTGGGACCTCAAAATATCGAATTTTCGGGTGTTTTGAGCCTGAATTTGAGATATAAACAGGTTCTAAAGATACCTGCACATATCGACTTTGGGCACCTAAAATATCGATTTTGAGCATGTTTTGGGTCTGTATCTTGAAAACATTCTAACTAGGAGTAGGCATGTACAGATCGCTTTTAGGACCCAAAAATACCGAATTTTCGGGTGTTTTGAGCCTGAATTTGAGATATAAACGGGTACAGTAAGTGCATGTACATTATCGACTTTGGACACTTAAAATATCGATTTTCAGCATCTTTTGAGCCTATATTTTGAAAACATTCTAGCACTGAGTAGGCATGTACAGATCGCTTCTGGGACACAAAAATACCGAATTTTCGGGTGTTTTGAGCCTGAATTTGAGATATAAACGGATACAGAAGATGCATGCACATATCGACTTTGTACACTTAAAATATCGATTTTTAGCATGTTTTGTGCCTATATTTTGAAAACATTCTAGCACTGAGTAGGCATGTACAAATCACTTCGGTGACCCAAAAATATCGAATTTTCGGGTGTTTTGAGGTTGAATTTGGGATATAAACGGGTGCAGAAGATGCATTTACATATTGACTTTGGGCACCTAAAATATCGATTTTCAGCATGTGTTTGGCCTGTATTTGAGTAGGCATGTATAGATCGCTTCTGGGACCCCAAAATATCGAATTTTCGGGTGTTTGGAGCCTGAATTTGAGATATATACGGCTACAGAAGATGCATGCACATATCGACTTTTGGGCACCTAAAAGATCAATTTTCAGTATGTTTTGGGCCTGTATTTTGAAAATACTCTAACACGGAGTAGGCATGTACAGATCGCTTCTGGGACCCCAAAACATCGAATTTTCGGGTGTTTTGGGCTTGAACTTGAGATATCGACTTTGGGCACCTAAAATATCGATTTTTAGCATGTTTTGGGCCTATATATTGAAAATATTCTAGCACTAAGTAGGCATGTACAGATCACTTCTGGGACCCTAAAATATCGAATTTTCGGGTGTTTTGAGCCTGAATTTGAGATATAAACGGGTACATAAGATGCATACACATATCGACTTTGGACACTTAAAATATCGATTTTTAGCATGTTTTGAGCCTATATTTTAAAAACATTCTAGCACTGAGTAGGCATGTACAGATCGCTTCTGGGACCCTAAAATATCGAATTTTCGGGTGTTTGGAGCCTCAAATTGAGATATAAACGGGTACAGAAGATGCATCCGCATATCGACTTTTGGGCACCTAAAAGATCGATTTTCAGCATGTTTTGGGCCTGTATATTGAAAATACTCTAACACTGAGTAGGCATGTTCAGATCGCTTCTGGGACCCAAAAACATCGAATTTTCGGGTGTTTTGAGCCTAAATTTGAGATATAAACAGGTACTGAAGATACATGCACATATCGACTTTTGGGCACCTAAAATATCGATTTTGAGCATGTTTTGGGTCCGTATCTTGAAAACATTCTAACTAGGTGTAGGCATGTACAGATCGCTTCTAGGACCCAAAAACAACGAATTTTCGGGTGTTTTGAGCCTGAATTTGAGATATAAACAGATACTGAAGATACATGCACATATCGACTTTTGGGCACCTAAAATATCGATTTTGAACATGTTTTGGGTCTGTATTTTCAAAACATTCTAACTAGGAGTAGGCATGTACAGATCGCTTCTAGGACCCAAAAATACCGAATTTTCGGGTGTTTTGAGCCTGAATTTGACATATAAACGGGTGCAGAAGATGCATGCACATATCGACTTTGGAAACTTAAAGTATCGATTTTTAGCATGTTTTGACATATATTATGAAAACATTCTTGCACTGAGTAGGCATGTACAGATCGCTTCTGGGACCCAAAAATATCGAATTTTCGGGTGCTTGGAGCCTGAATTTGAGATGTAAACTGGTACGGAAGATTCATGCACATATCGACTTTTGGGCACCTAAAAGATCGATTTTCGGTATGTTTTGGGCCTTTATTTTGAAAATACTCTAACACGGAGTAGGCATGTACAGATCGCTTCTGGGACCCCAAAATATCGATTTTTCGGGTGTTTTGGGCCTGAATTTGAGATATCGACTTTGGGCACCTAAAATATCGATTTTTAGCATGTTTTGGGCCTATATATTGAAAATATTCTAGCACTGAGTAGGCATGTACAGATCACTTCTGGGACCCTAAAATATCGAATTTTCGGGTGTTTTGAGCCTGAATTTGAGATATAAACGGGTACAGAAGATGCATGCACATATCGACTTTGGACACTTAAAATATCGATTTTTAGAATGTTTTTAACCTATATTTTGAAAACATTCTAGCACTGAGTAGGCATGTACAGATCGCTTCTGGGACCCAAAAATATCGAATTTTCGTGTATTTTGAGGTTGAATTTGGGATGTAAACGGGTGCAGAAGATGCATACACCTATTGACTTTGGTCACCTAAAATATCTATTTTCCGCATGTTTTGGGCCTGTATCTAAGTCGGCATGTACAGAACGCTTCTGGGACCCCAAAATATCGAATTTTCGGGTGTTTGGAGCCTGAATTTGAGATATATACGGGTACAGAAGATGCATGCAAATATCGACTTTTGGGCACCAAAAAGATCAATTTTCAGTATGTTTTGGGCCTGTATTTTGAAAATACTCTAACACGGAGTAGGCATGTACAAATCGCTTATGGGACCCCAAAACATCGAATTTTCGGGTATTTTGGGCTTGAACTTGAGATATCGTCTTTGGGCACCTAAAATATCGATTTTTAGCATGTTTTGTTCCTATATATTGAAAATATTCTAGCACTAAGTAGGAATGTACAGATCACTTCTGGGACACTAAAATATCGAATTTTCGGGTGTTTTGAGCCTGAATTTGAGATATAAACGGGTACAGAAGATGCATACACATATCGACTTAGGACACTTAAAATATCGATTTTTAGCATGTTTTGAGCCTTTATTTTGAAAACATTCTAGCACTGAGTAGGCATGTACAGATCGCTTCTGGGACCCTAAAATATCGAATTTTCGGGTGTTTGGAGCCTCAAATTGAGATATAAACGGGTACAGAAGATGCATCCGCATATCGACTTTTGGGCACCTAAAAGATCGATTTTCAGCATGTTTTGGGCCTGAATATTGAAAATACTCTAACACTGAGTAGGCATGTACAGATCGCTTCTGGGACCCAAAAATATCGAATATTCGGGTGTTTTGAGCCTAAATTTGAGATATAAACATGTACTGAAGATACATGCACATATCGACTTTTGGGCACCTAAAATATCGATTTTAAGCATGTTTTGGGTCCGTATCTTGAAAACATTCTAACTAGGTGTAGGCATGTACAGATCGCTTCTAGGACCCAAAAACACCGAATTTTCGGGTGTTTTGAGCCTGAATTTGAGATATAAACAGATACTGAAGATACATGCACATATCGACTTTTGGGCAAATAAATTATCGATTTTGAACATGTTTTGGGTCTGTATTTTCAAAACATTCTAACTAGGAGTAGGCATGTACAGATCACTTCTGGTAACACAAAATATCGATTTTTCGGTTTTTTTGAGTCTGAATTTGAGATATAAACGGGTGCAGAAGATGCATGCACATATCGACTTTGGTCACTTAAAATATCGATTTTCATCATGTTTTGGGCCTGTATCTGAGTAGGCATGTACAGATCGCTTCTGGGACCCCAAAATATAGAATTTTCGGGTATTTGGAGCCTGAAATTGAGATATAAACGGGTATAGAAGATGCATCCGCATATCGACTTTTGGGCACCTAAAAGATCGATTTTCAGTTTGTTTTGGGCCTGTATATTGAAAATACTCTAACACGGAGTAGGCATGTACAGATCGCTTCTGGGACCCCAAAATATCGAATTTTCTGGTGTTTTGGGCCTGAATTTGAGATATTGACTTTTAAGCACCTAAAATATCTATTTTTAGCATGTTTTAGGCCAATATTTTGAAAATATTCTTGCACTGAGTAGGCATGTACAGATCGCTCCTGGGACCCCAAAATATCGAATTTTCGGGTGTTTTGAGCCTGAATTTGAGATATAAACGGGTACAGAAGATGCATGCACATATCGACTTTTGGGTACCTAAAATATCGATTTTGAGCATGTTTTTGGTCTGTATCTTGAAAACATTCTAACTAGGAGTAAGGCATGTACAGATCGCTTCTAGAATCCAAAAATAACGAATTTTCGGGTGTTTTGAGCCTGAATTTGAGATATAAACGGGTACAGAAGATGCATACACATATCAACTTTTGGGCACCTAAAAGATCGATTTCGGTATGTTTTAGGCCAGTATTTTGAAAATACTCTAACACGGAATAGGCATGTACAGATCGCTTCTGGGACCACAAAATATCGAATTTTCGGGTGTTTTGGGCCTGAATTTGAGATATCGACTTTGGGCACCTAAAATATCGATTTTTAGCATGTTTTAGGCCTATATTTTGAAAATATTCTAGCACTGAGTAGGCATGTACAGATCGCTTCTGGGACCCTAAAATATCGAATTTTAGGGTGTTTTGAGCCTGAATTTGAGATATAAACGGGTACAGAAAATGCATGCACATATTGACTTTGGGCACCTAGAATATCGATTTTCAGCATGTTTTGGGCCGGTATTTTGAAAATACTCTAACAAGGAGTAGGCATGTACAGATCGCTTCTGGGACCCAAAAAAATCGAATTTTCGGGTGTTTTGAGCCTGAATTTGAGATATAAACAGATACTGAAGATGCATGCACATATCGACTTTTGGGCACCTAAAATATCGATTTTGAGCATGTTTTCGGTCTGTATCTTGAAAACATTCTAACTAGGAGTAGGCATGTACAGATCGCTTCTAGGACCCAAAAATATCGAATTTTCGGGTGTTTTGAGCCTGAATTTGAGATATAAACGGATACAGAAGATGCATGCACATATCGACTTTCGACACTTAAAATATCGATTTTTAGCATGTTTTGAGCCTATATTTTGAAAACATTCTAGCACTGAGTAGGCATGTACAAATCACTTCGGTGACCCAAAAATATCGAATTTTCGGGTGTTTTGAGGTTGAATTTGGGATATAAACGGGTGCAGAAGATGCATTTACATATTGACTTTAAGCACCTAAAATATCGATTTTCAGCATGTGTTTGGCCTGTATTTGAGTAGGTATGTACAGATCGCTTCTGGGACCCCAAAATATCGAATTTTCGGGTGTTTGGAGCCTGAATTTGAGATATATACGGGTACAGAAGATGCATGCAAATATCGACTTTTGGGCACCAAAAAGATCAATTTTCAGTATGTTTTGGGCCTGTATTTTGAAAATACTCTAACACGGAGTAGGCATGTACAAATCGCTTATGGGACCCCAAAACATCGAATTTTCGGGTATTTTGGGCTTGAACTTGAGATATCGTCTTTGGGCACCTAAAATATCGATTTTTAGCATGTTTTGTTCCTATATATTGAAAATATTCTAGCACTAAGTAGGAATGTACAGATCACTTCTGGGACACTAAAATATCGAATTTTCGGGTGTTTTGAGCCTGAATTTGAGATATAAACGGGTACAGAAGATGCATACACATATCGACTTAGGACACTTAAAATATCGATTTTTAGCATGTTTTGAGCCTTTATTTTGAAAACATTCTAGCACTGAGTAGGCATGTACAGATCGCTTCTGGGACCCTAAAATATCGAATTTTCGGGTGTTTGGAGCCTCAAATTGAGATATAAACGGGTACAGAAGATGCATCCGCATATCGACTTTTGGGCACCTAAAAGATCGATTTTCAGCATGTTTTGGGCCTGAATATTGAAAATACTCTAACACTGAGTAGGCATGTACAGATCGCTTCTGGGACCCAAAAATATCGAATATTCGGGTGTTTTGAGCCTAAATTTGAGATATAAACATGTACTGAAGATACATGCACATATCGACTTTTGGGCACCTAAAATATCGATTTTAAGCATGTTTTGGGTCCGTATCTTGAAAACATTCTAACTAGGTGTAGGCATGTACAGATCGCTTCTAGGACCCAAAAACACCGAATTTTCGGGTGTTTTGAGCCTGAATTTGAGATATAAACAGATACTGAAGATACATGCACATATCGACTTTTGGGCAAATAAATTATCGATTTTGAACATGTTTTGGGTCTGTATTTTCAAAACATTCTAACTAGGAGTAGGCATGTACAGATCACTTCTGGTAACACAAAATATCGATTTTTTGGTTTTTTTGAGTCTGAATTTGAGATATAAACGGGTGCAGAAGATGCATGCACATATCGAATTTGGACACTTAAAATATCGATTTAAGCATGTTTTGAGCCTATATTTTGAAAACATTATAGCACTGAGTAGGCATGTACAGATCGCTTATGGGACCCAAAAATATCGAATTTTCGGGTTTTTTGGGCCTGAATTTGAGATATCGACTTTGGGCACCTAAAATATTGATTTTTAGCATGTTTTGGGCCTATATTTTGAAAATATTGCAGCACTAAGTAGGCATGTACAGATCGCTTCTGGGACCCAAAAATATCGAATTTTCGGGTGTTTGGAGCCTGAATTTGAGATATAAACGGGTACAGAAGATTCATGCACATATCGACTTTTGGGCACCTAAAAGATCGATTTTCGGTATGTTTTGGGCCTGTATTTTGAAAATACTCTAACACGGAGTAGGCATGTACAGATCGCTTCTGGGACCCCAAAATATCGAATTTTAGGGTGTTTTGGGCCTGAATTTGAGATATCGACTTTGGGCACCTAAAATATCGATTTTTAGCATGTTTTGGGACTATATTTTAAAAATATTCTAGCACTAAGTAGGCATGTACAGATCACTTCTGGGAACACAAAATATCGATTTTTGTGTATTTTTGAGCCTGAATTTAAGATATAAACGGCTACAAAAGATGCATTCACATATCGAATTTGGACACTTAAAATATCGATTTTTAGCATGTTTTGAGCCTATATTTTAAAAAACATTATAGCACTGAGTAGGCATGTACAGATTGCTTCTGGAACCCTAAAATATCGAATTTTCGGGTGTTTAGAGCCTGAATTTGAGATATAAACGGGTACAGTAAATGCATGTACATTATCGACTTTGAACACTTAAAATATCGATTTTTAGCATGTTTTGAGACTATATTTTGAAAACATTCTAGCACTGAGTAGGCATGTACAGATCGCTTCTGGGACCCAAAAATACAGAATTTTCGGGTGTTTTGAGGTTGAATTTGGGATATAAACGGGTGCAGAAGATGCATACACATATCGACTTTTGGGCACCTAAAATATCGATTTTGACGATGTTTTGGGTATGTATCTTGAAAACATTCTAACTAGGACTAGGCATGTACAGATCGCTTCTAGGTCCCAAAAATACCGAATTTTCGGGTGTTTTGAGCCTGAATTTGAGATATAAACGGGTACAGAAGATGAATGCACATATCGTCTTTGGTCACTTAAAATTTCGATTTTCAGCATGTTTTAGGCTTGTATCTGAGTAGGCATGTACAGATCGCTTCTGGGACCCCAAAATATAGAATTTTCGGGTGTTTGGAGCCTGAAATTGAGATATAAACGGGTACAGAAGATGCATCCGCATATCGACTTTTGGGCACCTATAAGATCGATTTTCAGTTTCTTTTGGGCCTGTATATTGAAAATACTCTAACACGGAGTAGGCATGTACAGATCGCTTCTGGGACCGCAAAATATCGAATTTTCGGGTGTTTTGGGCCTGATTTTGAGATATTGACACTGGGCACCTAAAATATCTATTTTTAGCATGTTTTGGGCCAATATTTTGAAAATATTCTTGCACTGAGTAGGCATGTACAGATCGCTCCTGGGACCCCAAAATATCGAATTTTAGGGTGTTTTGAGCCTGAATTTGAGATATAAACGGGTACAGAAGATGCATGCACATATTGACTTTGGGGTACCTAAAATATCTATTTTGAGCATGTTTTTGGTCTGTATCTTGAAAACATTCTAACTAGGAGTAAGGCATGTACAGATCGCTTCTAGGATCCAAAAATACCGAATTTTCGGGTGTTTTGAGCCTGAATTTGAGATATAAACGGGTACAGAAGATGCATACACATATCGACTTTTGGGCACCTAAAAGATCGATTTCGGTATGTTTTGGGCCAGTATTTTGAAAATACTCTAACACTGAATAGGCATGTACAGATCGCTTCTGGGACCACAAAATATCGAATTTTCGGGTGTTTTGGGCCTGAATTTGAGATATCGAAATTGGGCACCTAAAATATCGATTTTTAGCATGTTTTAGGCCTATATTTTGAAAATATTCTAGCACTGAGTAGGCATGTACAGATCGCTTCTGAGACCCCAAAATATCGAATTTTAGGGTGTTTTGAGACTGAATTTGAGATATATACGGGTACAGAAGATGCATGCACATATCGTATTTTGGGCACTTAAAAGATCAATTTTCAGTATGTTTTGGGCCTGTATTTTGAAAATACTCTAACACGGAGTAGGCATGTACAGATCGTTTCTGGGACCCCTAAACATCGAATTTTCGGGTGTTTTGGGCTTGAACTTGAGATATCGACTTTGGGCACCTAAAATATCGATTTTTAGCATGTTTTGGGCCTATATATTGAAGATATTCTAGCACTAAGTAGGCATGTACAGATTGCTTCTGGAACCCTAAAATATCGAATTTTCGGGTGTTTAGAGCCTGAATTTGAGATATAAACGGGTACAGTAAATGCATGTACATTATCGACTTTGAACACTTAAAATATCGATTTTTAGCATGTTTTGAGACTATATTTTGAAAACATTCTAGCACTGAGTAGGCATGTACAGATCGCTTCTGGGACCCAAAAATACCGAATTTTCGGGTGTTTTGAGGTTGAATTTGGGATATAAACGGGTGCAGAAGATGCATACACATATCGACTTTTGGGCACCTAAAATATCGATTTCGACGATGTTTTGGGTCTGTATCTTGAAAACATTCTAACTAGGACTAGGCATGTACAGATCGCTTCTAGGTCCCAAAAATACCGAATTTTCGGGTGTTTTGAGCCTGAATTTGAGATATAAACGGGTACAGAAGATGAATGCACATATCGTCTTTGGTCACTTAAAATTTCGATTTTCAGCATGTTTTAGGCTTGTATCTGAGTAGGCATGTACAGATCGCTTCTGGGATCCCAAAATATAGAATTTGCGGGTGTTTGGAGCCTGAAATTGAGATATAAACGGGTACAGAAGATGCATCCGCATATCGACTTTTGGGCACCTAAAAGATCGATTTTCAGTTTCTTTTGGGCTTGTATATTGAAAATACTCTAACACGGAGTAGGCATGTACAGATCGCTTCTGGGACCGCAAAATATCGAATTTTCGGGTGTTTTGGTCCTGATTTTGAGATATTGACACTGGGCACCTAAAATATCTATTTTTAGCATGTTTTGGGCCAATATTTTGAAAATATTCTTGCACTGAGTAGGCATGTACAGATCGCTCCTGGGACCCCAAAATATCGAATTTTCGGGTGTTTTGAGCATGAATTTGAGATATAAACGGGTACAGAAGATGCATGCACATATTGACTTTGGGGTACCTAAAATATCTATTTTGAGCATGTTTTTGGTCTGTATCTTGAAAACATTCTAACTAGGAGTAAGGCATGTACAGATCGCTTCTAGGATCCAAAAATACCGAATTTTCGGGTGTTTTGAGCCTGAATTTGAGATATAAACGGGTACAGAAGATGCATACACATATCGACTTTTGGGCACCTAAAAGATCGATTTCGGTATGTTTTGGGCCAGTATTTTGAAAATACTCTAACACTGAATAGGCATGTACAGATCGCTTCTGGGACCACAAAATATCGAATTTTCGGGTGTTTTGGGCCTGAATTTGAGATATCGAAATTGGGCACCTAAAATATCGATTTTTAGCATGTTTTAGGCCTATATTTTGAAAATATTCTAGCACTGAGTAGGCATGTACAGATCGCTTCTGAGACCCCAAAATATCGAATTTTAGGGTGTTTTGAGACTGAATTTGAGATATATACGGGTACAGAAGATGCATGCACATATCGTATTTTGGGCACCTAAAAGATCAATTTTCAGTATGTTTTGGGCCTGTATTTTGAAAATACTCTAACACGGAGTAGGCATGTACAGATCGCTTCTGGGACCCCTAAACATCGAATTTTCGGGTGTTTTGGGCTTGAACTTGAGATATCGACTTTGGGCACCTAAAATATCGATTTTTAGCATGTTTTGGGCCTATATATTGAAGATATTCTAGCACTAAGTAGGCATGTACAGGTCACTTCTGGGACCCTAAAATATCGAATTTTCGGGTGTTTTGAGCCTGAATTTGAGATATAAACGGGTACAGAAGATGCATACACATATCGACTTTGGACCCTTAAAATATCGATTTTTAGCATGTTTTAAACCTATATTTTAAAAAATATTCTAGCACTGAGTAGGCATGTACAGATCGCTTCTGGTACCCAAAAATATCGAATTTTCGGTTGTTTTGTGGTTGAATTTGGGATATAAACGGGTGCAGAAGATGCATACACATATTGACTTTGGGCACCTAAAATATCGATTTTCAGCATGTTTTGGGCCTGTATCTGAGTAGGCATGTACAGATCGCTTCAGGGACCCAAAAATATCTAATTTTCGGGTGTTTTGAGCCTAAATTTGAGATATAAACAGGTACTGAATATACATGCACATATCGACTTTTAGGCACCTAAAATATCGATTTTGAGCATGTTTTGGGTCCGTATCTTGAAAACATTCTAACTAGGTGTAGGCATGTACAGATCGCTTCTAGGACCAAAAAACACCGAATTTCCGGGTGTTTTGAGCCTGAATTTGAGATATAAACGGGTACAGAAGATGCATGCACATATTAACTTTGGACACTTAAAATTTTGATTTTTAGCATGCTTTGAGCCCATATTTGGAAAACATTATAGCACTGAGTAGGCATGTACAGATCGCTTCTGGGACCCAAAAATATCGAATTTTCGGGTGTTTTGAGCCTGAATTTGAGATATAAACAGATACTGAAGATACATGCACATATCGACTTTTGGAAACCTAAAATATCGATTTTGAAAGTGTTTTGGGTCTGTATTTTCAAAACATTCTAACTAGGAGTAGGCATGTACAGATCGCTTCTAGGACCCAAAAATACCGAATTTTCGGGTGTTTTGAGCCTGAATTTGACATATAAACGGGTGCAGAAGATGCATGCACATATCGACTTTGGACACTTAAAATATCGATTTTTAGTATGTTTTGAGCATATATTTTGAAAACATTCTAGCACTGAGTAGGCATGTACAGATCGCTTCTGGACCCAAAAATATCGAATTTTGGGGTGTTTGGAGCCTGAATTTGAGATATAAACGGGTACAGAAGATTCATACACATATCGACTTTTGGTCACCTAAAAGATCGATTTTCGGTATGTTTTGGGCCTATATTTTGAAAATACTCTAACACGGAGTAGGCATGTACAGATCGCTTCTGGAACCCCAAAATATCGAATTTTCGGGTGTTTTGGGCCTGAATTTGAGATATCGACTTTGGGCACCTAAAATATCGATTTTTTAGCATGTTTTGGGGCTATATTTTAAAAATATTCTAGCACTAAGTAGGCATGTACAGATCACTTCTGAGAACACAAAATATCGATTTTTCTGTTTTTTTGAGCCTGAATTTGAGATATAAATGGTTACAAAAGATGCATTCACATATCGAATTTGGACACTTAAAATATCGATTTTTATCATGTTTTGAGCCTATATTTTAAAAAACATTATAGCACTGAGTAGGCATGTACAGATTGCTTCTGGAACCCCAAAATATCGAATTTTCGGGTGTTTAGAGCCTGAATTTGAGATATAAACGGGTACAGAAAATGCATGCACATATCGACTTTGGACACTTAAAATATCGATTTTTAGCATGTTTTGAGCCTATATTTTGAAAACATTCTAGCACTGAGTAGGCATGTACAGATCACTTATGGGACCCAAAAATATCGAATTTTCGGGTGTTTGGAGCCTGAATTTGAGATATAAACGGGTACAGAAGATGCATGCACATATCGACTTTTGGGCACCTAAAGGATCGATTTTCGGTATGTTTTGGGCCTGTATATGAAAATACTCTAACACGGAGTAGGCATGTACAGATCGCTACTGATACCCCAAAATATCGAATTTTCGGGTGTTTTGGGCCTGAATTTGAGATATCGACTTTGGGCACCTAAAATATCGATTTTAGCATGTTTCGGGCCTATATTTTGAAAATATTCTAGTACTAAGTAGGCAAGTACAGATCACTTCTGGAACCCCAAATATCGAATTTTCGGGTGTGTGGAGCCTGAATTTGAGATATAAACGGGTACAGAAGATGCATGCACATATCGACTTTTGGGCAACTAAAATATCGATTTTGAGCATGTTTTTGGTCTGTATCTTGAAAACATTCTAACTAGGAGTAGGCATGTACAGATCGCTTCTAGGATCCAAAAATATCGAATTTTCGGGTGTTTTGAGCCTGAATTTGAGATATAAACGGGTACAGAAAATGCATGTACATATCGACTTTGGACACTTAAAATATCGATTTTCAGCATGTTTTGGGCCTGTATTTTGAAAATACTCTAACACGGAGTAGGCAAGTACAGATCGCTTCTGGGACCCCAAATATCGAATTTTCGGGTGTGTGGAGCCTGAATTTGAGATATAAACGGGTACAGAAGATGCATGCACATATCGACTTTTGGGCAACTAAAATATTGATTTTGAGCATGTTTTTGGTCTGTATCTTGAAAACATTCTAACTAGGTGTAGGCATGTACAGATCGCTTCTAGGATCCAAAAATATCGAATTTTCGGGTGTTTTGAGCCTGAATTTGAGATATAAACGGGTACAGAAGATGCATGCACATATCGACTTTTGGGCACCTAAAAGTTCGATTTCGGTATGTTTTGGGCCTGTATTTTGAAAATACTCTAACACGGAATAGGCATGTACAGATCGCTTTTGGTACCCCAAAATATTGAATTTTCGGGTGTTTTGGGCCTGAATCTGAGATATCGTCTTTGGGCACCTAAATATCGATTTTTAGCATGTTTTGGGCCTATATTTTGAAAATATTCTAGCACTGAGTAGGCATGTACAGATCGCTTCTGGGACCCCAAAATATCGAATTTTAGGGTGTTTTGAGCCTGAATTTGAGATATCGACTTTGGGCACCTAAAATATCGATTTTTAGCATGTTTTGGGCCTATATTTTTAAAATATTCTAGCACTAAGTAGGCATGTACAGATCACTTCTGGTAACACAAAATATCGATTTTTCGGATTTTTTGAGTCTGAATTTAAGATATAAACGGGTACAGAAGATGCATGCACATATCGAATTTGGACACTTAAAATATCGATTTTTAGCATGTTTTGAGCTTATATTTTGAAAACATTATAGCATTGAGTAGGCATGTACAGATCGCTTCTGGGACCCAAAAATATCGAATTTTCGGGTTTTTTGGGCCTGAATTTGAGATATCGACTTTGGGCACCTAAAATATTGATTTTTAGCATGTTTTGGGCCTATATTTTGAAAATATTGCAGCACTAAGTAGGCATGTACAGATCGTTTCTGGGAACCCAAAATATCGAATTTTCGGGTTTTTTAAGCCTTAATTTGATATATAAACGGGTAAAGAAAATTCATGCACATATTGACTTTGGGCACCTAAAATATCGATTTTCAGCATGTTTTGGGCCTGTATTTTGAAAATACTCTAACACGGAGTAGGCATGTACAGATCGCTTCTGGGACCCACAAATATCGAATTTTCTGGTGTTTTGAGCGTGAATTTGAGATATAAACAGGTACTGATGTTACATGCACATATCGACTTTTGGGCACCTAAAATATCGATTTTGAGCATGTTTTGGGTCTGTATCTATAAAACATTCTAACTAGGAGTAGGCATGTACAGATCGCTTCTAAGACCCAAAAATACCGAATTTTCGGGGGTTTTGAGCCTGAATTTGAGATATAAACGGGTACAGAAGATGCATGCACATATTAACTTTGGACACTAAAAATTTCGATTTTTAGCATGCTTTGAGCCCATATTTTGAAAACATTCTAGCAATGAGTAGGCATGTACAGATCGCTTCTGGGACCCAAAAATATCGAATTTTCGAGTGTTTTGAGCCTGAATTTGAGATATAAACAGATATTGAAGATACATGCACATATCAACTTTTGGGCACCTAAAATATTGATTTTGAACATGTTTTGGGTCTGTATTTTCAAAACATTCTAACTAGGAGTAGGCATGTACAGATCGCTTCTAGGACCCAAAAATACCGAATTTTCGGGTGTTTTGAGCCTGAATTTGACATAGAGTCGGGTGCAGAAGATGCATGCACATATCGACATTGGACACTTAAAATATCGATTTTTAGCATGTTTTGAGCATATATTTTGAAAACATTCTAGCACTGAGTAGGCATGTACAGATCGCTTCTGGGACCCAAAAATATCGAATTTTCGGGTGTTTGGAGCCTGAATTTGAGATATAAACGGGTACAGAAGATTCATGCACATATCGACTTTTGGGCACCTAAAAGATCGATTTTCGATATGTTTTGGGCCTGTATTTTGAAAATACTCTAACACGGAGTAGGCATGTATAGATCGCTTCTGGAACCCCAAAATATCGAATTTTCGGGTGTTTTGGGCCTGAATTTGAGATATCGACTTTGGGCACCTAAAATATCGATTTTTAGCATGTTTTGGGCCTATATTTTAAAAATATTCTAGCACTAAGTAGGCATGTACACATCACTTCAGGGAACACAAAATATCGATTTTTCTGTTTTTTTGAGCCAGAATTTGAGATTTAAACGTCTACAAAAGATGCATTCACATATCGAATTTGGACACTTAAAATATCGATTTTTAGCATGTTTTAAGCCTATATTTTAAAAAAACATTATAGCACTGAGTAAGCATGTACAGATTGCTTCTGGAACCCCAAAATATCGAATTTTCGGGTGTTTAGAGCCTGAATTTGAGATGTAAACGGGTACAGAAAATGAATGCACATATCGACTTTGGACACTTAAAATATCGATTATTAGCATGTTTTGAGCCTATATTTTGAAAACATTCTAGCACTGAGTAGGCATGTACAGATCACTTATGGGACCCAAAAATATCGAATTTTCGGGTGTTTGGAGCTTGAATTTGAGATATAAACGGGTACAGAAGATGCATGCACATATCGACTTTTGGGCACCTAAAGAATCGATTTTCGGTATGTTTTAGGCCTGTATATGAAAATACTCTAACACGGAGTAGGCATATACAGATCGCTACTGGTACCCCAAAATATCGAAATTTCGGGTGTTTTGGGCCTGAATTTGAGATATCGACTTTGGGAACCTAAAATATCGATTTTTAGCATGTTTTGGGCCTATATTTTGAAAATATTCTAGTACTAAGTAGGCAAGTACAGATCACTTCTGGGACCCCAAAATATCGAATTTTGGGGGGTTTTGAGCCTGAATTTGAGATATAAACGGGTACAGAAGATGCATGCACACATCGACTTTGGACACTTAAAATATTGATTTTCAGCTTTTTTTGGGCCTGTATTTTGAAAATACTCAAACACGGAGTAGGCAAGTACAGATCGCTTCTGGGACCCCAAATATCGAATTTTCGGGTGTGTGGAGCCTGAATTTGAGATATAAACGGGTACAGAAGATGCATGCACATATCGACTTTTGGTCACCTAAAAGATCGATTTCGGTATGTTTTGGGCCTGTATTTTGAAAATACTCTAACACGGAATAGGCATGTACAGATCGCTTTTGGTACCCCAAAATATTAAATTTTCGGGTGGTTTGGGCCTGAATTTGAGATATCGTCTTTGGGCACCTAAATATCGATTTTTAGCATGTTTTGGGCCTATATTTTGAAAATATTCTAGCACTGAGTAGGCATGTACAGACTGCTTCTGGGACCCTAAAATATCGAATTTTAGGGTGTTTTGAGCCTGAATTTGAGATATAAACAGATACTGAAGATACATGCACATATCGACTTTTGGGCACCTAAAATATCGATATTGAACATGTTTTGGGTCTGTATTTTCAAAACATTCTAACTTGGAGTAGGCATGTACAGATCGCTTCTAGGACCCAAAAATACCGAATTTTCTGGTGTTTTGAGCCTGAATTTGACATATAAACGGGTGCAGAAGATGCATGCACATATCGACTTTGGACACTTAAAATATCGATTTTTAGCATGTTTTGACCATATATTTTGAAAACATTCTAGCACTGAGTAGGCATGTACAGATCGCTTCTAAGACCCAAAAATATCGAATTTTCGGGTGTTTGGAGCCTGAATTTGAGATATAAACGGGTACAGAAGATTCATGCACATATAGACTTTTGGGCACCTAAACGATCGATTTTCGGTATGTTTTGGGCCTGTATCTTGAAAATACTCTAACACGAAGTAGGCATGTACAGATCGCTTCTGGGACCCCAAAATATCGAATTTTCGGGTGTTTTGGGCCTGAATTTGAGATATCGACTTTGGGCACCTAAAATATCGATTTTTAGCATGTTTTGGGCCTATATTTTAAAAATATTCTAGCACTAAGTAGGCATGTACAGATCACTTCTGAGAACACAAAATATCGATTTTTCCGGTTTTTTTAGCCTGAATTTGAGATATAAACTGCTACAAAAGATGCATTCACATATCGAATTTGGACACTTAAAATATCGATTTTTAGCATGTTTTGAGCCTATATTTTAAAAAACATTATAGCACTGAGTAGGCATGTACAGATTGCTTCTGGAACCCCAAAATATCGAATTTTCGGGTGTTTAGAGCCTGAATTTGAGATATAAACGGGTACAGAAAATGCATGCACATATCGACTTTGGACACTTAAAATGTCGATTTTTAGCATGTTTTGAGCCTATATTTTGAAAACATTCTAGCACTGAGTAGGCATGTACAGATCACTTATCGGACCCAAAAATATCAAATTTTCGGATTTTTTGGGCCTGAATTTGAGATATCGACTTTCGGCACCTAAAATATTGATTTTTAGCATGTTTTGGGCCTATATTTTGAAAATATTCCAGCACTTAGTAGACATGTACAGATCGTTTCTGGGACCTCAAAATATCGAATTTTCGGGTGTTTTAAGCCTAAATTTGAGATATTATCGGGTACAGAAGATGCATGCACATATCGACTTTAGACACTTAAAATATCGATTTTTAGCATGTTTTGAGCCTATATTTTGAACTCATTCTAGCACTGAGTAGGCATGTACAGATCGCTTCGGTGACCAAAAAATATCGAATTTTCGGGTGTTTTGAGGTTGAATTTGGGATATAAACGGGTGAAGAAGATGCATACACATATTGACTTTGGTCACGTAAAATATCGATTTTAGGCATGTTTTTGGCCTGTATCTGAGTAGGCATGTACAGATCGCTTCTGGGACCCCAAAATATCGAATTTTCGGGTGTTTGGAGCCTGAATTTGAGATATAAACAGGTACAGAAGATGCATGCACATATCGACTTTAGGGCGCCTAAAATATCGATTTTCTGTATGTTTTGGTCATGTATTTTGAAAATACTCTAACAGAGAGTAGGCATGTACAGATCGCTTCTGGGACCCCAAAATATCGAATTTACGGGTGTTTTGGGCCTGAATTTGAGATATCGACTTTAGGCACATAAAATATCGATTTTTAGCATGTTTTGGGCCTATATTTTGAAAATATTCTAGCACTGAGTAGGCATGTACAGATCGCTTCTGGGACCCAAAAATATCAAATTTTCGGGTGTTTTGAGCCTGAATTTGAGATATAAACGGGAAGAGAAAATGCATGCACATATTGACTTTGGGCACCTAAAATATCGATTTTCTGTATGTTTTGGGCCTGTATTTTGAAAATACTCTAACACGGAGTAGGCATGTACAGATCGCTTCTGGGACCCAAAAATATCGAATTTTCGGGTGTTTTGAGCCTGAATTTGAGATATAAAAAGGTACTGATGATGAATGCACATATCGACTTTTAAGCACCTAAAATATCGATTTTGAGCATGTTTTGGGTTTGTATCTTGAAAACATTTTAACTAGGAGTAGGCATGTACAGATCGTTTCTAGGACCCAAAAATATCGAATTTTCAGGTGTTATGAGCCTGAATTTGAGATATAAACGGGTACAGAAGAGGCATGCACATATCGACTTTAGACACTTAAAATATTGATTTTTAGCATATTTTAAGCCTATATTTTGAAAACATTCTAGCACTGAGTAGGCATGTACAGATCGCTTCTAGGACCCAAAAATACCGAATTTTCGGGAGTTTTGAGTCTGAATTTGAGATATAAACGGGTACAGAAGATGCATGCACATATCGACTGTGGACACTTAAAATATCGATTTTTAGCATGTTTTGAGCCTATATTTTGAAAACATTCTTACACGGAGTAGGCATGTATAGATCGCTTCTGGAACCCCAAAATATCGAATTTTCGGGTGTTTTGGGCCTGAATTTGAGATATCGACTTTGGGCACCTAAAATATCGATTTTTAGCATGTTTTGGGCCTATATTTTGAAAATATTCTAGCACTATGTAGGCATGTACAGATCCCTTCTGGGACCCCAAAATATCGAATTTTCGGGTGTTTTGAGCCTGAATTTGATATATATACGGGTACAGAAGATGCATGCACATATCGACTTTGGACACTTTAAATATCGATTTTTAGCATGTTTTGAGCCTATATTTTGAAAACATTCTATCACTGATTAGGCATGTACAGATCGCTTCTGGGAGCCAAAAATATCGAATTTTCGGGTGTTTGGAGCCTGAATTTGAGATATATACGGGTACAGAAGATGCATGCACATATCGACTTTTGGGCACCTAAAAGATCGATTTTCAGTAGGTTTTGGGCCTGTATATTGAAAATACTCTAACACGGAGTATGCTTGTACAGATCGCTTCTGGGACCCAAAAATATCGAATTTTCGGGAGTTTTGAGCCTGAATTTGAGAAATAAACGGGTACAGAAGATGCATGCACATATCGACTGTGGACACTTAAAATATCGATTTTTATCATGTTTTGAGCCTATATTTTGAAAACATTCTTACACGGAGTAGGCATGTATAGATCGCTTCTGGAACCCCAAAATATCGAATTTTCGGGTGTTTTGGGCCTGAATTTGAGATATCGACTTTGGGCACCTAAAATATCGATTTTTAGCATGTTTTGGGCCTATATTTTTAAAATATTCTAGCACTATGTAGGCATGTACAGATCCCTTCTGGGACCCCAAAATATCGAATTTTCGGGTGTTTTGAGCCTGAATTTGATATATATACGGGTACAGAAGATGCATGCACATATCGACTTAGGACACTTAAAATATCGATTTTTAGCATGTTTTGAGCCTATATTTTGAAAACATTCTATCACTGATTAGGCATGTACAGATCGCTTCTGGGAGCCAAAAATATCGAATTTTCGGGTGTTTGGAGCCTGAATTTGAGATATATACGGGTACAGAAGATGCATGCACATATCGACTTTTGGGCACCTAAAAGATCAATTTTCAGTAGGTTTTGGGCCTGTATATTGAAAATACTCTAACACGGAGTATGCTTGTACAGATCGCTTCTGGGACCCAAAAATATCGAATTTTCGGGTCTTTTGGGCCTGAATTTGAGATATCGACTTTGGGCACCTAAAATATCGATTTTTAGCATGTTTTGGGCCTATATTTTGAAAACATTCTAGCACTGAGTAGGCATGTACAGATCGCTTCGGTGACTCAAAAATATCGAATTTTCGGGTGTTTTGACCCTTAATTTGATATATAAACGAGTACAGAAGATGCATGCACATATCGACTTTGGACACTTAAAATATCGATTTTTAGCATGTTTTGAGCCTATATCTTGAAAACATTCTAGCACTGGGTAGGCATGTACAGATCGCTTCTGGGACCCAAAATTATCGAATTTTCGGGTGTTTGGAGCCTGAATTTGAGATATAAACGGGTACAGAAGATGCATGCACATCTCGACTTTTGACTCTTAAAATATCGATTTTTAGCATGATTTGAGCCTATGTTTTGAAAACATTCTAGCACTGAGTAGGCATGTACAGATCGCTTCTGGGACCCAAAAATATCGAATTTTCAGGTGTTTGGAGCCTGAATTTGAGATATAAACGGGTACAGAAGATGCATGCACATATCGACTTTTGGGCACCTATCAGATCGATTTTCGGTATGTTTTGGGCCTGTATTTTGAAAATACTCTAACACGGAGTAGGCATGTACACATCGCTTCTGGGACCTCAAAATATCGAATTTTCGGGTGTTTTGAGCCTGAATTTGAGATATCGACTTTGGGCACCTAAAATATCGATTTTTAGCATTTTTTGGGCCAATTTTTTGAAAATATTCTAGCACTAAGTAGTTATGTACAGATCGCTTCTCGGATCCCAAAATATCGAATTTTCGGGTGTTTTGAGCAAGAATTTTAGATATAAACGGGTAGAGAAAATGCTTGCACATATTGACTTTGGGCACCTAAAATATCGATTTTCTGTATGTTTTGGGCTTGTATTTTGAAAATACTCTAACACGGAGTAGGCATGTACAGATCGCATCTAGGACCCAAAAATATCGAATTTTCGGGTGTTATGAACCTGAATTTGAGATATAAACGGGTACAGAAGATGCATGCACATATCGACTTTAGACACTTAAAATATTGATTTTTAGCATGTTTTGAGCCTATATTTTGAAAACATTCTAGCACTGAGTAGGCATGAACAGATCGCTTCTCGGACCCAAATATACCGAATTTTCGGGTGTTTTGAGCCTGAATTTGATATATATACGGGTACAGAAGATGCATGCACATATCGACTTTGGACACTTAAAATATCGATTTTTAACATGTTTTGGGCCTATATTTTGAAAACATTCTAGCACTGATTAGGCATGTACAGATCGATTCTGGGAGCCAAAAATATCGAATTTTCGGGTGTTTGGAGCCTGAATTTGAGATATCGACTTTGGGCACCTAAAATATCGATTTTTAGCATGTTTTGGGTCTGTATCTTGAAAACATTCTAACTAGGAGTAGGTATGTACAGATCGCTTCTAGGACCCAAAAAATACGAATTTTCGGGTGTTTTGACCCTTAATTTGAGATATAAACGGGTACAGAAGATGCATGCACATATCGACTTTGGACACTTAAAATATCGATTTTTAGCATGTTTTGAGCCTATATCTTGAAAACATTCTAGCACTGGGTAGGCATGTACAGATCGCTTCTGGGACCCAAAATTTTCGAATTTTCGGGTGTTTGGAGCCTGAATTTGAGATATAAACGGATACAGAAGATGCATGAACATCTCGACTTTTGACACTTAAAATATCGATTTTTAGCATGATTTAAGCCTATGTTTTGAAAACATTCTAGCACTGAGTAGGCATGTACAGATCGCTTCTAAGACCCAAAAATATCGAATTTTCAGGTGTTTGGAGCCTGAACTTGAGATATAAACGGGTACAGAAGATGCATGCACATATCGACTTTTGGGCACCTATCAGATCGATTTTCGGTATGTTTTGGGCCTGTATTTTGAAAATACTCTAACACGGAGTAGGCATGTACACATCGCTTCTGCGACCCCAAAATATCGAATTTTCGGGTGTTTTGAGCCTGAATTTGAGATATCGACTTTGGGCACCTAAAATATCGATTTTTAGCATGTTTTGGGCCAATTTTTTGAAAATATTCTAGCACTAAGTAGTTATGTACAGATCGCTTCTCGGACCCCAAAATATCGAATTTTCGGGTGTTTTGAGCAAGAATTTGAGATATAAACGGGTAGAGAAAATGCTTGCACATATTGACTTTGGGCACCTAAAATATCGATTTTCTGTATGTTTTGGGCTTGTATTTTGAAAATACTCTAACACGGAGTAGGCATGTACAGATCGCTTCTAGGACCCAAAAATATCGAATTTTCGGGTGTTATGAACCTGAATTTGAGATATAAACGGGTACAGAAGATGCATGCACATATTGACTTTAGACAATTAAAATATTGATTTTTAGCATGTTTTGAGCCTATATTTTGAAAACATTCTAGCACTGACTAGACATGTACAGATCGCTTCTGGGAGCCAAAAATATCGATTTTTCGGGTGTTTGGAGCCTGAATTTGAGATATAAACGGGTACAGAAGATGCATCCACATATCGACTTTTGGGCACCTAAAAGATCGATTTTCAGTAAGTTTTAGGCCTGTATATTGAAAATACTCTAACACTGAGTATGCTTGTACAGATCGCTTCTGGGACCCCAAAATATAGAATTTTTGGGAGTTTTGGGCCTGATTTTGAGATATCGACTTTGGGCACCTAAAATATCGATTTTTAGCATGTTTTGGGCCTATATTTTGAAAACATTCTAGCACTGAGTAGGCATGTACAGATCGCTTCGGTGACTCAAAAATATCGAGTTTTCGGGTATTTTGAGCCTCAATTTGAGATATAAACGGGTGCAGAAGATGCATACACATATTGACTTTAGACAATTAAAATATTGATTTTTAGCATGTTTTGAGCCTATATTTTGAAAACATTCTAGCACTGAGTAGGCATGTACAGATCGCTTCTAGGACCCAAAAATACCGAATTTTCGGGTGTTTTAAGCCTGAATTTGAGATATAAACGGGTACAGGAGATGCATGCACATATCGACTTTGGACACTTAAAATATCGATTTTTAGCATTTTTTGAGCCTATATTTTGAAAACATTCTAACACGGACTAGGCATGTACAGATCGCTTCTGGAAACCCCAAATATCGAATTTTCGTGTGTTTTGGGCCTAAATTTGAGATATCGACTTTGGGCACCTAGAATATTGATTTTTAGCATGTTTTGGGCCTATATTTTGAAAATATTCTAGTACTGAGTAGGCATGTACACATCGCTTCTGGGACCCCAAAATATCGAATTTTACGGTGTTTTGAGTATGAATTTGAGATATAAACAGGTACTGAAGATACATGCACATATCGACTTATGGGCACCTAAAATATCGATTTTGAGCATGTTTTGGGTCTGTATCTTGAAAACATTCTAACTAGGAGTATATACAGTATGTACAGATCGCTTCTAGGACCCAAAAATATCGAATTTTCGGGTGTTTTAAGCCTGAATTTGAGATATAAACGGGTACAGAAGATGCTTGCACTTATCGACTTTGGACACTTAAAATATTGATTTTTAGCGTGTTTTGAGCCTATATCTTGAAAACAATCTAGCACTGAGTAGGCATGTACAGAAAGCTTCTGGGACCCAAAAATATCGAATTTTCGGGTGTTTTGAGGTTGAATTTGAGATATAAACAGGTACTGAAGATGCATGAACATATCGACTTTTGGGCACCTAAAATATCGATTTTGAGCATATTTTGGGTTTGTATCTTGAAAACATTCTAACTAGGAGTAGGCATGTACAGATCGCTTCTAGGACCCAAAAATATCGAATTTTCGGGTGTTATGAGCCTGAATTTGAGATATAAACGGGTACAGAAGATGCATTCACATAGCGACTTTAGACACGTAAAATATCGATTTTAGGCATCTTTTGGGCCTGTATCTGAGTAGGAATGTACAGATCGCTTCTGGGACCCCAAAATATCGAATTTTCGGGTGTTTGGAGCCTGAATTTGAGATATAAACAGGTACAGAAGATGCATGCACATATCGACTTTAGGGCGCCTAAAATATCGATTTTCTGTATGTTTTGGTCCTGTATTTTGAAAATACTCTAACAGAGAGTAGGCATGTACAGATCGCTTCTGGGACCCAAAAATATCGAATTTTTTGGTGTTTTGAGCCTGAATTTGAGATATAAACAGGTACTGATGATGAATGCACATATCGACTTTTAAGCACCTAATATATCGATTTTGAGCATGTTTTGGGTTTGTATCTTGAAAACATTCTAACTAGGAGTAGGCATGTACAGATCGCTTCTAGGACCCAAAAATGTCGAATTTTCGGATGTTATGAGCCTGAATTTGAGATATAAACGGGTACAGAAGATGCATTCACATATCGACTTTAGACACTTATAATATTGATTTTTAGCATGTTTTGAGCCTATATTTTGAACTCATTCTAGCATTGAGTAGGCATGTACAGATCGCTTCGGTGACCAAAAAATATCGAATTTTCGGGTGTTTTGAGGTTGAATTTGGGATATAAACGGGTGCAGAAGATGCATACACATATTGACTTTAGACAATTAAAATATTGATTTTTAGCATGTTTTGAGCCTATATTTTGAAAACATTCTAGCACTGAGTAGGCATGTACAGATCGCTTCTAGGACCCAAAAATACCGAATTTTCGGGTGTTTTAAGCCTGAATTTGAGATATAAACGGGTACAGGAGATGCATGCACATATCGACTTTGGACACTTAAAATATCGATTTTTAGCATTTTTTGAGCCTATATTTTGAAAACATTCTAACACGGACTAGGCATGTACAGATCGCTTCTGGAAACCCCAAATATCGAATTTTCGTGTGTTTTGGGCCTAAATTTGAGATATCGACTTTGGGCACCTAGAATATTGATTTTTAGCATGTTTTGGGCCTATATTTTGAAAATATTCTAGTACTGAGTAGGCATGTACACATCGCTTCTGGGACCCCAAAATATCGAATTTTACGGTGTTTTGAGTATGAATTTGAGATATAAACAGGTACTGAAGATACATGCACATATCGACTTATGGGCACCTAAAATATCGATTTTGAGCATGTTTTGGGTCTGTATCTTGAAAACATTCTAACTAGGAGTATATACAGTATGTACAGATCGCTTCTAGGACCCAAAAATATCGAATTTTCGGGTGTTTTAAGCCTGAATTTGAGATATAAACGGGTACAGAAGATGCTTGCACTTATCGACTTTGGACACTTAAAATATTGATTTTTAGCGTGTTTTGAGCCTATATCTTGAAAACAATCTAGCACTGAGTAGGCATGTACAGAAAGCTTCTGGGACCCAAAAATATCGAATTTTCGGGTGTTTTGAGGTTGAATTTGAGATATAAACAGGTACTGAAGATGCATGAACATATCGACTTTTGGGCACCTAAAATATCGATTTTGAGCATATTTTGGGTTTGTATCTTGAAAACATTCTAACTAGGAGTAGGCATGTACAGATCGCTTCTAGGACCCAAAAATATCGAATTTTCGGGTGTTATGAGCCTGAATTTGAGATATAAACGGGTACAGAAGATGCATTCACATAGCGACTTTAGACACGTAAAATATCGATTTTAGGCATCTTTTGGGCCTGTATCTGAGTAGGAATGTACAGATCGCTTCTGGGACCCCAAAATATCGAATTTTCGGGTGTTTGGAGCCTGAATTTGAGATATAAACAGGTACAGAAGATGTATGCACATATCGACTTTAGGGCGCCTAAAATATCGATTTTCTGTATGTTTTGGTCCTGTATTTTGAAAATACTCTAACAGAGAGTAGGCATGTACAGATCGCTTCTGGGACCCAAAAATATCGAATTTTTTGGTGTTTTGAGCCTGAATTTGAGATATAAACAGGTACTGATGATGAATGCACATATCGACTTTTAAGCACCTAATATATCGATTTTGAGCATGTTTTGGGTTTGTATCTTGAAAACATTCTAACTAGGAGTAGGCATGTACAGATCGCTTCTAGGACCCAAAAATGTCGAATTTTCGGATGTTATGAGCCTGAATTTGAGATATAAACGGGTACAGAAGATGCATTCACATATCGACTTTAGACACTTATAATATTGATTTTTAGCATGTTTTGAGCCTATATTTTGAACTCATTCTAGCATTGAGTAGGCATGTACAGATCGCTTCGGTGACCAAAAAATATCGAATTTTCGGGTGTTTTGAGGTTGAATTTGGGATATAAACGGGTGCAGAAGATGCATACACATATTGACTTTGGTCACGTAAAATATCGATTTTAGGCATCTTTTGGGCCTGTATCTGAGTAGGCATGTACAGATAGCTTCTGGGACCCCAAAATATTGAATTTTCGGGTGTTTGGAGCCTGAATTTAAGATATAAACAGGTACAGAAGATGCATGCACATATCGACTTTAGGGCGCCTAAAATATCGATTTTCTGTATGTTTTGGTCCTGTATTTTGAAAATACTCTAACAGAGAGTAGGCATGTACAGATCGCTTCTGGGACCAAAAAATATCGAATTTTCGGGTGTTTTCAGCCTGAATTTGAGATATAAACGGGAAGAGAAAATGCATGCACATATTGACTTTGGGCCCCTAAAATATCGATTTTCTGTATGTTTTGGGCCTGTATTTTGAAAATACTCTAACACGGAGTAGGCATGTACAGATCGCTTCTCGGACCCAAAAATATCGAATTTTTGGGTGTTTTGAGCCTGAATTTGAGATATAAACAGGTACTGATGATGAATGCATATATCGACTTTTAAGTACCTAAAATATCGATTTTGAGCATGTTTTGGGTTTGTATCTTCAAAACATTCTAACTAGGAGTAGGCATGTACAGATCGCTTCTAGGACCCAAAAATATTGAATTTTCGGGTGTTATGAGCCTGAATTTGAGATATAAACGGGTACAGAAGATGCATGAACATATCGACTTTAGACACTTAAAATATTGATTTTTAGCATGTTTTGAGCCTATATTTTGAAAACATTCTAGCACTGAGTAGGCATGTACAGATCGCTTCTAGGACCCAAAAATACTGAATTTTCGGGAGTTTTGAGCCTGAATTTGAGATATAAACGGGTACAGAAGATGCATGCACATATCGACTTTGGACACTTAAAATATCGATTTTTAGCATGTTTTGAGCCTATATTTTGAAAACATTCTAACACGGAGTAGGCATGTATAAATCGCTTCTGGAACCCCAAAATATCGAATTTTCGGGAGTTTGGGCCTGAATTTGAGATATCGACTTTGGGCACCTAAAATATCGATTTTTAGCATGTTTTGGGCCTATATTTTGAAAATATTCTAGCACTAAGTAGGCATGTACAGATCCCTTCTGGGACCCCAAAATATCGAATTTTCGGGTGTTTTGAGCCTGAATTTGATATATATACGGGTACAGAAGATGGATGCACATATCGACTTTGGACACTTAAAATATCGATTTTTAGCATGTTTTAAACCTATATTTTGAAAACATTCTAGCACTGATTAGGCATGTACAGATGGCTTCTGGGAGCCAAAAATATCGAATTTTCGGGTGTTTGGAGCCTGAATTTGAGATATAAACGGTTACAGAAGATGCATCCACATATCGACTTTTGGGCACCTAAAGGATCGATTTTCAGTAAGTTTTGGGCCTGTATATTGAAAATACTCTAACACAGAGTATGCTTGTACAGATCGCTTCTGGGACCCCAAAATATCGAATTTTAGGGTGTTTTGGGCCTGAATTTGAGATATCGACTTTGGGCACCTAAAATATCGATTTTTAGCATGTTTTGGGCCTATATTTTGAAAACATTCTAGCACTGAGTAGGCATGTACAGATCGCTTCGGTGACACAAAAATATCGAATTTTCGGGTATTTTAAGCCTGAATTTGAGATATAAACGGGTGCAGAAGATGCATGCACATATTGACTTTAGACAATTAAAATATTGATTTTTAGCATGTTTTGAGCCTATATTTTGAAAACATTCTAACACGGACTAGGCATGTACAGATCGCTTCTGGAAACCCAAAATATCGAATTTTCGGGTGTTTTGGGCCTGAATTTCAGATATCGACTTTGGGCACCTAAAATATTGATTTTTAGCATGTTTTGGGCCTATATTTTGAAAATATTCTAGCACTGAGTAGGCATGTACAGATCATTTCTGGGACCCCAAAAAATCGAACTTTAAGGTGTTTTGGGTATGAATTTGAGATATAAGCAGGTACTGAAGATACATGCACATATCGACTTATGGGCACCTAAAATATCGATTTTGAGCATGTTTTGGGTCTGTATCTTGAAAACATTCTAACTAGGAGTAGGTATGTACAGATCGCTTCTAGTACCCAAAAAAAACGAATTTTCGGGTGTTTTGACCCTTAATTTGAGATATAAACGGGTACAGAAGATGCATGCACATATCGACTTTGGACACTTAAAATATCGAGTTTTAGCATGTTTTGAGCCTATATCTTGATAACATTCTAGCACTGAGTAGGCATGTACAGATCACTTCTGGGACCCAAAATTATCGAATTTTCGGGTGTTTGGAGCCTGAATTTGAGATATAAACGGGTACAGAAGATGCATGCACATCTCGACTTTGGACACTTAAAATATCGATTTTTAGCATGATTTGAGCCTATGTTTTGAAAACATTCTAGCACTGAGTAGGCATGTACAGATCGCTTCTGGGACAGAAAAATATCGAATTTTCAGGTGTTTGGAGCCTGAATTTGAGATATAAACGGGTACAGAAGATGCATGCACATATCGACTTTTGGGCACCTATCAGATCGATTTTCGGTATGTTTTGGGCTTGTATTTTGAAAATACTCTAACACGGAGTAGGCATGTACACATCGCTTCTGGGACCCCTAAATATCGAATTTTCGGGTATTTTGAGCCTGAATTTGAGATATCGACTTTGGGCACCTAAAATATCGATTTTTAGCATGTTTTGGGCCAATTTTTTAAAAATATTCTAGCACTAAGTAGGCATGTACAGATCGCTTCTCGGACCCCAAAATATCGAATTTTCGGGTGTTTTGAGCAAGAATTTGAGATATAAACGGGTAGAGAAAATGCTTGCACCTATTGACTTTGGGCACCTAAAATATCGATTTTCTGTATGTTTTGGGCTTGTATTTTGAAAATACTCTAACACGGAGTAGGCATGTACAGATCGCTTCTAGGACCCAAAAATATCGAATTTTCGGGTGTTATGAACCTGAATTTGAGATATAAACGGGTACAGAAGATGCATGCACATATCGACTTTAGACACTTAAAATATTGATTTTTAGCATGTTTTGAGCCTATATTTTGAAAACATTCTAGCACTGAGTAGGCATGTACAGATCGCTTCTCGGACCCAAAAATACCGAATTTTCGGGTGTTTTGAGCCTGAATTTGAGATATAAACAGGTACAGAAGATACATGCACATATCGACTTTGGACACTTAAAATATCGATTTTTAGCATGTTTTGAGCCTATATTTTGAAAACATTCTAACACGGAGTAGGCATGTATAGATCGCTTCTGGAACCCCAAAATATCGAATTTTCGAGTGTTTTGGGCCTAAATTTGAGATAGCGACTTTGGGCACCTAAAATATCGATTTTTAGCATGTTTTGGGCCTATATTTTGAAAATATTCTAGCACTGAGTAGGCATGTACAGATCGCTTCTAGGACCCCAAAATATCGAATTTTACGGTGTTTTGAGACTGAATTTAAGATATAAATAGGTACTGAAAATACATGCACATATCGACTTATGGGCACCTAAAATATCGATTTTGAACATGTTTTGGGTCTTTATCTTGAAAACATTCTAACTAGGAGTAGGCATGTACAGATCGCTTCTAGGACCCAAAAATATCGAATTTTCGGGTGTTATGAGCCTGAATTTGAGATATAAACGGGTACAGAAGATGCATGCACATATCGACTTTAGACACTTAAAATATTGATTTTAGCATGTTTTGAGCCTATATTTTAAAAACATTCTAGCACTGAGTAGGCATGTACAGATCTCTTCTAGGACCTAAAAATACCGAATTTTCGGGAGTTTTGAGCCTGAATTTGAGATATAAACGGGTACAGAAGATGCATGCACATATCGACTTTGGACACTTAAAATATCGATTTTTAGCATGTTTTGAGCCTATATTTTGAAAACATTCTAACACGGAGTAGGCATGTATAGATCGCTTCTGGAACCCCAAAATATCGAATTTTCGGGTGTTTTGGGCCTGAATTTGAGATATCGACTTTGGGCACCTAAAATATCGATTTTTAGCATGTTTTGGGCCTATATTTTGAAAATATTCTAGCACTAAGTAGGCTTGTACAGATCCCTTCTGGGACCCCAAAATATCGAATTTTCGGGTGTTTTAAGCCTGAATTTGATATATATACGGGTACAGAAAATGCATGCACATATCGACTTTGGAAACATAAAATATCGATTTTTAGCATGTTTTGAGCCTATATTTTGAAAACATTCTAGCACTGATTAGGCATGTACAGATCGCTTCTGGGAGCCAAAAATATCGAATTTTCGGGTGTTTGAAGCCTGAATTTGAGATATAAACGGGTACAGAAGATGCATCCACATATCGACTTTTGGGCACCTAAAAGATCGATTTTCAGTAAGTTTTGGGCCTGTACATTGAAAATACTCTAACACGGAGTAGGCTTGTACAGATCGCTTCTGGGACCCAAAAATATCGAATTTTCGGGTGTGTTGGGCCTGAATTTGAGATATCGACTTTGGGCACCTAAAATATCGATTTTTAGCATGTTTTGGGCCTATATTTTGAAAACATTCTAGCACTGAGTAGGCATGTACAGATCGCTTCGGTGACTCAAAAATATCGAATTTTCGGGTATTTTGAGCCTGAATTTGAGATATAAACGGGTGCAGAAGATGCATACACATATTGACTTTAGAAAATTAAAATATTGATTTTTAGCATGTTTTGAGCCTATATTTTGAAAACATTCTAGCACTGAGTAGGCATGTACAGATCGCTTCTAGGTCCCAAAAATACCGAATTTTCGGGTGTTTTGATCCTGAATTTGAGATATAAACGGGTACTGAAGATGCATGCACATATCGACATTGGACACTGAAAATATCGATTTTTAGCATGTTTTGAGCCTATATTTTGAAAACATTCTAACACGGACTAGGCATGTACAGATCGCTTCTGGAAACCCAAAATATCGAATTTTCGGGTGTTTTGGGCCTGAATTTTTGTATATCGACTATGGGCCCCTAAAATATTGATTTTTAGCATGTTTTGGGCCTAATTTTGAAAATATTCTAGCACTGAGTAGGCATGTACAGATCCCTTCTGGGACCCCAAAATATCGAATTTTACGGTGTTTTCAGCCTGAATTTGAGATATAAACAGGTACTGAAGATGCATGCACATATCGACTTACAGGCACCTAATATATCGATTTTGATCATGTTTTGGGTTTGTATCTTGAAAACATTCTAACTAGGAGTAGGTATGTACAGATCGCTTCTAAGACCCAAAAAAAACGAATTTTCGGGTGTTTTGACCCTTAATTTGAGATATAAACGGGTACAGAAGATGCATTCACATATCGACTTTGGACACTTAAAATATCGATTTTTAGCATATTTTGAGCCTATATCTAGAAAACATTCTAGCACTGAGTAGGCATGTACAGATCGCTTCTGGGACCCAAAATTATCGAATTTTCGGGTATTTGGAGCCTGAATTTGAGAAATAAACGGGTACAGAAGATGCATGCACATCTCGACTTTTGACACTTAAAATATCGATTTTTAGCATGATTTGAGCCTATGTTTTGAAAACATTCTAGCACTGAGTAGGCATGTACAGATCGCTTCTGGGACCCAAAAATATCGAATTTTCAGGTGTTTGGAGCCTGAATTTGAGATATAAACGGGTACAGAAGATGCATGCACATATCGACTTTTGGGCACCTATCAGATCGATTTTCGGTATGTTTTGGTCCTGTATTTTGAAAATACTCTAACACGGAGTAGGCATGTACACATCGCTTCTGGGACCCCAAAATATCGAATTTTACGGTGTTTTGAGCCTGAATTTGAGATATAAACAGTTACTGAAGATACATGCACATATCGACTTATGGGCACCTAAAATATCGATTTTGAGCATGTTTTGGGTCTGTATCTTGAAAACATTCTAACTAGGAGTAGGCATGTACAGATCGCTTCTAGGACCCAAAAATATCGAATTTTCGGGTGTTTTAAGCCTGAATTTGAGATATAAACGGGTACAGAAGATGCTTGCACTTATCGACTTTGGACACTTAAAATATTGATTTTTAGCATGTTTTGAGCCTATATTTTGAAAACATTCTAGCACTGAGTAGGCATGTACAGATCGCTTCTCGGACCCAAAAATACCGAATTTTCGGGTGTTTTGAGCCTGAATTTGAGATATAAACAGGTACAGAAGATGCATGCACAAATCGACTTTGGACACTTAAAATATCGATTTTTAGCATGTTTTGAGCCTATATTTTGAAAACATTCTAACACGGAGTAGGCATGTATAGATCGCTTCTGGAACCCCAAAATATCGAATTTTCGGGTGTTTTGGGTCTAAATTTGAGATAGCGACTTTAAGCACCTAAAATATTGATTTTTAGCATGTTTTGGGCCTATATTTTGAAAATATTCTAGCACTGAGTAGGCATGTACAGATCGCATCTAGGACCCCAAAATATCGAATTTTACGGTGTTTTGAGACTGAATTTGAGATATAAATAGGTACTGAAAATACATGCACATATCGACTTATGGGCACTTAAAATATCGATTTTGATCATGTTTTGGGTTTGTATCTTGAAAACATTCTAACTAGGAGTAGGTATGTACAGATCGCTTCTAAGACCCAAAAAAAACGAATTTTCGGGTGTTTTGACCCTTAATTTGAGATATAAACGGGTACAGAAGATGCATTCACATATCGACTTTGGACACTTAAAATATCGATTTTTAGCATGTTTTGAGCCTATATCTAGAAAACATTCTAGCACTGAGTAGGCATGTACAGATCGCTTCTGGGACCCAAAATTATCGAATTTTCGGGTGTTTGGAGCCTGAATTTAAGAAATAAACGGGTACAGAAGATGCATGCACATCTCGACTTTTGACACTTAAAATATCGATTTTTAGCATGATTTGAGCCTATGTTTTGAAAACATTCTAGCACTGAGTAGGCATGTACAGATCGCTTCTGGGACCCAAAAATATCGAATTTTCAGGAGTTTGGAGCCTGAATTTGAGATATAAACGGGTACAGAAGATGCATGCACATATCGACTTTTGGGCACCTATCAGATCGATTTTCGGTATGTTTTGGTCCTGTATTTTGAAAATACTCTAACACGGAGTAGGCATGTACACATCGCTTCTGGGACCCCAAAATATCGAATTTTACGGTGTTTTGAGCCTGAATTTGAGATATAAACAGTTACTGAAGATACATGCACATATCGACTTATGGGCACCTAAAATATCGATTTTGAGCATGTTTTGGGTTTGTATCTTGAAAACATTCTAACTAGGAGTAGGCATGTACAGATCGCTTCTAGGACCCAAAAATATCGAATTTTCGGGTGTTTTAAGCCTGAATTTGAGATATAAACGGGTACAGAAGATGCTTGCACTTATCGACTTTGGACACTTAAAATATTGATTTTTAGCATGTTTTGAGCCTATATTTTGAAAACATTCTAGCACTGAGTAGGCATGTACAGATCGCTTCTCGGACCCAAAAATACCGAATTTTCGGGTGTTTTGAGCCTGAATTTGAGATATAAACAGGTACAGAAGATGCATGCACATATCGACTTTGGACACTTAAAATATCGATTTTTAGCATGTTTTGAGCCTATATTTTGAAAACATTCTAACACGGAGTAGGCATGTATAGATCGCTTCTGGAACCCCAAAATATCGAATTTTCGGGTGTTTTGGGTCTAAATTTGAGATAGCGACTTTGGGCACCTAAAATATTGATTTTTAGCATGTTTTGGGCCTATATTTTGAAAATATTCTAGCACTGAGTAGGCAAGTACAGATCGCTTCTAGGACCCCAAAATATCGAATTTTACGGTGTTTTGAGACTGAATTTGAGATATAAATAGGTACTGAAAATACATGCACATATCGACTTATGGGCACCTAAAATATCGATTTTGAGCATGTTTTGGGTCTTTATCTTGAAAACATTCTAACTAGGAGTAGGCATGTACAGATCGCTTCTAGGACCCAAAAATATCGAATTTTCGGGTGTTATGAGCCTGAATTTGAGATATAAACGGGTACAGAAGATGCATGCACATATCGACTTTAGACACTTAAAATATTGATTTTACCATGTTTTGTGCCTATATTTTAAAAACATTCTAGCACTGAGTAGGCATGTACAGATCTCTTCTAGGACCTAAAAATACCGAATTATCGGGAGTTTTGAGCCTGAATTTGAGATATAAACGGGTACAGAAGATGCATGCACATATCGACTTTGGACACTTAAAATATCGATTTTTAGCATGTTTTGAGCCTATATTTTGAAAACATTCTAACATGGAGTAGGCATGTATAGATCGCTTCTGGAACCCCAAAATATCGAATTTTCGGGTGTTTTGGGCCTGAATTTGAGATATCGACTTTGGGCACCTAAAATATCGATTTTTAGCATGTTTTGGGCCTATATTTTGAAAATATTCTAGCACTAAGTAGGCTTGTACAGATCCCTTCTGGGACCCCAAAATATCGAATTTTCCGGTGTTTTAAGCCTGAACTTGATATATATACGGGTACAGAAAATGCATGCACATATCGACTTTGGACACTTAAAATATCGATTTTTAGCATGTTTTGAGCCTATATTTTGAAAACATTCTAGCACTGATTAGGCATGTACAGATCGCTTCTGGGAGCCAAAAATATCGAATTTTCGGGTGTTTGAAGCCTGAATTTGAGATATAAACGGGTACAGAAGATGCATCCATATATCGACTTTTGGGCACCTAAAAGATCGATTTTCAGTAAGTTTTGGGCCTGTACATTGAAAATACTCTAACACGGAGTAGGCTTGTACAGATCGCTTCTGGGACCCAAAAATATCGAATTTTCGGGTGTTTTGGGCCTGAATTTGAGATATCGACTTTGGGCACCTAAAATATCGATTTTTAGCATGTTTTGGGCCTATATTTTGAAAACATTCTAGCACTGAGTAGGCATGTACAGATCGCTTCGGTGACTCAAAAATATCGAATTTTCGGGTATTTTGAGCCTCAATTTGAGATATAAACGGGTGCAGAAGATGCATACACATATTGACTTTAGAAAATTAAAATATTGATTTTTAGCATGTTTTGAGCCTATATTTTGAAAACATTCTAGCACTGAGTAGGCATGTACAGATCGCTTCTAGGTCCCAAAAATACCGAATTTTCGGGTGTTTTGAGCCTGAATTTGAGATATAAACGGGTACTGAAGATGCATGCACATATAGACTTTGGACACTTAAAATATCGATTTTTAGCATGTTTTGAGCCTATATTTTGAAAACATTCTAACACGGACTAGGCATGTACAGATCGCTTCTGGAAACCCAAAATATCGAATTTTCGGGTGTTTTGGGCCTGAATTTTTGTATATCGACTATGGGCCCCTAAAATATTGATTTTTAGCATGTTTTGGGCCTAATTTTGAAAATATTCTAGCACTGAGTAGGCATGTACAGATCCCTTCTGGGACCCCAAAATATCGAATTTTACGGTGTTTTGAGAATGAATTTGAGATATAAACAGGTACTGAAGATGCATGCACATATCGACTTATAGGCACCTAATATATCGATTTTGATCATGTTTTGGGTTTGTATCTTGAAAACATTCTAACTAGGAGTAGGTATGTACAGATCGCTTCTAAGACCCAAAAAAAACGAATTTTCGGGTGTTTTGACCCTTAATTTGAGATATAAACGGGTACAGAAGATGCATTCACATATCGACTTTGGACACTTAAAATATCGATTTTTAGCATGTTTTGAGCCTATATCTAGAAAACATTCTAGCACTGAGTAGGCATGTACAGATCGCTTCTGGGACCCAAAATTATCGAATTTTCGGGTGTTTGGAGCCTGAATTTGAGAAATAAACGGGTACAGAAGATGCATGCACATCTCGACTTTTGACACTTAAAATATCGATTTTTAGCATGATTTGAGCCTATGTTTTGAAAACATTCTAGCACTGAGTAGGCATGTACAGATCGCTTCTGGGACCCAAAAATATCGAATTTTCAGGTGTTTGGAGCCTGAATTTGAGATATAAACGGGTACAGAATATGCATGCACATATCGACTTTTGGGCACCTATCAGATCGATTTTCAGTATGTTTTGGGCCTGTATTTTGAAAATACTCTAACACGGAGTAGGCATGTACACATCGCTTCTGGGACCCCAAAATATCGAATTTTACGGTGTTTTGAGCCTGAATTTGAGATATAAACAGGTACTGAAGATACATGCACATATCGACTTATGGGCACCTAAAATATCGATTTTGAGCATGTTTTGGGTCTGTATCTTGAAAACATTCTAACTAGGAGTAGGCATGTACAGATCGCTTCTAGGACCCAAAAATATCGAATTTTCGGGTGTTTTAAGCCTGAATTTGAGATATAAACGGGTACAGAAGATGCTTGCACTTATCGACTTTGGACATTTAAAATATTGATTTTTAGCATGTTTTGAGCCTATATCTTGAAAACATTCTAGCACTGAGTAGGCATGTACAGAAAGCTTCTGGGACCCAAAAATATCGAATTTTCGGGTGTTTTGAGACTGAATTTGAGATATAAACAGGTACAGAAGATGCATGCACATATCGACTTTTGGGCACCTAAAATATCGATTTTGAGCATATTTTGGGATTGTATCTTGAAAACATTCTAACTAGAAGTAGGCATGTACAGATCGCTTCTAGGAACCAAAAATACCGAATTCTCGGGGGTTTTGAGCCTGAATTTGAGATATTATCGGGACAGAAGATGCATGCACATATCGACTTTAGACACTTAAAATATCGATTTTTAGCATGTTTTGAGCCTATATTTTGAACTCATTCTAGCACTGAGTAGGCATGTACAGATCGCTTCGGTGACCAAAAAATATCGAATTTTCGGGTGTTTTGAGGTTGAATTTGGGATATAAACTGGTGCAAAAGATGCATACACATATTGACTTTGGTCACGTAAAATATCGATTTTAGGCATCTTTTGGGCCTGTATCTGAGTAGGCATGTACAGATCGCTTCTGGAACCCCAAAATATCGAATTTTCGGGTGTTTGGAGCCAGAATTTAAGATATAAACAGGTACAGAAGATGCATGCACATATCGACTTTAGGGCGCCTAAAATATCGATTTTCTGTATGTTTTGGTCCTGTATTTTGAAAATACTCTAACAGAGAGTAGGCATGTACAGATCGCTTCTGGGACCCAAAAATATCGAATTTTCGGGTGTTTTGAGCCTGAATTTGAGATATAAACGGGAAGAGAAAATGCATGCACATATTGACTTTGGGCACCTAAAATATCGATTTTCTGTATGTTTTGGGCCTGTATTTTGAAAATACTCTAACACGGAGTAGGCATGTACAGATCGCTTCTGGCACCCAAAAATATCGAATTTTTGGGTGTTTTGAGCCTGAATTTGAGATATAAACAGGTACTGATGATGAATGCACATATCGACTTTTAAGCACCTAATATATCGATTTTGAGCATGTTTTGGGTTTGTATCTTGAAAACATTCTAACTAGGAGTAGGCATGTACAGATCGCTTCTAGGACCCAAAAATATCGAATTTTCGGGTGTTATGACCCTGAATTTGAGATATAAACGGGTACAGAAGATGCATGAACATATCGACTTTAGACACTTAAAATATTGATTTTTAGCATGTTTTGAGCCTATATTTTGAAAACATTCTAGCACTGAGTAGGCATGTACAGATCGCTTCTAGGACCCAAAAATACCGAATTTTCGGGAGTTTTTATCCTGAATTTGAGATATAAACGGGTACAGAAGATGCATGCACATATCGACTTTGGACACTTAAAATATCGATTTTTAGCATGTTTTGAGCCTATATTTTGAAAACATTCTAACACGGAGTAGGCATGTATAGATCGCTTCTGGAACCCCAAAATATCGAATTTTCGGGTGTTTTGGGCCTGAATTTGAGATATCGACTTTGGGCACCTAAAATATCGATTTTTAGCATGTTTTGGGCCTATATTTTGAAAATATTCTAGCACTAAGTAGGCATGTACAGATCCCTTCTGGGACCCCAGAGTATCGAATTTTCGGGTGTTTTGAGCCTGAATTTGATATATATACGGGTACAGAAGAGGGATGCACATATCGACTTTGGACACTTAAAATATCGATTTTTAGCATGTTTTGAGCCTATATTTTGAAAACATTCTAGCACTGATTAGGCATGTACAGATCGCTTCTGGGAGCCAAAAAAATCGAATTTTCGGGTGATTGGAGCCTGAATTTGAGATATAAACGGGTACAGAAGATGCATGCACATCTCGACTTTGGACACTTAAAATATCGATTTTTAGCATGATTTGAGCCTATGTTTTGAAAACATTCTAGCACTGAGTAGGCATGTACAGATCGCTTCTGGGACCCAAAAATATCGAATTTTCAGGTGGTTGGAGCCTGAATTTGAGATATAAACGGGTACAGAAGATGCATGCACATATCGACTTTTGGCACCTATCAGATCGATTTTCGGTATGTTTTGGGCCTGTATTTTGAAAATACTCTAACACGGAGTAGGCATGTACACATCGCTTCTGGGACCCCAAAATATCGAATTTTCGGGTGTTTTGAGCCTGAATTTGAGATATCGTCTTTGGGCACCTAAAATATCGATTTTTAGCATGTTTTGGGCCAATTTTTTGAAAATATTCTAGCAATAAGTAGGCATGTACAGATCGCTTCTCGGACCCCAAAATATCGAATTTTCGGGTGTTTTGAGCAAGAATTTGAGATATAAACGGGTAGAGAAAATGCTTGCACATATTGACTTTGGTCACCTAAAATATCGATTTTCTGTATGTTTTGGGTTTGTATTTTGAAAATACTCTAACACGGAGTAGGCATGTACAGATCACTTCTAGGACCCAAAAATATCGAATTTTCGGGTGTTATGAACCTGAATTTGAGATATAAACGGGTACAGAAGATGAATGCACATATCGACTTTAGACACTTAAAATATTGATTTTTAGCATGTTTTGAGCCTATATTTTGAAAACTTTCTAGCACTGAGTAGGCATGTACAGATCGCTTCTAGGACCCAAAAATACCGAATTTTCGGGTGTTTTGAGCCTGAATTTGAGATATAAACAGGTATAGAAGATGCATGCACATATCGACTTTGGACACTAAAAATATCGATTTTTAGCATGTTTTGAGCCTATATTTTGAAAACATTCTAACACGGAGTAGGTATGTATAGATCGCTTCTGGAACCCCAAAAAAAAGAAATTTCGGGTGTTTTGGGCCTAAATTTGAGATAGCGACTTTGGGCACCTAAAATATTGATTTTTAGCATGTTTTGGGCCTATATTTTGAAAATATTCTAGCACTGAGTAGGCATGTACAGATCGCTTCTAGGACCCCAAAATATCGAATTTTACGGTTTTTTGAGCCTGAATTTGAGATATAAATAGGTACTGAAGATACATGCACATATCGACTTATGGGCACCTAAAATATCGATTTTGAGCATGTTTTGGGTCTGTATCTTGAAAACATTCTAACTAGGAGTAGGCATGTACAGATCGCTTCTAGGACCCAAAAATATCGAATTTTCGGGTGTTTTAAGCCTGAATTTGAGATATAAACGGGTACAGAACATGATTGCACTTATCGACTTTGGACACTTAAAATATTGATTTTTAGCATGTTTTGAGCCTATATCTTGAAAACATTCTAGCACTGAGTAGGCATGTACAGAAAGCTTTTGGGACCCAAAAATATCGAATTTTCGGGTGTTTTGAGCCTGAATTTGAGATATAAACAGGTACAGAAGATGCATGCACATATCGACTTTTGGGCACCTAAAATATCGATTTTGAGCATATTTTGGGATTGTATCTTGAAAACATTCTAACTAGAAGTAGGCATGTACAGATCGCTTCTAGGAACCAAAAATACCGAATTCTCGGGTGTTTTGAGCCTGAATTTGACATATTATCGGGTACAGAGGATGCATGCTCATATCGACTTTAGACACTTAAAATATCGATTTTTAGCATGTTTTGAGCCTATATTTTGAACTTATTCTAGCACTGAGTAGGCATGTACAGATCGCTTCGGTGACCAAAAAATATCGAATTTTCGGATGTTTTGAGGTTGAATTTGGGATATAAACGGGTGCAGAAGATGCATACACATTGACTTTGGTCACGTAAAATATCGATTTTAGGCATGTTCTGGGCCTGTATCTGAGTAGGCATGTACAGATCGCTTCTGGGACCCCAAAATATCGTATTTTCGGGTGATTGGAGCCTGAATTTGAGATATAAACAGGTACTGATGATGAATGCACATATCGACTTTAGACACTTAAAATATTGATTTTTAGCATGTTTTGAGCCAATATTTTGAAAACATTATAGCACTGAGTAGGCATGTACAGATCGCTTCTAGGACCCAAAAATACCGAATTTTTGGGTGTTTTGAGCCTGAATTTGAGATATAAACGGGTACAGAAGATGCATGCACATATCGACTTTGGAAACTTAAAATATCGATTTTTAGCATGTTTTGAGCCTATATTTTGAAAACATTCTAACACGGACTAGGCAAGTACAGATCGCTTCTGGAAACCCAAAATATCGAATTTTCGGGTGTTTTGGGCCTGAATTTGAGATATCGACTTTGGGAACCTAAAATATTGATTTTTAGCATGTTTTGGGCCTATATTTTGAAAATATTCTAGCACTGAGTAGGCATGTACTGATCCCTTCTGGGACCCCAAAATATCGAATTTTACGGTGTTTTGAGCCTGAATTTGAGATATAAACAGGTACAGAAGATACATGCACATATCGACTTATGGGCACCTAAAATATCGATTTTTAGCATGTTTTGGGCCTATATTTTGAAAACATTCTAGCACTGAGTAGGCATGTACAGATCACATCAGTGACTCAAAAATATCGAATTTTCGGGTATTTTGAGCCTGAATTTGAGATATAAACGGGTGCAGAAGATGCATACACATATTGACTTTAGACAATTAAAATATTGATTTTTAGCATGTTTTGAGCCTATATTTTGAAAACATTCTAGCACTGAGTAGGCATGTACAGATCCCTTCTGGGACCCCAAAATATCGAATTTTACGGTGTTTTGAGCCTGAATTTGAGATATAAACAGGTACAGAAGATATATGCACATATCGACTTATGGGCACCTAAAATATCGATTTTGAGCATGTTTTGGGTCTGTATCTTGAAAACATTCTAACTAGGAGTAGGTATGTACAGATCGCTTCTAGGACCCAAAAATACCGAATTTTTGGGTGTTTTGACCCTTAATTTGAGATATAAACGGGTACAGAAGATGCATGCACATATCGACTTTGGATACTTAAAATATCGATTTTTAGCATGTTTTGAGCCTATATCTTGATAACATTCTAGCACTGAGTAGACATGTACAGATCGCTTCTGGGACCCAAAATTATTGAATTTTCGGGTGTTTGGAGCCTGAATTTAAGATATAAACGGGTAAAGAAGATGCATGCACATCTCGACATTGGACACTTAAAATATCGATTTTTAGAATTATTTGAGCCTATGTTTTGAAAACATTCTGGCGCTTAATAGGCATGTACAGATCGCTTCTGGGACCCAAAAATATCGAATTTTCAGGTGTTTGGAGCCTGAATTTGAGATATAAACGGGTACAAAAGATGCATGCACATATCGACTTTTGGGCAGCTATCAGATCGATTTTCGGTATGTTTTGGGCCTGTATTTTGAAAATACTCTAACACGGAGTAGGCATGTACACATCGCTTCTGGGACCCCTAAATATCGAATTTTCGGGTGTTTTGGGCCTGATTTTGAGATATCGACTTTGGGCACCTAAAATATCGATTTTTAGCATGTTTTGGGCCAATTTTTTGAAAATATTCTAGCACTAAATAGGCATGTACAGATCGCTTCTCGGACCCCAAAATATCGAATTTTCGGGTGTTTTGAGCAAGAATTTGAGTTATAAACGGGTAGAGAAAATGCTTGCACATATTGACTTTGGGCACCTAAAATATCGATTTTCTGTATGTTTTGGGCTTGTATTTTGAAAATACTCTAACACGGAGTAAGCATGTACAGATCGCTTCTGGGACCCCAAAATATCGAATTTTTGGGTGTTTGGAGCCTGAATTTGAGATATAAACAGGTACAGAAGATGCATGCACATATCGACTTTTGGGCACCTAAAATATCGATTTTGAGCATATTTTGGGATTGTATCTTGAAAACATTCTAACTAGAAGTAGGCATGTACAGATCGCTTCTAGGAACCAAAAATACCGAATTCTCGGGAGTTTTGAGCCTGAATTTGACATATTATCGGGTACAGAAGATGCATGCTCATATCGACTTTAGACACTTAAAATATCGATTTTTAGCATGTTTTGAGCCTATATTTTGAACTTATTCTAGCACTGAGTAGGCATGTACAGATCGCTTCGGTGATCAAAAAATATCGAATTTTCGGGTGTTTTGAGGTTGAATTTGGGATATAAACGGGTGCAGAAGATGCATACACATTGACTTTGGTCACGTAAAATATCGATTTTAGGCATGTTTTTGGCCTGTATCTGAGTAGGCATGTACAGATCGCTTTTGGGACCCCAAAATATCGAATTTTCGGGTGATTGGAGCCGGAACTTGAGATATAAACAGGTACTGATGATGAATGCACATATCGACTTTAGACACTTAAAATATTGATTTTTAGCATGTTTTGAGCCAATATTTTGAAAACATTCTAGCACTGAGTAGGCATGTACAGATCGCTTCTAGAACCCAAAAATACCGAATTTTCGGGATTTTTGAGCCTGAATTTGAGATATAAACGGGTACAGAAGATGCATGCATATATCGACTTTGGACACTAAAATATCGATTTTTAGCATGTTTTGAGCCTATAATTTGAAAAAATTCTTACACGGAGTAGGCATGTATAGATCGCTTCTGGAACCCCAAAATATCGAATTTTCGGGTGTTTTGGGCCTGAATTTGAGATATCGACTTTGGGCACCTAAAATATCGATTTTTAGCATGTTTTGGGCCTATATTTTGAAAATATTCTAGCACTAAGTAGGCTTGTACAGATCCCTTCTGGGACCCCAAAATATCGAATTTTCGGGTGTTTTGAGCCTGAATTTGATATATATACGGGTACAGAAGATGCATCCACATATCGAATTTTGGGCACCTAAAAGATCGATTTTCAGTAAGTTTTGGGCCTGTATATTGAAAATACTCTAACACGGAGTAGGCTTGTACAGATTGCTTCTGGGACCCCAAAATATCGAATTTTAGGGTGTTTTGGGCCTGAATTTGAGATATCGACTTTAGGCACCTAAAATATCGATTTTTAGCATGTTTTGGGCCTATATTTGGAAAACATTCTAGCACTGAGTAGGCATGTACAGATCGCTTCGGTGACTCAAAAATATCGAATTTTCGGGTATTTTGAGAATGAATTTGAGATATAAACGGGTGCAGAAGATGCATACACATATTGACTTTAGACAATTAAAATATTGATTTTTAGCATGTTTTGAGCCTATATTTTGAAAACATTCTAGCACTGAGTAGGCATGTACAGATCGCTTCTAGGACCCAAAAATACCGAATTTTTGGGTGTTTTGAGCCTGAATTTGAGATATAAACGGGTACAGAAGATGCATGCACATATCGACTTTGGAAACTTAAAATATCGATTTTTAGCATGTTTTGAGCCTATATTTTGAAAACATTCTAACACGGACTAGGCATGTACAGATCGCTTCTGGAACCCCAAAATATCGAATTTTCGGGTGTTTTGGGCCTGAATTTGAGATATCGACTTTGGGCACCTAAAATATCGATTTTTAGCATGTTTTGGGCCTATATTTTGAAAATATTCTAGCACTAAGTAGGCTTGTACAGATCCCTTCTGGGACCCCAAAATATCGAATTTTCGGGTGTTTTGAGCCTGAATTTGATATATATACGGGTACAGAAGATGCATGTACATATCGCCTTTGGACACTTAAAATATCGATTTTTAGCATGTTTTGAGCCTATACTTTGAAAACATTCTAGCACTGATTAGGGATGTACAGATCGCTTCTGGGCGCCAAAAATATCGAATTTTCGGGTGTTTGGAGCCTGAATTTGAGATATAAACGGGTACAGAAGATGCATCCACATATCGACTTTTGGGCACCTAAAAGATCGATTTTCAGTAAGTTTTGGGCCTGTATATTGAAAATACTCTAACACGGAGTAGGCTTGTACAGATTGCTTCTGGGACCCCAAAATATCGAATTTTAGGGTGTTTTGGGCCTGAATTTGAGATATCGACTTTAGGCACCTAAAATATCGATTTTTAGCATGTTTTGGGCCTATATTTGGAAAACATTCTAGCACTGAGTAGGCATGTACAGATCGCTTCGGTGACTCAAAAATATCGAATTTTCGGGTATTTTGAGAATGAATTTGAGATATAAACGGGTGCAGAAGATGCATACACATATTGACTTTAGACAATTAAAATATTGATTTTTAGCATGTTTTGAGCCTATATTTTGAAAACATTCTAGCACTGAGTAGGCATGTACAGATCGCTTCTAGGACCCAAAAATACCGAATTTTTGGGTGTTTTGAGCCTGAATTTGAGATATAAACGGGTACAGAAGATGCATGCACATATCGACTTTGGAAACTTAAAATATCGATTTTTAGCATGTTTTGAGCCTATATTTTGAAAACATTCTAACACGGACTAGGCATTTACAGATCGCTTCTGTAAACCCAAAATATCGAATTTTCGGGTGTTTTAGGCCTGAATTTGAGATATCGACTTTGGGAACCTAAAATATTGATTTTTAGCATGTTTTGGGCCTATATTTTGAAAATATTCTAGCACTGAGTAGGCATGTACTGATCCCTTGTGGGACCCCAAAATATCGAATTTTACGGTGTTTTGAGCCTGAATTTGAGATATAAACAGGTACAGAAGATACATGCACATATCGACTTATGGGCACCTAAAATATCGATTTTTAGCATGTTTTGGGCCTATATTTTGAAAACATTCTAGCACTGAGTAGGCATGTACAGATCGCTTCGGTGACTCAAAAATATCGAATTTTCGGGTATTTTGAGCCTGAATTTGAGATATAAACGGGTGCAGAAGATGCATACGTATACATATTGACTTTAGACAATTAAAATATTGAATTTTAGCATGTTTTGAGCCTATATTTTGAAAACATTCTAGCACTGAGTAGGCATGTACAGATCGCTTCTAGGACCCAAAAATACCGAATTTTCGGGGGTTTTTAACCTGAATTTGAGATATAAACGGGTACAGAAGATGCATGCACATATCGACTTTGGACACTTAAAATATCGATTTTTAGCATGTTTTGAGCCTATATTTTGAAAACATTCTAACACGGGCTAGGCATGAGCAGATCGCTTCTGGAAACCCAAAATATCGAATTTTCGGGTGTTTTGGGCCTGAATTTTGTTTATCGACTTTGGGCACCTAAAATATTGATTTTTAGCATGTTTTGGGCCTATATTTTGAAAATATTCTAGCACTGAGTAGGCATGTACAGATCCCTTCTGGGACCCCAAAATATCGAATTTTACGGTGTTTTGAGCCTGAATTTGAGATATAAACAGGTACAGAAGATATATGCACATATCGACTTTTGGGCACCTAAAATATCGATTTTGAGCATGTTTTGGGTCTGTATCTTGAAAACATTCTAACTAGGAGTAGGTATGTACAGATCGCTTCTAGGACCCAAAAATACCGAATTTTCGGGTGTTTTGACCCTTAATTTGAGATATACACGGGTACAGAAGATGCATGCACATATCGACTTTGGATACTTAAAATATCGATTTTTAGCATGTTTTGAGCCTATATCTTGATAACATTCTAGCACTGAGTAGGCATGTACAGATCGCTTCTGGGACCCAAAATTATTGAATTTTCGGGTGTTTGGAGCCTGAATTTGAGATATAAACGGGTAAAGAAGATGCATGCACACTCGACATTGGACACTTAAAATATCGATTTTTAGAATTATTTGAGCTTATGTTTTGAAAACATTCTACCACTTAATAGGCATGTACAGATCGCTTCTGGGACCCAAAAATATCGAATTTTCAGGTGTTTGGAGCCTGAATTTGAGATATAAACGGGTACAGAAGATGCATGCACATATCGACTTTTGGGCAGCTATCAGATCGATTTTCGGTATGTTTTGGGTCTGTATTTTGAAAATACTCTAACACGGAGTAGGCATGTACACATCGCTTCTGGGACCCCTAAATATCGAATTTTTGAGTGTTTTGGGCCAGATTTTGAGATATCGACTTTGGGCACCTAAAATATCGATTTTTAGCATGTTTTGGGCCAATTTTTTGAAAATATTCTAGCACTAAGTAGGCATGTACAGATCGCTTCTCGGACCCCAAAATATCGAATTTTCGGGTGTTTTGAGCAAGAATTTGAGATATAAACGGGTAGAGAAAATGCTTGCACATATTGACTTTGGGCACCTAAAATATCGATTTTCTGTATGTTTTGGGCTTGTATTTTGAAAATACTCTAACACGGAGTAAGCATGTAGAGATCGCTTCTGGGACCCCAAAATATCGAATTTTTGGGTGTTTGGAGCCTGAATTTGAGATATAAACAGGTACAGAAGATGCATGCACATATCGACTTTTGGGCACCTAAAAGATCGATTTTCAGTATGTTTTGGGCCTGTATATTGAAAATACTCTAACACGGAGTAGGCATGTACAGATCCCTTTTGGGACACAAAAATATCGAATTTTCGGGTGTTTTAGGCCTGAATTTGAGATATCGACTTTGGGAACCTAAAATATCGATTTTTAGCATGTTTTGGGCCTATATTAAGAAAACATTCTAGCACTGAGTAGGCATGTACAGATCGCTTCGGTGACTCAGAAATATCGAATTTTCGGGTGTTTTGAGCCTGAATTTGAGATATAAACGGGTGCAGAAGATGCATACACATATTGACTTTAGACACTTAAAATATTGATTTTTAGCATGTTTTGAGCCTATATTTTGAAAACATTCTAGCACTGAGTAGGCATGTACAGATCGCTTCTAGGACCCAAAAATACCGAATTTTCGGGTGTTTTGAGCCTGAATTTGAGATATAAACATGTACAGAAGATGCATGCACATATCGACTTTGGACACTTAAAATATAGATTTTTAGCATGTTTTGAGCCTATATTTTGAAAACATTCTAACACGGAGTAGGCATGTACAGATCGCTTCTGGGACCCCAAAAAATCGAATTTTCGGGTGTTTTGGGCCTGAATTTGAGATATCGACTTTGGGCACCTAAAATATCGATTTTTAGCATGTTTTCGGCCTATATTTTGAAAACATTCTAGCACTGAGTAGGCATGTACAGATCGCTTCGGTGACTCAGAAATATCGAATTTTCGGGTGTTTTGAGCTTGAATTTGAGATATAAACGGGTGCAGAAGATGCATACACATATTGACTTTAGACACTTAAAATATTGATTTTTAGCATGTTTTGAGCCTATATTTTGAAAACATTCTAGAACTGAGTAGGCATGTACAGATCGCTTCTAGGACCCAAAAATACCGAATTTTCGGGTGTTTTGAGCCTGAATTTGAGATATAAACGGGTACCGAAGATGCATGCACATATCGACTTTGGACACTTAAAATATCGATTTTTAGCATGTTTTGAGCCTATATTTTGAAAACATTCTAACACGGAGTAGGCTTGTACAGATCGCTTCTGGGACCCCAAAATATCGAATTTTCGGGTGTTTAGAGCCTGAATTTGAGATATAAACGGATACAGAAGATGCATCCACATATCGACTTTTGGGCACCTAAAATATCGATTTATTGGTATAGTGAAACCAGTACAGCTGGTTGCTATAGAATAGGCCCCTTCACAAGCCCAGGCCCCGTGTAGGCATAATCTGGGTTGGAAGGGTCAATTCCGTGACGTTCATCAGAAGTAAATAAAAATTCAAATCTGGCGCTGTACTGATAGTGGAGCCACCTGGAGGTGGTGAGGTGAGGTATTAAGCCCCTCCTCCGCTGAATACCGCTCGTCCACTCTGTCGCGGAACACACGCCTGTCAACATCTACGCTCCTCGCTGCTACGCTATGGTATTGTGTCGCGTGTTCCTGCTAATTTTTCTTTTGTGTTCTAGTGGCTGGCCTGCTTTGCAGATGTATATTGTGTGTTTTCTAGGAGGGTTTTTAGGTGTTTATGGGGGTTTTTTCTTCGTTAGGACTTAGTTCTTTCCTTAAGCGAAGGGGGCTTTTCAGCCCCTGTTTCGGAGTTTTTCTCCGTCTGTCCCCTATTTCACTGTCCCTCCTGCCACTAGTACATTCTTCATGTGTATTTTATCGGGGTTTTCTGGGGTTTTTAGCGAGGTTAGTGGGTTCCACGTGGGACGTCCCCACCCCACGTGGTGACCACATGGGGTCTTTGCAGACCTTCCTCTTACCTCCCCCGATTATTATGTGTCCCCTCTCGGTAAGGGGGAGGGAGAATTGTGCCCTGGTTCTCTCTTCCTCTCCCGAGCGGGGGTTTTTTATTTTATTTTGGGGTTTTTTCCATTATTTCAGCCTGGAGTGTTTCTTCTCAGGCTATCGGGTCCCCTCCTACCCCTCCTTCTGGTTCATCGGTCCGGGGGGGCCCCCTTTTTTACCCGCTCCATGTGGCGGACGATTATGGTTTTACGGGGTTTTTTCCCTGGGCGGCTGCGCGAGTGTGGGGGATTGTGTTCTGGTCCCCAGGTTCAGCGGGCGTGTCCCGCGCTTCTTTCCTTCGGGGAGGATGGGTTTGTGTTCCAGTGTTTGCACGTGTTAACCCATGTTTGTGTATTCTTTTCTCCCCCAGCCTACTCGTGCCCTTTGTGCTGCCTCAGGATGTACCGTGCGGGTCTCGCCTGACGGACACCTGCACTGTTCTCCTCACGCACCCTGCTTCACTCCCTTGGGTTACGACCCTTTGGCGTGTGGTGTGTGCCGCCCCTGGGCTGAGTTGTGTCGGGTTACCTCCCCTTCTGCCCGCTCCAAACTCCCTGCCCTTGCTTCTCTTCGTATGGCGTGGACGAGGGCTAGGAGAATGGCCCACAAACGAGACGGTTCTTCTTTGGCGTGGGTGGACCCGATTTTGGGAGCGGACCTGGGTTTATTCAGGACCCGTTACCCTTCTTCCTGTCTCTCGGAGTCTCAGGGGCTAGAACCTCCTGAGGCCTGAGAGATTGAGCCTGCTTCCCTAGACGGTACTACGACTCCTTCTCGGGGCTTATCCCCCCGGGAAGCGAGCGAGTCTGTCGCGCTGGTTCCCCCGACTGCCTCACCGGTACAAGGGCCCAGCAGGGAACCCCCAGCTTCGCCTCCTGCTAGAGCTGGCTCCTCAGGCCTCTCTAGAGGACGCAAGCGTTCGGCTAAAAGGTCCCGCCACTCCAGGAAGTCCCGTGCTCGTCGCCGTTCTCCTTCCTCCTCGTCTTCGTCGTCCTCTTCCTCTTCTTCGTCGTCGGGGAGCTCTCCTTCGCCCGCCCGCAATTCCCGCAGGGGTAAGCGGGGGGGGGACAGCCCCTCGTCGAGGAAGATAGTTAAGATCTTCCACACCCTTATTCCTCACGCTTTTCCTGGGGCTTCCGTCGCGCAACCTCAGGCTGTCGCTACGGAACCCGCTCCTGTTCCCCCGCCTCCCGCTGCTGCTCCCGTCGAGGGCTCGAGTCCTCCCGGGGATGTGGGAGTCCTTTTCGTGCCTCCCGTTTCCCCAGGGCTCGAGTCTCCGTCGGGGGACGTAGCTGAGGAGTTGGTTACCTCCGCACCTCCGTCCCCGTCACCCCCTCCTTCAGGAGACGGATACCTTCCCTACTCTTGGTCTCTCCTTCCTCCTGCTTGGACCCACTCTTCGGAGGAGGGCAGACTGGTGGCCTGGTCTCCGGACACAGCTCAACCAGACGTGTGGATCCGGAGGGATGACGTCGTGGTGAAGTGGGGGGCGGATGAGAAGGGCGAGGCTATTCCCTTCTACAAGGTCCGTCCTATCTCAGCGCCCTTACCCACTTCAGCTAGGGTGTCCTCTGCGGCTACCCTGGACGCGATGGGTTTCCTGGTGGAGTACAGCCAGCTACACTTGTCCGGGGCTTGGAGGATTGACCGCTCACACGGTAACACGGCTCTCCTCCTTTCCCCGGACGCGTACTTCCCGGGGGATAAGAGTGAAGGGGACCTGGATATTCCAGCCCTTCTCCTTAAGTCCCTGGACCACCAGAGGAACAACGCGCCCAGGAAGCCCCCTCCTCCGTCTTTCCCCGTCATCCTCCCTCATTCCCGGGCTCCCCCGGGCTTGAGGGAGTGCCTGTGGAAGACGGAGAAGGAGCCCCCGGTCCCCTATCAGCTGAAGGAGCCCGATGGTAAATTGAGGCAGGCGGAGTCTGCTACCCGTCTGGAGCTGGCCCACACCATCTCCACGGGAGCAGCCGCCTCTTTGATTAGGGACTGCCTCAACGCCCTAACAAACTCCTACCACGAGATGTCGGGTGTACAGCTAGCGTGAGTACCTTTCTCGTGTATCATGTTTGTAGGGATGCTGGGTAAAGGGTCTCCCTGTTACTCCCGGGTACTTATCCCCGGGTTCGCTCGGTTCTTTCTTTGTTTACCCCTTACAGTGACACCCTCTCTTCCATGGCCACCGTGATGGAGGGCGTGGCGGCAATGGCTACCCACTTCATGCGGGAGGAGGCGAAGGCGTTCGCCGAGGCGAGACTGGCAACCCGCCAAGCGGCAGCTAAATCTGCGCCAGAAATGGCACAGAGGGGAGTGGTACGAGCTGTCCCCTTGTCCCCCGCCCTCTTTGACCAACCGGCGACAGACACGATCTTCGCCTCCCTCCCAACGGTAATTAATTTACCAAAGCCTTCCACCTCCAAGTAAGTACCTCTCGTGTTCGTCTTACCCGAGTTGTCACGGGGTGAAATGAAAGGATTTTCGGGTCTATTTTGGGTCCTAATCATTCTGTTTGTCCGTAGGCCACGTGCCCCACAGCCAGCCAGACCAGCCTACCAGCCCCGGAGGCCCTCCCAGCCCTCCAGGCTACCGAGGCCCTCCTATCCCACTCCCCCGAGAGCACACAACAGGCCCTCCCAGAGGGGCCAGCAGCCCTTTCGAGGAAGGGGACAGGTCTCCAAGCCCTTCGCAAAGCCCAAGTCATCCTTCAACCACCCCTCCCAGAAGGACCGCGCCACTTGAGGGTCCCACTCTGGGCTGCCTCACAGGGTGGTCAGCAGCCTGGCCCACCCACGGCTGGGCAGCAAGGATAATTCGCCAGGGCCTGTCATGGCCCTGGATTACTGTTCCGGTGAGTAACTGTCATCCTTACTGTCTGACATATGAATTATGCCTAATCCCGTCCTTGGGCTACCGTTAGGTCAAAATCAGATTTTCCCTTGCGGTCAAAATCTCTGCCTCTCCTGTCATTCTCCCCCCAACCACCCCGGGTCCCTCGGGCCCCGGGGGATTAGGATTAACGGTACTCTCACTGACACCTGTCTTCTCCCGTTACAGCCACTACGTCTACCTCCTGCCTCAACCAAAGTGTCACTTTCGGTCGTCCCGCATGTGCGGGAAATGCGGGAAAAAGGGGTAGTGGAGCGGGCGACGGGAAGGGTCTTTCTTTCTCGTTTATTCACGGTCCCCAAAAAGGATCAGGGAAAAACGAGATTGGTGATGGACCTGAGCAAGCTAAACAAATTCGTGAAAACATTACATTTCAGGATGGTTTCGGTTGCTCAGGTCCGCACAGTTCTGAGGAAGGGAGACTGGTTAGCATCCCTGGATCTCAAGGATGCTTACTGGCACGTCCCGATCCACCCCAGGTTTCGCCGCTTTCTGGCCTTCCAGGTGGGGACCGAGACGTTCCAGTTTACCAGGCTCCCTTTCGGTCTTTCTCTAGCTCCGCGAGTCTTCACAAAACTCGTGAGGGTGGTGGCATCCCGTCTGGCAGAGGCGGGTGTCCCCACCCTCATGTACCTGGACGATTGGTTGCTTCACGCCCCTTCCAAGGAGCAGGTAGCAAACAACGTCCGGGTAGCGAGGGGAGTGCTAGAGGAAATGGGGTTTCTGTTGAACATCCCCAAGTCCTCTCTCACCCCCACTCGCAAGCTGTGTTGGCTAGGAATAGAGTGGGACTCTCTTTCGGCCACCCTCACTCTCGCTCCAGACAACGCCCGCCGGACCCTCCGCCACGTCCGCCGGGCGCATTTTTCCCGTACTTTCTCTCGCCGCCAGTGGGAATCATTGCTCGGGTCCCTAAATTTCGCGGCCCCTGCAATGCCCCTGGGACGACTGAAACACAGGAGGCTGACGCGGGAGGTAAACCTCCACCTGTCCCCCACACACAGGGACCTTCCCAGGCAAGTGTCCCCCTCTCTCCACCGCCTCCTTCGCCCCTGGCTACGTCCCGGTGCCCTGCGTCAGCGGGTCCCCTGGGTGTTCCCTCCCCCGGGGATTACGGTGGCGACAGACGCATCGGACGTAGGCTGGGGATACCAGTCTTGCCTGGGACATCAACGGTGCGGGGGATGGAAGGAAGGGGAAAGGCTACTGCACATCAACGCCCGGGAGTTGATGGTAGCGAAGGAATGGCTCAACAGACACCCTCAGTTTGCCAGGATAGGCGTCCGCTTCGATATGGACAACGTTGCGGCCGTGCAGTGCCTACAGAAACAGGGCACCGTACGGTCGGAAATTCTCCTGTCCCTGTCAGAACAGATTTTCGCAATAGCGGCCAAGAGGGACATTCACCTCTCGGCCCGCTACGTGCCAGGGCGGGAGAACGATTGGGCGGACGCCCTATCCAGGTTCAGGGGGACGTCAGTCGAGTGGCAACTGCGTCCCCTTGTGTTCGAGTCTCTCTGCCTTCGCTACGGGACACCGGAGGTGGACCTATTCGCCTCCCCATCCACGGCCCTACTCCCTCTGTTCCTGACTTTCTCATCCAGAACAGAGGCGGGAGGCCCGGACGCCTTCACGGAGGACTGGAACAGGTGGGGTCATCTCTACCTCTTCCCACCCCCAGCCACTTCAGTCCTCCTGAAGGCGATCCTCAAGCTGCACACTTTCAGGGGGAGGGTTCTCCTCATAGCCCCCCGCTGGCCAGCACAGCCGTGGTTCGGAGAGTTGTCCCGGTGGTGCCCGCATCCCCTTCAGTTGGGATCGGCGTGCCTCTCCAGCACCCTGTCTGCACCACTCCAAGCGTCACTGAAACTACACGCTTGGAGTTTCTACGGGGAGTCCTCAGCAAAAGGTTCACTAAGGAGACAGTGGACAAGATGTTGAGGGCTCATCGTCAGTCTTCGGTGCGACAATACGAATCGTGCTGGAAAAGATTCCAGGACTTCTTGCGAAGACACCCCTCCAGGGTCATCTCGGAGGACACAGTCCTGGAATTCCTCACGTGGCTCGCCGATTCCACCAACAGGGCCCCGGCGACGGTGCTTGCGCATCACGCAGCCCTGTCTGATCCCCTCCTCCTGGGTTTTAACATTAAGGTTTCGGAGAGGCCTCTCTCTCTCCTGAGGATGGGGATTCGGGCGGGGACCGCACCTCACCGGGCCCAGGCACCCTCCTGGTCCCTTCATCGTGTCCTTTCCTACCTGACCTTCGAGGGGGTCCCTCTGGAGGTTTGTCACCTCCTCCAGAAAGCTCTCTTCCTGCTCGCCTTAGCTACAGGTTACAGGGCTTCTCAGTTGGCAGCCCTGACCCGTCACACAGCCTTTTCTTCAGTAACCCCTAACCTTACTTCCTTAACCATTTCCCCCTCCCCTGCTTTTCTAGCTAAGAACGAGCAGGCTGACGACAGAATTGGCCCTCTCGCAGTACCCTCGTTCCTGAGGGATGGAAATTTCCACCCCCTCTGCCCAGTCCACGCCTTTGTTGCATACGTGGAGGCGACGAGAGGGGCTTCTCCGGACCACCTCTTCTACAACTCTAGGTCCGGTAACCCTCTCTTCCCTAGGTCAATCGCTCGCCTTCTCTGCCGAGTGATAGAGAACGGGGATCCCGGACACGCCCCGAGGGCTCACAGCGTTAGGGGCGTGGCCGCCTCCCTCGCCTTCCTCAGGACTCACTCGGTGGAGAGGGTCAGGGATTTAGGGGGCTGGGCGTCCACTTCTTCCTTCAGGACGAGGTACCTGTTCCACTCGCTCTCCCCTACCCCCTGTGTGGCTATGGGTACTCCACCTCCTATTCCCCAGGGTCCCCGCGGGAGACACATGGGGGGGAGGGGCCGCCCGAAGAGAAAAGGTCGGGTGATTTAAGTCCCGTCACATCATCCCAGACCTCATCCACATCTTGTACAGCTTCATACTCATCCCCATTCTTCACGTGTACATATGGTGAAAGAGAATATATAATAAATTACATTGTTACGGAATTCTTGTGTATTCATTTTCCAAACAATTATTAACTAAGATGAGTGACAGGAGATATTATTACACAGGATATCTGGATCCTAGTGTCCTCCTTCATCCCCTCGGGATTACATTACCTGAGCGAGGGCCATAGCCCTAACTCAGAAGACATGAATAAGGGGGGGGGGGGGAATGGGGGGGGGAGGAAAAGGGGGGGGGGGAGTATCCATGGGAACCTCCCCCCTCCTCTCCTAGACCCGAACCCTCGAGTCTAACTATAAAGACTTTATGTGTAACAATTCTGGTCTATAACAGAATGGTCTACGGTTTTATGGTATACGCTACTTCTCCCCCACCACGGCGTTTCACCTAGCCAGTGTCGGGAGGGGCGTTAGCTGCTGCCTCACCGGGCTCGGTTACCTTTCCTGCCCTCCGCTCTCAACCACTCTTAACTAGCACGTGATTGCCTCCACCTCACCTCCCACCTACCGCATCGCATGCTTAGCAACCAGCTGTACTGGTTTCACTATACCAATAATAGTGCATTTGTCGCGGCTTCTAGCCGCTTAAATTGTATTTATTGGTTTGTGAAACCAGTACAGCTTCTACTGTCCCACCCACCTCCCGATGCGGCAGACACTCACTTCTTTCTCATTGGAGTGGACGAGCGGTATTCAGCGGAGGAGGGGCTTAATACCTCACCTCACCACCTCCAGGTGGCTCCACTATCAGTACAGCGCCAGATTTGAATTTTTATTTACTTCTGATGAACGTCACGGAATTGACCCTTCCAACCCAGATTATGCCTACACGGGGCCTGGGCTTGTGAAGGGGCCTATTCTATAGCAACCAGCTGTACTGGTTTCACAAACCAATAAATACAATTTAAGCGGCTAGAAGCCGCGACAAATGCACTATTTTAGCATGTTTTGGGCCTATATTTTGAAAACATTCTAGCACTGAGTAGGCATGTACAGATCGCTTCCGGGACCCCAAAATATCGAATTTTCGAGTGTTTTGGGCCTGAATTTGAGATATCGACTTTGGGTACCTAAAATATCGATTGTTAGCATTTTTTGGTCCTATTTTTTGAAAATATTCCAGCACTGAGTAGGCATGTACAGATCGCTTCTAGGACCCAAAAATACCGAATTTTCGGGTGTTTTGAGCCTGAATTTGAGATATAAACGGGTACCGAAGATGCATGCACATATCGACTTTGGACACTTAAAATATCGATTTTTAGCATATTTTGAGCCTACATTTTGAAAACATTCTAACACGGAGTAGGCATGTACAGATCGCTTCTGGGACCCCAAAATATCGAATTTTCGGGTGTTTGTAGCCTGAATTTGAGATATAAACGGATACAGAAGATGCATGCACATATCGACTTTTGGGCACCTAAAAGATCGATTTTCAGTATGTTTTGGGCCTGTAAATTGCAAATACTCTAACACGGAGTAGGCATGTACAGATCCCTTTTGGGACGCAAAAATATCGAATTTTCGGGTGTTTTAGGCCTGAATTTGAGATATCGACTTTGGGCACCTAAAATATCGATTTTTAGCATGTTTTGGGCCTATATTTTGAAAACATTCTAGCACTGAGTAGGCATGTACAGATCGCTTCGGTGACTCAGAAATATCGAATTTTCGGGTGTTTTGAGCCTGAATTTGAGATATAAACGGGTGCAGAAGATGCATACACATATTGACTTTAGACACTTAAAATATTGATTTTTAGCATGTTTTGAGCCTATATTTTAAAAACATTCTAGCACTGAGTAGGCATGTACAGATCGCTTCTAGGACCCAAAAATACCGAATTTTCGGGTGTTTTGAGCCTGAATTTGAGATATAAACATGTACAGAAGATGCATGCACATATCGACTTTGGACACTTAAAATATAGATTTTTAGCATGTTTTGAGCCTATATTTTGAAAACATTCTAACACGGAGTAGGCATGTACAGATCGCTTCTAGGACCCCAAAATATCGAATTTTCGGGTGTTTTGGGCCTGAATTTGAGATATCGACTTTGGGCACCTAAAATATCGATTTTTAGCATGTTTTCGGCCTATATTTTGAAAACATTCTAGCACTGAGTAGGCATGTACAGATCGCTTCGGTGACTCAGAAATATCGAATTTTCGGGTGTTTTGAGCCTGAATTTGAGATATAAACGGGTGCAGAAGATGCATACACATATTGACGTTAGACACTTAAAATATTGATTTTTAGCATGTTTTGAGCCTATATTTTGAAAACATTCTAGCACTGAGTAGGCATGTACAGATCGCATCTAGGACCCAAAAATACCGATTTTTCGGGTGTTTTGAGCCTGAATTTGAGATATCGACTTTAGGCACCTAAAATATTGATTTTTAGCATTTTTTGGGCCTATATTTTGAAAATATTCTAGCACTGAGTAGACATGTACAGATCGCTTCTGGGACCCCAAAATATCGAATTTTACGGTGTTTTGAGCCTGAATTTGAGATATAAACGGGTACAGAAGAAGCATTCACATATCGACTTTGGTCACCTAAAATAACGATTTTCAGCATGTTTTGGGCCTGTATTTTGAAAATACTCTAACAAGGAGTAGGCAATTACAGATCGCTTCTGGGACCCCAAAATATCGAATTTTCGGGTGTTTAGAGCCTGAATTTGAGATATAAACGGATACAGAAGATGCATCCACATATCGACTTTTGGGCACCTAAAATATCGATTTTTAGCATGTTTTGGGCCTATATTTTGAAAAAATTCTATCACTGAGTAGGCATGTACAGATCGCTTCTTTGACCCAAAAATATCGAATTTTCGGGTGTTTTAGGTTGAATTTGGGATATAAACGGGTGCAGAAGATGCATACACATATTGACTTTTGGGCACCTAAAATATCAATTTTCTGTATGTTTTGGGCCTCTATTTTGAAAATACTCTAACAGGGAGTAGGCATGTACAGATCGCTTCTGGGACCCCAAAATATCGAATTTTCGAGTGTTTAGGGCCTGAATTTGAGATATCGACTTTGGGCACCTAAAATATCGATTGTTAGCATTTTTTGGGCCTATTTTTTGAAAATATTCCAGCACTGAGTAGGCATGTATAGATCGCTTCTAGGACCCAAAAATACCGAATTTTCGGGTGTTTTGAGCCTGAATTTGAGATATAAACGGGTACAGAAGGTGCATGCACATATCGACTTTGGACACTTAAAATATCGATTTTTAGCATATTTTGAGCCTATATTTTGAAAACATTCTAACACGGAGTAGGCATGTACAGATCGCTTCTGGGACCCCCAAATATCGAATTTTCGGGTGTTTGGAGCTTGAATTTGAGATATAAACGGATACAGAAGATGCATCCACATATCGACTTTTGGGCACCTAAAAGATCGATTTTCAGTATGTTTTGGGCCTGTATATTGAAAATACTCTAACACGGAGTAGGCATGTACAGATCGCTTTTGGGACCCAAAAATATCGAATTTTCGGGTGTTTTGGGCCTGATTTTGAGATATTGACTTTGGGCACCTAAAATATAGATTTTTAGCATGTTTTGGGACTATATTTTGAAAACATTTTAGCACTGTGTAGGCATGTACAGATCATTTCGGTGACTCAGAAATATCGAATTTTCGGGTGTTTTGAGCCTGAATTTGAGATATGAAAGGGTGCTGAAGATGCATACACATATTGACTTTAGACACGTAAAATATTGATTTTTACCATGCTTTGAGCCTATATTTTGAAAACATTCTAGCACTGAGTAGGCATGTACAGATCGCTTCTAGAACCCAAAAATACCGAATTTTCGGGTGTTTTGAGCCTGAATTTGAGATATAAACGGGTACAGAAGATGCATGCACATATTGACTTTGAACACTTAAAATATACATTTTTAGCATGTTTTGAGCCTATATTTTGAAAACATTCTAACACGGAGTAGGCATGTACAGATCGCTTCTGGAACCCCAAAATATCGAATTTTACGGTGTTTTGGGCCTGAATTTTAGATATCGACTTTGGGCACCTAAAATATCGATTTTTAGCATGTTTTGGGCCTATATTTTGAAAACATTATAGCACTAAGTAAGCATGTACAGATCGATTCTGGGACCCCAAAATATCGAATTTTCGGGTGTTTTAAGCCTGAATTTGATATAAATACGGTTACAGAAGATGCATGCACATATCGACTTCGGACACTTAAAATATCGATTTTTAGCATGTTTTCAGCCTATATTTTGAAAACATTCTAGCACTGAGTAGGCATGTACAGATCGCTTTTGGGACCCAAAAATATCGAATTTTTGAGTGTTTTGGGCCTGAATTTGAGATATCGACTTTGGGCACCTAAAATATCGATTGTTAGCATTTTTGGGCCTATTTTTTGAAAATATTCCAGCACTGAGTAGGCATGTACAGATCGCTTCTAGGACACAAAAATACCGAATTTTCGGGTGTTTTGAGCCTGAATTTGAGATATAAACGGGTACAGAAGATGCATGCACATATTGAGTTTGGACACTTAAAATATCGATTTTTAGCATGTTTTGAGCCTATATTTTGAAAACATTCTAACACGGAGTAGGCATGTCCAGATCTCTTCTGGGACCCCAAAATATCGAATTTTCGGGTGTTTGGAGCCTGAATTTGAGATATAAACGGGTACAGAAGATGCATCCACATATCGACTTTTGGGCACTAAAAGATCGATTTTCAGTATGTTTTGGGCCTGTATATTGAAAATACTCTAACACGGAGTAGGCATGTACAGATCGCTTTTGGGACCCAAAAATATCGAATTTTCGGGTGTTTTGGGCCTGAATTTAAGATATCGACTTTGGGCACCTAAAATATCGATTTTTAGCATGTTTTGGGCCTATATTAAGAAAACATTCTAGCACTGAGTAGGCATGTACAGATCGCTTCGGTGACTCAGAAATATCGAATTTTCGGGTGTTTTGAGCCTGAATTTGAGATATAAACGGGTGCAGAAGATGCATACACATATCGAGTTTTGGGCACCTAAAAGATCGATTTTTAGTATGTTTTGGGTCTGTATATTGAAAATACTCTAACACGGAGTAGGCATGTACAAATCGCTTTTGGGACCCAAAAATATCGAATTTTCGGGTGTTTTGGGCCTGAATTTGAGATATCGACTTTGGGCACCTAAAATATCGATTTTTAGCATGTTTTCGGCCTATATTTTGAAAACATTCTAGCACTGAGTAGGCATGTACAGATCGCTTCGGTGACTCAGAAATATCGAATTTTCGGGTGTTTTGAGCCTGAATTTGAGATATAAACGGGTGCAGAAGATGCATACACATATTGACTTTAGACACTTAAAATATTGATTTTTAGCATGTTTTGAGCCTATATTTTGAAAATATTCTAGCACTGAGTTGGCATGTACAGATCGCTTCTGGGACCCCAAAATATCGAATTTTACGGTGTTTTGAGCATGAATTTGAGATATAAACAGGTACTGAAGATACATGCACATATCGACTTATGGGCACCTACAATATCGATTTTGAGCATGTTTTGGGTCTGTATCTTTAAGGGGGAAGTGCAGTGTTGGTAAATCTGGAGTAATCTATTCCAAGCAACAAAACACCATTGTTATTGTTCATCTGGTCCTGTTTCCTGGCATACTTTGGAGGAATCGAGGCGCTCCAATGTACCAAAAGTATACTCTCCCCTTAAGGACTCCTGCATGTGATCGTGTATGAGAATTGCAGGCTTCTGATTCCTCCTGATTATGCCACGAAACAAGCTCCTTTCATATAGGTAGTGTTTCGTGGCAATATTTGAAGGACTCACCATCCTCCAATTTTCTGACTACATCACAGGGTCCCTGAACTATAAGGTTTGCCTTACTCTCAACATGGCATAATATAACCTGCACAAAAGCATATAAAGAGTAAAAATAATATTTATAAATAATTGTAGTCCTTGACGTCGTAGGAAATAGTTAAATAATAATAATAGTAATAATAATAATAATAATAATAATAATAAAGGCCGTACAACACAAATTACTCACGTTTTTAAGGGGAAAGTACAGTGTTGGTAAATCAGGAGCAAATTTTTCCTCCAAACTATTCCAAGCAACAGAACACCATTATTTTTGTTCATCTTGTCCTAATACCTGGCATACTTTGGAGGAATCAAGACCATCCACTGTAACAAAAGTGAATAAATACCCTCCTTAAAACATTCTAACTACGAGTAGGCATGTACAGATCGCTTTTAGGACCCAAAAATACTGAATTTTCGGGTGTTTTGAGCCTGAATTTGAGATATAAACGGATACAGAAGATGCATGCACATATCGACTTTGGACACTTAAAATATCGATTTTTAGCATGTTTTGAGCCTATATTTTGAAAACATTCTAACACGGAGTAGGCATGTACAGATCGCTTCTGGGACCCCAAAATATCGAATTTTCGGGTGTTTGGAGCTTGAATTTGAGATATAAACGGGTACAGAAGATGCATCCACATATCGACTTTTGGGCACCTAAAAGATCGATTTTCAGTATGTTTTGGGGCTGTATATTGAAAATACTCTAACACGGAGTAGGCATGTACAGATCGCTTTTGGGACCCCAAAATATCGAATTTTCGGGTGTTTTGTGCCTGAATTTGAGATATTGACTTTGGGCACCTAAAATATCGATTTTTAGCATGTTTTGGGACTATATTTTGAAAACATTTTAGCACTGAGTAGGCATGTACTGATCGTTTCGGTGACTCAGAAATATCGAATTTTCGGGTGTTTTGAGCCTGAATTTGAGATATGAACGGGTGCTGAAGATGCATACTCATATTGACTTTAGACACGTAAAATATTGATTTTTACCATGTTTAGAGCCTATATTTTGAAAACATTCTAGCACTGAGTAGGCATGTACAGATCGCTTCTAGAACCCAAAAATACCAAATTTTCCGGTGTTTTGAGCCTGAATTTGAGATATAAACGGGTACAGAAGATGCATGCACATATCGACTTTGGACACTTAAAATATACATTTTTAGCATGTTTTGAGCCTATATTTTGAAAACATTCTAACACGGATTAGGCATGTACAGATCGCTTCTGGAACCCCAAAATATCGAATTTTCGGGTTTTTTGTGCCTGAATTTTAGATATCGACTTTGGGCACCTAAAATATCGATTTTTAGCATGTTTTGGGCCTATATTTTGAAAACATTATAGCACTAAGTAAGCATGTACAGATCGATTCTGGGACCCCAAAATATCGAATTTTCGGGTGTTTTAAGCCTGAATTTGATATATATACGGTTACAGAAGATGCATGCACATATCGACTACGGACACTTAAAATATCGATTTTTAGCATGTTTTCAGCCTATATTTTGAAAACATTCTAGCACTGAGTAGGCATGTACAGATCGCTTCTGGGACCCAAAAATATCGAATTTTTGAGTGTTTTGGGCCTGAATTTGAGATATCGACTTTGGGCACCTAAAATATCGATTGTTAGCATTTTTTGGGCCTATTTTTTGAAAATATTCCAGCACTGATTAGGCATGTACAGATCGCTTCTAGGACCCAAAAATACCGAATTTTCGGGTGTTTTGAGCCTGAATTTGAGATATAAAAGGGTACAGAAGAAGCATGCACATATTGACTTTGGACACCTAAAATATCGATTTTTAGCATGTTTTGAGCCTATATTTTGAAATCATTCTAACACGGAGTAGGCATGTACAGATCGCTTTTGGGACCCCAAAATATCGAATTTTCGGGTGTTTGGAGCCTGAATTTGAGATATAAACGGGTACAGATGATGCATCCACATATCGACTTTTGGGCACTAAAATATCGATTTTCAGTATGTTTTGGGCCTGTATATTGAAAATACTCTAACACGGAGTAGGCATGTACAGATCGCTTTTGGGACCCAAAAATATCGAATTTTCGGGTGTTTTGGGCCTGAATTTAAGATATCGACTTTGAGCACCTAAAATATCGATTTTTAGCATGTTTTGGGCCTATATTATGAAAACATTCTAGCACTGAGTAGGCGTGTACAGATCGCTTCGGCGACTCAGAAATATCGAATTTTCGGGTATTTTGAGCCTGAATTTGAGATATAAACGGGTGCAGAAGATGCATACACATATCGACTTTTGGGCACCTAAACGATCGATTTTTAGTATGTTTTGGGTCTGTATATTGAAAATACTCTAACACGGAGTAGGCATGTACAGATCGCTTTTGGGACCCAAAAATATCGAATTTTCGGGTGTTTTGGGCCTGAATTTGAGATATCGACTTTGGGCACCTAAAATATCGATTTTTAGCATGTTTTCGGCCTATATTGTGAAAACATTCTAGCACTGTGTAGGCATGTACAGATCGCTTCGGTGACTCAGAAATATCGAATTTTCGGGTGTTTTGAGCCTGAATTTGAGATATAAACGGGTGCAGAAGATGCATACACATATTGACTTTAGACACTTAAAATATTGATTTTTAGCATGTTTTGAGCCTATATTTTGAAAACATTCTAGCACTGAGTAGGCATGTACAGATCGCTTCTAGGACCCAAAAATACTGAATTTTTGGGTGTTTTGAGCCTGAATTTGAGATATAAACGGGTACAGAAGATGCATGCACATATCGACTTTGGACACTTAAAATATAGATTTTTAGCATGTTTTAAGCCTATATTTTGAAAACATTCTAACACGGAGTAGGCATGTACAGATCGCTTCTGGAACCCCACAAATATCGAATTTTCGGGTGTTTTGGGCCTGAATTTGAGATATCGACTTTAGACACCTTAAATATTGATTTTTAGCATTTTTTGGGCCTATATTTTGAAAATATTCTAGCACTGAGTAGGCATGTACAGTTTTCTTCTGGGACCCCAAAATATCGAATTTTCCAGTGTTTTGAGCCGGAATTTGAGATATAAACAGGTACTGAAGATACATGCACATATCGACTTATGGGCACCTACAATATCGATTTTGAGCATGTTTTGGGTCTGTATCTTGAAAACATTCTAACTAGGAGTTGGCATGTACAGATCGCTTTTAGGACCCAAAAATACTGAATTTTCGGGTGTTTTGAGCCTGAATTTGAGATATAAACGGATACAGAAGATGCATGCACATATCGACTTTGGACACTTAAAATATCGATTTTTAGCATGTTTTGAGCCTGTATATTGAAAATACTCTAACACGGAGTAGGCATGTACAGATCGCTTTTGGGACCCAAAAATATCGAATTTTCGGGTGTTTTGGGCCTGAATTTAAGATATCGACTTTGAGCACCTAAAATATCGATTTTTAGCATGTTTTGGGCCTATATTATAAAAACATTCTAGCACTGAGTAGGCGTGTACAGATCGCTTCGGCGACTCAGAAATATCGAATTTTCGGGTATTTTGAGCCTGAATTTGAGATATAAACGGGTGCAGAAGATGCATACACATATCGACTTTTGGGCACCTAAAAGATCGATTTTTAGTATGTTTTGGGTCTGTATATTGAAAATACTCTAACACGGAGTAGGCATGTACAGATCGCTTTTGGGACCCAAAAATATCGAATTTTCGGGTGTTTTGGGCCTGAATTTGAGATATTGACTTTAGACACTTAAAATATTGATTTTTAGCATGTTTTGAGCCTATATTTTGAAAACATTCTAGCACTGAGTAGGCATGTACAGATCGCTTCTAGGACCCAAAAATACTGAATTTTCGGGTGTTTTGAGCCTGAATTTGAGATATAAACGGGTACAGAAGATGCATGCACATATCGACTTTGGACACTTAAAATAAAGATTTTTAGCATGTTTTAAGCCTATATTTTGAAAACGTTCTAACACGGAGTAGGCATGTACAGATCGCTTCTGGAACCCCCCAAATATCGAATTTTCGTGTGTTTTGGGCCTGAATTTGAGATATCGACTTTAGACACCTTAAATATTGATTTTTAGCATTTTTTGGGCCTATATTTTGAAAATATTCTAGCACTGAGTAGGCATGTACAGTTTTCTTCTGGGACCCCAAAATATCGAATTTTCCAGTGTTTTGAGCCGGAATTTGAGATATAAACAGGTACTGAAGATACATGCACATATCGACTTATGGGCACCTACAATATCGATTTTGAGCATGTTTTGTGTCTGTATCTTGAAAACATTCTTACTAGGAGTAGGCATGTACAGATCGCTTTTAGGACCCAAAAATACTGAATTTTCGGGAGTTTTGAGCCTGAATTTGAGATATAAACGGATACAGAAGATGCATGCACATATCGACTTTGGACACTTAAAATATCGATTTTTATCATGCTTTGAGCCTATATTTTGAAAACATTCTAACACGGAGTAGGCATGTACAGATCGCTTCTGGGACCCCAAAATATCGAATTTTCGGGTGTTTGGAGCTTGAATTTGAGATATAAACGGGTACAGAAGAGGCATCAACATATCGACTTTTGGGCACCTAAAAGATCGATTTTCAGTATGTTTTGGGCCTGTATATTGAAAATACTCTAACACGGAGTAGGCATGTACAGATCGCTTTTGGGACCCAAAAATATCGAATTTTCGGGTGTTTTGGGCCTGAATTTGAGATATCGACTTTGGGCACCTAAAATATCGATTTTTAGCATGTTTTCGGCCTATATTTTGAAAACATTCTAGCACTGAGTAGGCATGTACAGATCGCTTCGGTGACTCAGAAATATCGAATTTTCGGGTGTTTTGAGCCTGAATTTGAGATATAAACGGGTGCAGAAGATGCATACACATATTGACTTTAGACACTTAAAATATTGATTTTTAGCATGTTTTGAGCCTATATTTTGAAAATATTCTAGCACTGAGTAGGCATGTACAGATCGCTTCTGGGACCCCAAAATATCGAATTTTACGGTGTTTTGAGCATGAATTTGAGATATAAACAGGTACTGAAGATACATGCACATATCGACTTATGGGCACCTACAATATCGATTTTGAGCATGTTTTGGGTCTGTATCTTTAAGGGGGAAGTGCAGTGTTGGTAAATCTGGAGTAATCTATTCCAAGCAACAAAACACCATTGTTATTGTTCATCTGGTCCTGTTTCCTGGCATACTTTGGAGGAATCGAGGCGCTCCAATGTACCAAAAGTATACTCTCCCCTTAAGGACTCCTGCATGTGATCGTGTATGAGAATTGCAGGCTTCTGATTCCTCCTGATTATGCCACGAAACAAGCTCCTTTCATATAGGTAGTGTTTCGTGGCAATATTTGAAGGACTCACCATCCTCCAATTTTCTGACTACATCACAGGGTCCCTGAACTATAAGGTTTGCCTTACTCTCAACATGGCATAATATAACCTGCACAAAAGCATATAAAGAGTAAAAATAATATTTATAAATAATTGTAGTCCTTGACGTCGTAGGAAATAGTTAAATAATAATAATAGTAATAATAATAATAATAATAATAATAATAAAGGCCGTACAACACAAATTACTCACGTTTTTAAGGGGAAAGTACAGTGTTGGTAAATCAGGAGCAAATTTTTCCTCCAAACTATTCCAAGCAACAGAACACCATTATTTTTGTTCATCTTGTCCTAATACCTGGCATACTTTGGAGGAATCAAGACCATCCACTGTAACAAAAGTGAATAAATACCCCCCTTAAAACATTCTAACTACGAGTAGGCATGTACAGATCGCTTTTAGGACCCAAAAATACTGAATTTTCGGGTGTTTTGAGCCTGAATTTGAGATATAAACGGATACAGAAGATGCATGCACATATCGACTTTGGACACTTAAAATATCGATTTTTAGCATGTTTTGAGCCTATATTTTGAAAACATTCTAACACGGAGTAGGCATGTACAGATCGCTTCTGGGACCCCAAAATATCGAATTTTCGGGTGTTTGGAGCTTGAATTTGAGATATAAACGGGTACAGAAGATGCATCCACATATCGACTTTTGGGCACCTAAAAGATCGATTTTCAGTATGTTTTGGGGCTGTATATTGAAAATACTCTAACACGGAGTAGGCATGTACAGATCGCTTTTGGGACCCCAAAATATCGAATTTTCGGGTGTTTTGTGCCTGAATTTGAGATATTGACTTTGGGCACCTAAAATATCGATTTTTAGCATGTTTTGGGACTATATTTTGAAAACATTTTAGCACTGAGTAGGCATGTACTGATCGTTTCGGTGACTCAGAAATATCGAATTTTCGGGTGTTTTGAGCCTGAATTTGAGATATGAACGGGTGCTGAAGATGCATACTCATATTGACTTTAGACACGTAAAATATTGATTTTTACCATGTTTAGAGCCTATATTTTGAAAACATTCTAGCACTGAGTAGGCATGTACAGATCGCTTCTAGAACCCAAAAATACCAAATTTTCCGGTGTTTTGAGCCTGAATTTGAGATATAAACGGGTACAGAAGATGCATGCACATATCGACTTTGGACACTTAAAATATACATTTTTAGCATGTTTTGAGCCTATATTTTGAAAACATTCTAACACGGATTAGGCATGTACAGATCGCTTCTGGAACCCCAAAATATCGAATTTTCGGGTTTTTTGTGCCTGAATTTTAGATATCGACTTTGGGCACCTAAAATATCGATTTTTAGCATGTTTTGGGCCTATATTTTGAAAACATTATAGCACTAAGTAAGCATGTACAGATCGATTCTGGGACCCCAAAATATCGAATTTTCGGGTGTTTTAAGCCTGAATTTGATATATATACGGTTACAGAAGATGCATGCACATATCGACTTCGGACACTTAAAATATCGATTTTTAGCATGTTTTCAGCCTATATTTTGAAAACATTCTAGCACTGAGTAGGCATGTACAGATCGCTTCTGGGACCAAAAAATATCGAATTTTTGAGTGTTTTGGGCCTGAATTTGAGATATCGACTTTGGGCACCTAAAATATCGATTGTTAGCATTTTTTGGGCCTATTTTTTGAAAATATTCCAGCACTGATTAGGCATGTACAGATCGCTTCTAGGACCCAAAAATACCGAATTTTCGGGTGTTTTGAGCCTGAATTTGAGATATAAAAGGGTACAGAAGATGCATGCACATATTGACTTTGGACACCTAAAATATCGATTTTTAGCATGTTTTGAGCCTATATTTTGAAAACATTCTAACACGGAGTAGGCATGTACAGATCGCTTTTGGGACCCCAAAATATCGAATTTTCGGGTGTTTGGAGCCTGAATTTGAGATATAAACGGGTACAGATGATGCATCCACATATCGACTTTTGGGCACTAAAATATCGATTTTCAGTATGTTTTGGGCCTGTATATTGAAAATACTCTAAAACGGAGTAGGCATGTACAGATCGCTTTTGGGACCCAAAAATATCGAATTTTCGGGTGTTTTGGGCCTGAATTTAAGATATCGACTTTGAGCACCTAAAATATCGATTTTTAGCATGTTTTGGGCCTATATTATGAAAACATTCTAGCACTGAGTAGGCGTGTACAGATCGCTTCGGCGACTCAGAAATATCGAATTTTCGGGTATTTTGAGCCTGAATTTGAGATATAAACGGGTGCAGAAGATGCATACACATATCGACTTTTGGGCACCTAAACGATCGATTTTTAGTATGTTTTGGGTCTGTATATTGAAAATACTCTAACACGGAGTAGGCATGTACAGATCGCTTTTGGGACCCAAAAATATCGAATTTTCGGGTGTTTTGGGCCTGAATTTGAGATATCGACTTTGGGCACCTAAAATATCGATTTTTAGCATGTTTTCGGCCTATATTGTGAAAACATTCTAGCACTGTGTAGGCATGTACAGATCGCTTCGGTGACTCAGAAATATCGAATTTTCGGGTGTTTTGAGCCTGAATTTGAGATATAAACGGGTGCAGAAGATGCATACACATATTGACTTTAGACACTTAAAATATTGATTTTTAGCATGTTTTGAGCCTATATTTTGAAAACATTCTAGCACTGAGTAGGCATGTACAGATCGCTTCTAGGACCCAAAAATACTGAATTTTTGGGTGTTTTGAGCCTGAATTTGAGATATAAACGGGTACAGAAGATGCATGCACATATCGACTTTGGACACTTAAAATATAGATTTTTAGCATGTTTTAAGCCTATATTTTGAAAACATTCTAACACGGAGTAGGCATGTACAGATCGCTTCTGGAACCCCACAAATATCGAATTTTCGGGTGTTTTGGGCCTGAATTTGAGATATCGACTTTAGACACCTTAAATATTGATTTTTAGCATTTTTTGGGCCTATATTTTGAAAATATTCTAGCACTGAGTAGGCATGTACAGTTTTCTTCTGGGACCCCAAAATATCGAATTTTCCAGTGTTTTGAGCCGGAATTTGAGATATAAACAGGTACTGAAGATACATGCACATATCGACTTATGGGCACCTACAATATCGATTTTGAGCATGTTTTGGGTCTGTATCTTGAAAACATTCTAACTAGGAGTAGGCATGTACAGATCGCTTTTAGGACCCAAAAATACTGAATTTTCGGGTGTTTTGAGCCTGAATTTGAGATATAAACGGATACAGAAGATGCATGCACATATCGACTTTGGACACTTAAAATATCGATTTTTAGCATGTTTTGAGCCTGTATATTGAAAATACTCTAACACGGAGTAGGCATGTACAGATCGCTTTTGGGACCCAAAAATATCGAATTTTCGGGTGTTTTGTGCCTGAATTTTAGATATCGACTTTGGGCACCTATAATATCGATTTTTAGCATGTTTTGGGCCTATATTTTGAAAACATTATAGCACTAAGTAAGCATGTACAGATCGATTCTGGGACCCCAAAATATCGAATTTTCGGGTGTTTTAAGCCTGAATTTGATATATATACGGTTACAGAAGATGCATGCATATATCGACTTCGGACACTTAAAATATCGATTTTTAGCATGTTTTCAGCCTATATTTTGAAAACATTCTAGCACTGAGTAGGCATGTACAGATCGCTTCTGGGACCCAAAAATATCGAATTTTTTAATGTTTTGGGCCTGAATTTGAGATATCGACTTTGGGCACCTAAAATATCGATTGTTAGCATTTTTTGGGCCTATTTTTTGAAAATATTCCAGCACTGATTAGGCATGTACAGATCGCTTCTAGGACACAAAAATACCGAATTTTCGGGTGTTTTGAGCCTGAATTTGAGATATAAAAGGGTACAGAAGATGCATGCACATATTGACTTTGAACACTTAAAATATCGATTTTTAGCATGTTTTGAGCCTATATTTTGAAAACATTCTAACACGGAGTAGGCATGTACAGATCGCTTCTGGGACCCCAAAATATCGAATTTTCGGGTGTTTGGAGCCTGAATTTGAGATATAAACGGGTACAGAAGATGCATACACATATCGACTTTTGGGCACCTAAAAGATCGATTTTTAGTATGTTTTGGGCCTGTATATTGAAAATACTCTAACACGGAGTAGGCATGTACAGATCGCTTTTGGGACCAAAAAATATCGAATTTTCGGGTGTTTTGGGCCTGAATTTGAGATATCGAATTTGGGCACCTAAAATATCGATTTTTAGCATGTTTTCGGCCTATATTGTGAAAACATTCTAGCACTGTGTAGGCATGTACAGATCGCTTCGGTGACTCAGAAATATCGAATTTTCGGGTGTTTTGAGCCTGAATTTGAGATATAAACGGGTGCAGAAGATGCATACACATATTGACTTTAGACACTTAAAATATTGATTTTTAGCATGTTTTGAGCCTATATTTTGAAAACATTCTAGCACTGAGTAGGCATGTACAGATCGCTTCTAGGACCCAAAAATACTGAATTTTCGGGTGTTTTGAGCCTGAATTTGAGATATAAACGGGTACAGAAGATGCATTCACATATCGACTTTGGAAACTTAAAATATAGATTTTTAGCATGTTTTAAGCCTATATTTTGAAAACATTCTAACACGGAGTAGGCATGTACAGATCGCTTCTGGAACCCCCCAAATATCGAATTTTCGGGTGTTTTGGGCCTGAATTTGAGATATCGACTTTAGACACCTTAAATATTGATTTTTAGCATTTTTTGGGCCTATATTTTGAAAATATTCTAGCACTGAGTAGGCATGTACAGTTTTCTTCTGGGACCCCAAAATATCGAATTTTCCAGTGTTTTGAGCCGGAATTTGAGATATAAACAGGTACTGAAGATACATGCACATATCGACTTATGGGCACCTACAATATCGATTTTGAGCATGTTTTGGGTCTGTATCTTGAAAACATTCTAACTAGGAGTAGGCATGTACAGATCGCTTTCAGGACCCAAAAATACTGAATTTTCGGGTGTTTTGAGCCTGAATTTGAGATATAAACGGGTACAGAAGAAGCATGCACATATCGACTTTGGACACTTAAAATATCGATTTTAGCATGTTTTGAGCCTATATCTTGAAAACATTCAAGCACTGAGTAGGCATGTACAGATCGCTTCTGGGACCCAAAATTATCGAATTTTCGGGTGTTTAGAGCCAGAATTTGAGATATAAGCGGGTACAGAAGATGCATGCACATATCGACTTTTGGGCACCTAAAAAATCGATTTTCGGTATGTTTTGGGCCTGTATTTTGAAAATACTCTAACACGGAGTAGGCATGTACAGATCGCTTCTGGGACCCCAAAATATCGAATTTTCGGGTGTTTTGGGCCTGAATTTGAGATATCGACTTTGGGCACCTAAAATATCGATTTTTAGCATGTTTTGGGCCTATATTTTGAAAACATTATAGCACTAACTAGGCATCTACAGATCCCTTCTGGGACCCCAAAATATCGAATTTTCGAGTGTTTTAAGCCTGAATTTGATATATATACGGTTACAGAAGATGCATGCACATATCGACTTCGGACACTTAAAATATCGATTTTTAGCATGTTTTCAGCCTATATTTTGAAAACATTCTAGCACTGAGTAGGCATGTACAGATCGCTTCTGGGACCCAAAAATATCGAATTTTCGGGTATTTTGAGGTTGAATTTGGGATATAAACGGGTGCAGAAGATGCATACACATATTGACTTTGGTCATCTAAAATATCGATTTTCGGAATGTTTTGGGCCTGTATTTTGAAAATACTCTAACACGGAGTAGGCAAGTACAGATCGCTTCTGGGACCCCAAAATATCGAATTTTTGGGTGTTTAGAGCCTGAATTTGAGATATAAACGGGTTCAGAAGATGCATCCACATATCGACTTTTGGGCACCTAAAATATCGATTTTCATTATGTTTTGGGCCTGTATATTGAAAATACTCTAACACGGAGTAGGCATGTACAGATCGCTTCTGGCACCCCAAAATATCGAATTTTCGGGTGTTTTGGGCCTGAATTTGAGATATCGACTTTGGGCACCTAAAATATCGATTTTTAGCATGTTTTGGGCCTATATTTTGAAAACATTCTAGCACTGAGTAGGCATGTACAGATCGCTTCGGTGACTCAAAAATATCGAATTTTCGGGTGTTTTGAGCCTGAATTTGAGATATAACCGGGTGCAGAAGATGCATACACATATTGAATTTGGTCAGGTAAAATATCGATTTTCAGCATGTTTTGGGCCTGTATCTGAGTAGGCATGTACAGATCGCTTCGGTGACTCAGAAATATCGAATTTTCAGGTGTGTTGAGCCTGAATTTGAGATATAAACGGGTGCAGAAGATGCATACACATATCGACTTTTGGGCGCCTAAAAGATCGAGTTTTAGTATGTTTTGGGCCTGTATATTGAAAATACTCTAACACGGAGTAGGCATGAACAGATCGCTTCGGTGACTCAAAAATATCGAATTTTCGGGTGTTTTCAGCCTGAATTTGAGATATAGACGGGCACAGAAGATGCATACACATATTGAATTTGGTCACTTAAAATATCGATTTTCAGCATGTTTTGGGCCTGTATCTGAGTAGGCATGTACAGATCGCTTCTGGGACCCCAATATATCGAATTTTCGGGTGTTTATAGCCTGAATTTGAGATATAAACTGGTATAGAAGATGCATGCACATATCGACTTTTGGGCACCTAAAATATCGATTTTCTGTATGTTTTGGGACTGTATTTTGAAAATACTCTAAGAGGGAGTAGGCATGTACAGATCGCCTTGGGACCCCAAAATATCGAATTTTCGAGTGTTTTGGGATTGAATTTGAGATATCGACTTTGAGCACCTAAAATATCGATTGTTAGCATGTTTTGTGCCTATTTTTTGAAAATATTCCAGCACTGAGTAGGCATGTACAGATTGCTTCTGGGACCCCAAAATATCGAATTTTCGGGTGTTTTGAGCCTGAATTTGAGATATAAACGGGTACCGAAGATGAATGCACATATCGACTTTAGACACTTAAAATATCGATTTTTAGCATGTTTTGAGCCTATATTTTAAAAACATTCTACCACTGAGTAAGCATGTACAGATCGCTTCTAGTACCCAAAAATACCGAATTTTCGGGTGTTTTGAGCCTGAATTTGAGATATTAAAGAGTACAGAAGATGCATGCACATATCGACTTTAGACACTTAAAATATCGATTTTTAGCATGTTTTGAGCCTATATTTTGAAAACATTCTAGCACTGAGTAGGCATGTACAGATCGCTTCTAGGACCAAAAAATACTGAATTTTCGGGTGTTTTGAGCCTGAATTTGACATATAATCGGGTACAGAAGATGCATGCACATATTGACTTTGGACACTTAAAATATCGATTTTTAGCATGTTTTGAGCCTATATTTTAAAAACATTCTAGCACTGAGTAAGCATGTACAGATCGCTTCTAGTACCCAAAAATACCGAATTTTCGGGTGTTTTGAGCCTGAATTTGAGATATTAAAGAGTACAGAAGATGCATGCACATATTGACTTTGGACACTTAAAATATCGATTTTTAGCATGTTTTGAGCCTATATTTTGAAAACATTCTAGCACTGAGTAGGCATGTACAGATCACTTCTGGGACCCCAAAATATCGAATTTTCGGGTGTTTGGAGCTTGAATTGGAGATATAAACGGGTACAGATGATGCATGCACATATCGACTTTTGGGCACCTAAAAGATCGATTTTCGGTATGTTTTGGGCCTGTATTTTGAAAATACTCTAACACGGAGTAGGCATGTACAGATCGCTTATGGGACCCCAATATATCGAATTTTCGGTTGTTTTGGGCCTGAATTAGAGATATCGACTTTGGGCACCTAAAATATCGATTTTTAGCATGTTTTGAGCCTATATTTTGAAAACATTCTAGCACTTAATAGGCATGTACAGATCGCTTCTGTGACCCAAAAATGTCGAATTTTCGGGTGTTTTGAGGTTGAATTTGGGGTATAAACGGTTGCAGAAGATGCATACACATATTGACTTTGGTCACGTAAAATATCGATTTTCAGCATGTTTTGGGCCTCTATCTGAGTAGGCATGTACAGATCGCTTCTGGGACCCCAAAATATCGAATTTTCGGTTGTTTTGGGCCTGAATTTGAGATATCGACTTTGGGCACCAAAAAATTTCGATTTTGAGCATGTTTTGGGTCTGTATCTATAAAACATTCTAACTAGGAGTAGGCATGTACAGATCGCTTCTGGGACCCCAAAATATCGAATTTTTGGGTGTTTTGAGCCTGAATTTGAGATATAAACGGGTAGAGAAAATGCATGCACATATTGACTTTGGGCACCTAAAATATCGATTTTCTGTATGTTTTGGGCCTGTATTTTTAAAAAAATTCTAACACGGAGTAGGCATGTACAGATCGCTTCTGGGACCCCAAAATATCGAATTTTTGGGTGTTTTGGGCCTGAATTTGAGATATCGACTTTGGGCACCTAAAATATCGATTTTTAGCATGTTTTGGGCCTATATTTTGAAAATATTCTAGCACTCAGTAGTCATGTACAGATCACTTTTGGGACCCCAAAATATCGAATTTTCGAGTGTTTTAAGACTGAATTTGAGATATAAACGGGTACAGAAGATGCATGCACATATCGACTTTGTACACTTAAAATATCGATTTTTAGCATATTTTGAGCCTATATTTTGATAACATTCTTGCACTGAGTAGGCATGTACAGATCGCTTTTGGGACCCCAATATATCAAATTTTTGGGTGTTTGGAGTCTGAATTTGAGATATATACAGGTACAGAAGATGCATCCACATATCGACTTTTGGGCACCTAAAAGATCGATTTTAGGTATGTTTTGGGCCAGTATATTGAAAATACTCTAACACGGAGTAGGCATGTACAGATCGCTTCTGAAACCCCAAAATATTGAATTTTCGTGTGTTTTGGGCCTGAATTTGAGATATCGACTTTGGGCACCTAAAATATCGATTTTTAGCATGTTTTGTGTCTGTATCTTGAAAACATTCTAACTAGGAGTAGACATGTATAGATCACTTCTACGACCCAAAAATATCGAATTTTCGGGTGTTTTGACCCTGAATTTGACATATAAACGGGTACAAAGGATGCATGCACATATCGACTTTGGACACTTAATATATCGATTTTTACCATATTTTGAGCCAATATTTTGAAAACATTCTAGCACTGAATAGGCATGTACAGATCGCTTCTAGGACCCAAAAATACCGAATTTTCTGGTGTTTTGAGCCTGAATTTGACATATAAATGTGTACAGAAGATGCATGCACATATCGACTTTAGGGCACCTAAAAGATCGATTTTAGGTATGTTTTGGGCCTGTATTTTGAAAATACTCTAACACGGAGTAGGCATATACAGATCGCTTCTGGGACCCCAAAATATCGAATTTTCGGGTGTTTTGGGCCTGAATTAGAGATATCGACTTTTGGCACCTAAAATATCGATTTTTAGCATGTTTTGGGCCTATATTTTGAAAATATTCTAGCACTAAGTAGGCATGTACAGATCACTTCTGGGACCCCAAAATATCGAATTTTCGAGTGTTTTAAGCCTGAATTTGAGATATAAACGGGTACAGAATATGCATGCACATATCGACTTTAATCACTTAAAATATCGAATTTTAGCATGTTTTGAGCCTATATTTTGATAATATTCTAGCACTGAGTAGGCATTTACAGATCGCTTCTGGGATCCAAAAATATCGAATTTTCGGGTGTTTTGAGGTTGAATTTGGGATATATACGGGTGCAGAAGATGCATACACATATTGACTTTGGTCACCTAAAATATCTATTTTCAGCTTGTTTTAAGCCTGTATTTTGAAAATACTCTAACACGGAGTAGGCAAGTACAGATCGCTTCTGGGACCCCAATCTATCAAATTTTCGGGTGTTTGGAGCCTGAATTTAAGATATAAACGGGTACAGAAGATGCATCCACATATCGACTTTTGGGCACCTAAAAGATCGATTTTAGGTATGTTTTGGGCCTGTATATTGAAAATACTCTAACACGTAGTAGGCATGTACAGATCGCTTCTGAAACCCCAAAATATCGAATTTTTGGGTGTTTTGGGCCTGAATTTGAGATATTGACTTTGGGCACCTAAAATATCGATTTTTAACATGTTTTGGGCCTATTTTTTGAAAATATTCTAGCACGGAGTAGGCATGTACAGTTCGCTTCTGGGACCCCAAAATATCGAATTCTCGGGTGTTTTGAGCCTGAATTTGAGATATAAAAGGGTACAGAAAATGCATGCAAATATTGACTTTGGGCACCTAAAATATCGATTTTGAGCATGTTTTGGGTCTGTATCTTGAAAACTTTCTAACTAGGACTAGGCATGTACAGATCGCTTTTAGGACCCAAATATACCGAATTTTCAGGTGTTTTCAGCATGAAATTTGAGATATAAACGGGTACAGAAGATGCATGCACTTATCGACTTTCGGGCACCTAAAAGATCGATTTTCAGTATGTTTTGGGCCAGTGTTTTGAAAATACTCTAACACGGAGTAGGCATGTACAGATCGCTTCTGGGACCCCAAAATAACGAATTTTCGGGTGTTTGGAGCCTGAATTTGAGATATAAACGGGTACAGAAGATGCATGCACATATCGACTTTTGTGCACCTAAAATATCGATTTTCTGTATGTTTTGGGCCTGTATATTGAAAATATTCTAACATGGAGTAGGCATGTATAGATTGCTTCTGGGACCCCAAAATATCGAGTTTTCGGGTGTTTTGGGCCTGAATTTGAGATATCGACTTTGGGCACCTAAAATATCGATTTTTAGCATGTTTTGGGCCTATTTTTTTGAAAATATTTTAGCACGGAGTAGGCATGTACAGTTCGCTTCTGGGACCCCAAAATATCGAATTTTCGGGTGTTTTGAGCCTGAATTTGAGATATAAAAGGGTACAGAAAATGCATGCAAATATTGACTTTGGGCACCTAAAATATCGATTTTGAGCATGTTTTGGGTCTGTATCTTGAAAACTTTCTAACTAGGACTAGGCATGTACAGATCGCTTTTAGGACCCAAATATACCGAATTTTCGGGTGTTTTCAGCATGAAATTTGAGATATAAACGGGTACAGAAGATGCATGCACTTATCGACTTTCGGGCACCTAAAAGATCGATTTTCAGTATGTTTTGGGCCAGTGTTTTGAAAATACTCTAACACGGAGTAGGCATGTACAGATCGCTTCTGGGACCCCAAAATAACGAATTTTCGGGTGTTTTGAGCCTGAATTTGAGATATAAACGGGTACAGAAGATGCATGAACATATCGACTTTTGTGCACCTAAAATATCGATTTTCTGTATGTTTTGGGCCTGTATATTGAAAATATTCTAACATGGAGTAGGCATGTATAGATTGCTTCTGGGACCCCAAAATATCGAGTTTTCGGTTGTTTTGGGCCTGAATTTGATAAATCGACTTTGGGCACCTAAAATATCGATTTTTAGCATGTTTTGGGCCTATTTTTTGAAAATATTTTACCACGGAGTAGGCATGTACAGTTCGCTTCTGGGACCCCAAAATATCGAATTTTCGGGTGTTTTGAGCCTGAATTTGAGATATAAAAGGGTACAGAAAATGCATGCAAATATTGACTTTGGGCACCTAAAATATCGATTTTGAGCATGTTTTGGGTCTGTATCTTGAAAACTTTCTAACTAGGACTAGGCATGTACAGATCGCTTTTAGGACCCAAATATACCGAATTTTCGGGTGTTTTCAGCATGAAATTTGAGATATAAACGGGTACAGAAGATGCATGGCATCACTTATCGACTTTCGGGCACCTAAAAGTTCGATTTTCAGTATGTTTTGGGCCAGTGTTTTGAAAATACTCTAACACGGAGTAGGCATGTACAGATCGCTTATGGGACCTAAAAATATCGATTTTTCGGGTGTTTTGAGATTGAATTTGGGATATAAACGGGTGCAGAAGATGCATACACATATTGACTTTGGTCACCTAGAATATCGATTTTCAGCATGTTTTGGGCCTGTATTTTGAAAATACTCTAACACGGAGTAGGCATGTACAAATCGCTTATGGGACCCCAAAATATCGAATTTTCGGGTGTTTTGGGCCTGAATTTGAGATATCGACTTTGGGCACCTAAAATATCGATTTTAGCATGTTTTGGGCCTATTTTTTGAAAATATTCTAGCACTGAGTAGGCATGTACAGATCACTTCTGGGACCCCAAAATATCGAATTTTCGGGTGTTTTGATCCTGAATTTGAGATACAAACGGGTACAGAAGATGCATGCACATATTGACTTTTGGGCACCTACAATATCGATTTTGATCATGTTTTGGGTCTGTATCTTGAAAACATTCTAACTAGGAGTAGGCATGTACAGATCGTTTCTAGGACCCAAAAATACCGAATTTTCGGGTGTTTTGAGCCTGAATTTGAGATATAAACGGGTACAGAAGATACATGCACATATCGACTTTGGACACCTAAAATATCGATTTTTAGCATGTTTTGAGCCTATATTTTGAAAACATTCAAGCACTGAGTAGGCATGTACAGATAGCTTCTGGGACCACAAAATATCGAATTTTCGGGTGTTTTGAGCCTGAATTTGAGATATAAACAGGTACTGAAGATGCATGCACATATCGACTTTTGGGCACCTAAAATATTGATTTTGAGCATGTTTTGGGTATTTATCTTGAAAAAATTCTAACCAGGAGTAGGCATGTACAGATCGCTTCTATGACCCAAAAACACCGAATTTTCGGGTGTTTTGAGCCTGAATTTGATATATAAACGGGTACAGAAGATGCATGCACATATCGACTTTGGACACTTAAAATATCAATTTTTAGCATGTTTTGAACCAACATTTATAAAAATTTGTAGCACTGAGTAGGCATGTACAGATCGCTTCTGGAACCAAAAAATATCGAATTTTCGGGTGTTTTGAGGTTGAATTTGAGATATAAACGAGTTCAGAAGATGCATACACATATTGACTTTAGGCACCTAAAATACCAATTTTCAGCATGTTTTGAGCCTGTATCTGAGTAGGCATGTACAGATCGCTTCTGGGACCCCAAAATATCGAATTTTCGGGTGTTTTGGGCCTGAATTTGAGATATCGACTTTGGGCACCTAAAATATCGATTTTCAGCATGTTTTTGGCCTGTATCTGAGTAGGCATGTACAGATCGCTTCTGGTACCCCAAAATATCGAATTTTCGGGTGTTTTGCGCCTGAATTTGAGATATAAACGGGTACAGAAAATGCATGCACATATTGACTTTGGGCACCTAAAATATTGATTTTCAGCATGTTTTGGGCCTGTATTTTGAAAATACTCTAACACGGAGTAGGCATGTACAGATCGCTTCTGGGACCCAAAATTATCGAATTTTCGGGTGTTTTGAGGTTGAATTTGGGATATAAACGGGTGCAGAAGATGCATACACATATTGACTTTGGTCACCTAAAATATCGATTAAGAGCATGTTTTGGGTCTGTATCTTGAAAACATTCTAACTAGGAGTAGGCATGTACAGATCACTTATAGGACCCAAAAGTCCGAATTTTCGGGTGTTTTGAGGTTGAATTTGAGATATAAACGAGTGCAAAAGATGCATACACATATTGACTTTGGGAACATAAAATATCGATTTTCTGCATGTGTTGGGCCTGTATCTGAGTAGGCATGTACAGATCGCTTCTGGGACCACAAAATATCGAATTTTCGGGTGTTTTGGGCCTGAATTTGAGATATCGACTTTAGGCACCTAAAATATCGATTTTAGCATGTTTTGGGCCTATATTTTGAAAATATTCTAGCACTAAGTAGGCATGTATAGATCACTTCTGGGACCCAAAAATATCAAATTTTCGGGTGTTTTGAGCCTGAATTTGAGATATAACGGGTACAGAAGATGCATGCACATATCGACTTTGGACACTTAAAATATCGATTTTTATCATGTTTTGAACCTATATATTGAAAACATTCTAGCACTGAGTAGGCATGTACAGATCGCTTCTGGGACCCAAAAATATCGAATTTTTGGGTGTTTTGAGGTTAAATTTGAGATATAAACGAGTGCAGAAGATGCATACACATATTGACTTTGGGCACCTAAAATATCGATTTTCAGCATGTTTTGGGCCTGTATCTGAGTAGGCATGTACAGATCTCTTCTGGGACCCCAAAATATCAAATTTTAGTGTGTTTGGAGCAAGAATTTGAGATATAAACGGGTACGGAAGATGCATGCACATATCGACTTTTCGGCACATCAAATATCGATTTTCTGTATATTTTGTGCCTGTATTTTGAAAATACTCTAACACGGAGTAGGCATGTACAGATCGCTTGTGGGACCTCAAAATATCGAATTTTCGGGGGTTTTATGCCTGAATTTGAGATATCGACTTTTGGCACCTAAAATATCGATTTTAGCATGTTTTGGGCCTATATTTTGAAAATATTCTAGCACTAAGTAGGCATGTACAGATCACTTCTGAGACCCCAAAATATCGAATTTTCGGGTGTTTTGAGCCTGAATTTGAGATATAAACGGGTACAGAAGATGCATGCACATATTGACTTTGGACACTTTTGGGTACTTTGGACTTTTGGGTTACTAAAAGATCGATTTTCAGTTTGTTTTGGGCCTGTATATTGAAAATACTCGAACACGGAGTAGGTATGTACAGATCGCTTCTGGGACCCAAAAATCTCGAATTTTCGGGTGTTTTGGGCCTGAATTTGAGATATCGACTTTGGGCACCTAAAATATCGATTTTTAGCATGTTTTGGGCCTATATTTTGAAAATATTCTACCACTGAGTAGGCATGTACAGATCGCTCCTGGGACCCCAAAATATCAAATTTTCGGGTGTTTTGAGCCTGAATTTGAGATATAAACGGGTACAGAAGATGCATGCACATATCGACTTTTGGGCACCTAAAATATCGATTTTGAGCATGTTTTGGGTCTATATCTTGAAAACATTCTAACTAGGAGTAGGCATGTACAGATCGCTTCTAGGACCCAAAAATACCGAATTTTCGGGTGTTTTGAGCCTGAATTTGAGATATAAACGGGTACAGAAGATGCATGCACATATCGACTTTGGTCACCTAAAATATCGATTCTCAGCATGTTTTGGGCCTGTATCTGAGTAGGCATGTACAGATCGCTTCTGGGACCCCCAAATATCGTATTTTTGGGTGTTTGGAGCCTGAATTTGAGATATAAACGGGTACAGAAGATGCATGCACATATCGACTTTTTAGCACCTAAAATATCGATTTCTGTATGTTTTGGGCCTGTATTTTGAAAATACTCTAACACGGAGTAGGCATGTACAGATCGCTTCAGTTACCCCAAAATATCGAATTTTCGGGTGTTTTGGGCCTGAATTTAAGATATCGACTTTAGGAACCTAAAATATCGATTTCTAGCATGTTTTGGGCCTATATTCTGAAAATATTCTAGCACTAAGTAGGCATGTACAGATCGCTTCTGGGACCCCAAAATATCGTATTTCCTGGTGTTTTGAGCCTGAATTTGAGATATAAACGGGTACAGAAGATGAATGCACATATCGACTTTGGACACTTAAAATATCGATTTTCAGCATTTTTTAGGCCTGTATCTGAGTAGGCATGTACAGATCGCTTCTGGGACCCCAAAATATCGTATTTTCGGGTGTTTGGAGCCTGAATTTGAGATATAAACGGGTACAGAAGATGCATGCACATATCGACTTTTGGGCACCTAAAATATCGATTTTTAGCATGTTTTGGGCCTATATTTTGAAAATACTCTAGCACTAAGTAGGCATGTACAGATCGCTTCTGGGACCCAAAAATATCGAATTTTTAGGTGTTTTGGGCCAGAATTTGAGATATCGACTTTGGGCACCTAAAATATCGATTTTAGCATGTTTTGTGCCTATATTTTGAAAATATTCTAGCACTGCGTAGTCATGTACAGATCGCTTCTGGGACCCCAAAATATCGAATTTTCTGGTGTTTTGAGCATGAATTTGAAATATAAACGGGTATAGATAATGCATGCACATATTGACTTTGGGCACCTAAAATATCGATTTTCAGCATGTTTTGGGTCTGTATTTTGAAAATACTCTAACACAGAGTAGGCATGTACAGATCGCTTCTGGGACCCAAAAATATCGAATTTTCGGGTGTTTTGAGCCTGAATTTGAGATATAAACAGGTACTGAAGATTCATGCACATATCGACTTTTGGGCACCTAAAATATCGATTTTGAGCACGTTTTGGGTCTGTATCTTGAAAACATTCTAACTAGGAGTAGGCATGTACAGATCGCTTCTAGGACCCAAAAATACCGAATTTTCGGGTGTTTTGAGCCTGAATTTGAGATATTAACGGGTACAGATGATGCATGCACATATCGACTTTGGTCACCTAAAATATCGACTTTCAGCATGTTTTGGGCCTGTATCTGAGGAAGCATGTACAGATCGCTTCTGGGACCCCAAAATATCGTATTTTCGGGTGTTTAGAGCCTGAATTTGAGATATAAACGGGTACAGAAGATGCATGCACATATCGACATTTAGGCACCTAAAATATCGATTTTCGGTATGTATTGGGCCAGTATTTTGAAGATACTCTTACACGGAGTAGGCATGTACAGATCGCTTCTGGGACCCCAAAATATCGAATTTTCGGGTGTTTTGGGCCTGAATTTAAGATATCGACTTTAGGCACCTAAAATATCGATTTTTAGCATGTTTTGGGCCTATATTTTGAAAATATTCTAGCACTAAGTAGGCATGTACAGATCGCTTCTGGGACCCCAAAATATCGTATTTCCGGGTGTTTTGAGCCTGAATTTGAGATATAAACGGGTACAGAAAATGCATCCACATATCGACTTTGTACACTTAAAATATCGATTTTCAGCATGTTTTGGGCCTGTATCTTAGTAGGCATGTACAGATCGGTTCTGGAACCCCAAAATATCGTATTTTCGGGTGTTTAGAGCCTGAATTTGAGATATAAACGGGTACAGAAGATGCATGCATATATCGACTTTTGGGCACCTAAAATATCGATTTTCTGTATGTTTTGGGCCTATATTTTGAAAACATTCTATCACTGAGTAGGCATGTACAGATCGCTTCTGGGACCCAAAAATATCGAATTTTCGGGTGTTTTGGGCCTGAATTTGAGATATTGACTTTGGGCACCTAAAATATCGATTTTTAGCATATATTGGGCCTATATTTTGAAAATATTCTAGCACTGAGTAGGCATGTACAGATCGTTTCTGGGACCCCAAAATATCGAATTTTCGGGTGTTTTGAGCCTGAATTTAAGATATAATGGGTACAGAAGATGCATGAACCTATCGACTTTTGTGCACCTAAAATATCGATTTTGAGCATGTTTTGGGCCTGTATCTGAGTAGGCATGTACAGATAGCTTCTGGGACCCCAAAATATCAAATTTTCGGGTGTTTGGAGCCTGAATTTGAGATATATACTGGTACAGAAGATGCATGCACATATCGACTTTTGGGCACCTAAAATATCGATTTTCTGTATGTTTTGGGCCTGTATTTTGAAAATACTCTAACACGGAGTAGGCATGTACAGATCGCTCCTGGGACCCAAAAATATCGAAATTTCGGGTGTTTTGAGCCTGAATTTGAGATATAAACAGGTACTGAAAATACAAGCACATATCGACTTTTGGGCACCTAAAATATCCATTTTGAGCATGTTTTGTGTCTCTATCTTATAAACATTCTAACTAGGAGTAGGCATGTACAGATCGCTTCTAGGACCCGAAAATACCGAATTTTCGGGTGTTTTGAGCCTGAATTTGACATATAAACGGGTACAGAAGATGCTTGCACATATCGACTTTGGACTCTTAAAATATTGATTTTTAGCATGTTTTGAGCCTATATTTTGAAAACATTCTATCACTAAGTAGACCTGTACAGATCGCTTCTGAGACCCAAAAATATCGAATTTTCAGGTGTTTGGAGCCTGAATTTGAGATATAAACGGTTACAGAAGATGCATGCACATATCAATTTTTGGGCACCTAAAAGATCGATTTTCGGTATGTTTTGGGCCTGTATTTTGAAAATACTCTAACACGGAGTAGGCATGTACAGATCGCTTATGGGACCCTAAAATATCGAATTTTCGGGTGTTTTGGTGCTGAATTTGAGATATCGACTTCATGCACCTAAAATATCGATTTTTAGCATGTTTTAGGCCTATATTTTGAAAATATTCTAGCACTAAGTAGGCATGTACAGATCACTTCTGGGACCCCAAAGTATCGAATTTTATGGTGTTTTGAGCCTGAATTTGAGATATTAACGGGTACAGAAGATGAATCCACATATCGACTTGGACACTTAAAATATCGATTTTAAGCATGTCTTGAGCCTATATTTTGAAAACATTCTAGCACTGAGTAGGCATGTACAGATTGCTTCTGGGACCCCAAAATATCGAATTTTCGGGTGTTTGGAGCCTGTTTTTGAGATATAAACGGGTACAGAAGATGCATACACATATTGACTTTGGGCACCTAAAATATCGATTTTCAGCATGTTTTGGTCCTGTATCTGAGTAGGCACGTACAGATCGATTCTGGGACCCCAAAATATCGAATTTGTGGGTGTTTGGAGCCTTAATTTGAGTTATATACGGGTACAGAAGATGCATGCACATATCGACTTTTGGGCACCTAAAATATCGATTGTCTGTATGTTTCAGGCCTGTATTTTGAAAATACTCTAACACGGAGTAGGCATGTACAGATCACTTCTGGGACCCAAGATATCGAATTTTCGGGTGTTTTGGGGGTGAATTTGAGATATCGACTTTGGGCACCTAAAATATCGATTTTTAGCATGTTTTTGGCCTATATTTTGAAAATATTCTAGCACTGAGTAGGCATGTACAGATCGTTTCTGGGACCCCAAAATATCGAATTTTCGGGTGTTTTGAGCCTGAATTTAAGATATAAAGGGTACAGAAGATGCATCCACATATCGACTTTTGGGCACCTAAAATATCGATTTTGAGCATGTTTTGGGTCTGTATCTTGAAAACATTCTAAATAGGAGTAGGCATGTACAGATCGCTTCTAGGAACCAAAAATACCGAATTTTCGGGTGTTTTGAGCCTGAATTTGAGATATAAACGGGTACAGAAGATGCATGCACATATCGACTTTGGTCACCTAAAATATCGATTTTGAGCATGTTTTGGGCCTGTATCTTGAAAACATTCTAACTAGGAGTAGGCATGTACAGATCGCTTCTAGGACCAAAAAATATCGAATTTTCGGGTGTTTTGAGGTTGAATTTGGGAAATAAATGGGTGCAGAAGATGCATACAAATATTGACTTTGGGCACCTAAAATATCGATTTTCAGCATGTTTTGGTCCTGTATCTGAGTAGGCAAGTACAGATCGCTTCTGGGACCCCAAAATACCGAATGTTCGGGTGTTTGGAGCCTGAATTTGAGTTATATACGGGTACAGAAGATGCATGCACATATCGACTTTTGGGCACCTAAAATATCGATTGTCTGTATGTTTTAGGCCTGTATTTTGAAAATACTCTAACACGGAGTAGGCATGTACAGATCGCTTCTGGGACCCAAAAATATCGAATTTTCGGGTTTTTTGGGCCTGAATTTGAGATATTGACTTTGGGCACCTAAAATATCGATTTTTAGCATATATTGGGCCTATATTTTGAAAATATTCTAGCACTGAGTAGGCATGTACAGATCGTTTCTGGGACCCCAAAATATCGAATTTTCGGGTGTTTTGAGCCTGAATTTAAGATATAAAGGGTACAGAAGATGCATGAACCTATCGACTTTTGTGCACCTAAAATATCGATTTTGAGCATGTTTTGGGCCTGTATCTGAGTAGGCATGTACAGATAGCTTCTGGGACCCCAAAATATCAAATTTTCGGGTGTTTGGAGCCTGAATTTGAGATATATACTGGTACAGAAGATGCATGCACATATCGACTTTTGGGCACCTAAAATATCGATTTTCTGTATGTTTTGGGCCTGTATTTTGAAAATACTCTAACACGGAGTAGGCATGTACATATCGCTCCTGGGACCCAAAAATATCGAAATTTCGGGTGTTTTGAGCCTGAATTTGAGATATAAACAGGTACTGAAAATACAAGCACATATCGACTTTTGGGCACCTAAAATATCCATTTTGAGCATGTTTTGGGTCTGTATCTTATAAACATTCTAACTAGGAGTAGGCATGTACAGATCGCTTCTAGGACCCAAAAATACCGAATTTTCGGGTGTTTTGAGCCTGAATTTGACATATAAACGGGTACAGAAGATGCTTGCACATATCGACTTTGGACTCTTAAAATATCGATTTTTAGCATGTTTTGAGCCTATATTTTGAAAACATTCTATCACTAAGTAGACATGTACAGATCGCTTCTGAGACCCAAAAATATCGAATTTTCAGGTGTTTGGAGCCTGAATTTGAGATATAAACGGTTACAGAAGATGCATGCACATATCAATTTTTGGGCACCTAAAAGATCGATTTTCGGTATGTTTTGGGCCTGTAATTTGAAAATACTCTAACACGGAGTAGGCATGTACAGATCGCTTATGGGACCCTAAAATATCGAATTTTCGGGTGTTTTGGTGCTGAATTTGAGATATCGACTTCATGCACCTAAAATATCGATTTATAGCATGTTTTAGGCCTATATTTTGAAAATATTCTAGCACTAAGTAGGCATGTACAGATCACTTCTGGGACCCCAAAGTATCGAATTTTATGGTGTTTTGAGCCTGAATTTGAGATATTAACGGGTACAGAAGATGAATCCACATATCGACTTGGACACTTAAAATATCGATTTTAAGCATGTCTTGAGCCTATATTTTGAAAACATTCTAGCACTGAGTAGGCATGTACAGATTGCTTCTGGGACCCCAAAATATCGAATTTTCGGGTGTTTGGAGCCTGTTTTTGAGATATAAACGGGTACAGAAGATGCATACACATATTGACTTTGTGCACCTAAAATATCGATTTTCAGCATGTTTTGGTCCTGTATCTGAGTAGGCACGTACAGATCGATTCTGGGACCCCAAAATATCGAATTTGTGGGTGTTTGGAGCCTGAATTTGAGTTATATACGGGTACAGAAGATGCATGCACATATCGACTTTTGGGCACCTAAAATATCGATTGTCTGTATGTTTCAGGCCTGTATTTTGAAAATACTCTAACACGGAGTAGGCATGTACAGATCACTTCTGGGACCCAAGATATCGATTTTCGGGTGTTTTGGGGGTGAATTTGAGATATCGACTTTGGGCACCTAAAATATCGATTTTTAGCATGTTTTTGGCCTATATTTTGAAAATATTCTAGCACTGAGTAGGCATGTACAGATCGTTTCTGGGACCCCAAAATATCGAATTTTCGGGTGTTTTGAGCCTGAATTTAAGATATAAAGGGTACAGAAGATGCATCCACATATCGACTTTTGGGCACCTAAAATATCGATTTTGAGCATGTTTTGGGTCTGTATCTTGAAAACATTCTAAATAGGAGTAGGCATGTACAGATCGCTTCTAGGACCCAAAAATACCGAATTTTCGGGTGTTTTGAGCCTGAATTTGAGATATTAACGGGTACAGATGATGCATGCACATATCGACTTTGGTCACCTAAAATATCGACTTTCAGCATGTTTTGGGCATGTATCTGAGTAAGCATGTACAGATCGCTTCTGGGACCCCAAAATATCGTATTTTCGGGTGTTTAGAGCCTGAATTTGAGATATAAACGGGTACAGAAGATGCATGCACATATCGACATTTAGACACCTAAAATATCGATTTTCGGTATGTATTGGGCCAGTATTTTGAAGATACTCTTACACGGAGTAGGCATGTACAGATCGCTTCTGGGACCCCAAAATATCGAGTTTTCGGGTGTTTTGGGCCTGAATTTAAGATATCGACTTTAGGCACCTAAAATATCGATTTTTAGCATGTTTTGGGCCTATATTTTGAAAATATTCTAGCACTAAGTAGGCATGTACAGATCGCTTCTGGGACCCCAAAATATCGTATTTCCGGGTGTTTTGAGCCTGAATTTCAGATATAAACGGGTACAGAAAATGCATCCACATATCGACTTTGTACACTTAAAATATCGATTTTCAGCATGTTTTGGGCCTGTATCTGAGTAGGCATGTACAGATCGGTTCTGGGACCCCAAAATATCGTATTTTCGGGTGTTTAGAGCCTGAATTTGAGATATAAACGGGTACAGAAGATGCATGCACATATCGACTTTTGGGAACCTAAAATATCGATTTTCTGTATGTTTTGGGCCTATATTTTGAAAACATTCTATCACTGAGTAGGCATGTACAGATCGCTTCTGGGACCCAAAAATATCGAATTTTCGGGTGTTTTGGGGCTGAATTTGAGATATTGACTTTTGGCACCTAAAATATCGATTTTTAGCATATATTGGGCCTATATATTGAAAATATTCTAGCACTGAGTAGGCATGTACAGATCGTTTCTGGGACCACAAAATATCGAATTTTCGGGTGTTTTGAGCCTGAATTTAAGATATAAAGGGTACAGAAGATGCATGAACCTATCGACTTTTGTGCACCTAAAATATCGATTTTGAGCATGTTTTGGGCCTGTATCTGAGTAGGCATGTACAGATAGCTTCTGGGACCCCAAAATATTAAATTTTCGGGTGTTTGGAGCCTGAATTTGAGATGTATACGGGTACAGAAGATGCATGCACATATCGACTTTTGGGCACCTAAAATATCGATTTTCTGTATGTTTTGGGCCTGTATTTTGAAAATACTCTAACACGGAGTAGGCATGTACATATCGCTCCTGGGACCCAAAAATATCGAAATTTCGGGTTTTTGAGCCTGAATTTGAGATATAAACAGGTACTGAAAATACAAGCACATATCGACTTTTGGGCACCTAAAATATCCATTTTGAGCATGTTTTGGGTCTGTATCTTATAAACATTCAAACTAGGAGTAGGCATGTACAGATCGCTTCTAGGACCCAAAAATACCGAATTTTTGGGTGTTTTGAGCCTGAATTTGACATATAAACGGGTACAGAAGATGCTTGCACATACCGACTTTGGACTCTTAAAATATCGATTTTTAGCATGTTTTTAGCCTATATTTTGAAAACATTCTAGCACTAAGTAGACATGTACAGATCGCTTCTGAGACCCAAAAATATCGAATTTTCAGGTGTTTGGAGCCTGAATTTGAGATATAAACGGTTACAGAAGATGCATGCACATATCAATTTTTGGGCACCTAAAAGATCGATTTTCGGTATGTTTTGGGCCTGTATTTTGAAAATACTCTAACACGGAGTAGGCATGTACAGATCGCTTATGGGACCCTAAAATATCGAATTTTCGGGTGTTTTGGTGCTGAATTTGAGATATCGACTTCATGCACCTAAAATATCGATTTTTAGCATGTTTTAGGCCTATATTTTGAAAATATTCTAGCACTAAGTAGGCATGTACAGATCACTTCTGGGACCCCAAAGTATCGAATTTTATGGTGTTTTGAGCCTGAATTTGAGATATAAACGGGTACAGAAGATGAATCCACATATCGACTTGGACACTTAAAATATCGACTTTAAGCATGTCTTGAGCCTATATTTTGAAAACATTCTAGCACTGAGTAGGCATGTACAGATTGCTTCTGGGACCCCAAAATATCGAATTTTCGGGTGTTTGGAGCCTGTTTTTGAGATATAAACGGGTACAGAAGATGCATACACATATTGACTTTGGGCACCAAAAATATCGATTTTCAGCATGTTTTGGTCCTGTATCTGAGTAGGCACGTACAGATCGATTCTGGGACCCCAAAATATCGAATTTGTGGGTGTTTGGAGCCTGAATTTGAGTTATATACGGGTACAGAAGATGCATGCACATATCGACTTTTGGGCACCTAAAATATCGATTGTCTGTATGTTTTAGGCCTGTATTTTGAAAATACTCTAACACGGAGTAGGCATGTACAGATCACTTCTGGGACCCAAGATATCGAATTTTCGGGTGTTTTGGGGGTGAATTTGAGATATCGACTTTGGGCACCTAAAATATCGATTTTTAGCATGTTTTTGGCCTATATTTTGAAAATATTGTAGCACTGAGTAGGCATGTACAGATCGTTTCTGGGACCCCAAAATATCGAATTTTCGGGTGTTTTGAGCCTGAATTTAAGATATAAAGGGTACAGAAGATGCATGAACCTATCGACTTTTGTGCACCTAAAATATCGATTTTGAGAATGTTTTTGGCCTTTATCTTGAAAACATTCTACCTAGGAGTTGGCATGTACAAATCGCTTCTAGGACCCAAAAATATCGAATTTTCGGGTGTTTTGAGCCTGAATTTGAGATATAAACGGGTACAGAAGATGAATGCACATATCGACTTTGGACACTTAAAATATCGATTTTTAGCATGTTTTGAGCCTATATTTTGAAAATATTCTAGCACTGCGTAGGCATGTACAGATCGCTTCTGAGACCCCAAAATATCGAATTTTAGGGTGTTTTGAGCCTGATTTTGAGATATAAACGGATACAGATAATGCATTCACATATTGACTTTGGGCACCTAAAATATCGATTTTCAGCATGTTTTGGGCCTGTATTTAAAAAATACTCTAACACGGAGTAGGCATGTACAGATCGCTCTTGGGACCCAAAAATATCAAAATTTCGGGTGTTTTGAGCCTGAATTTGAGATATAAACAGGTACTGAAGATACATGCACATATCGACTTTTGGGCACCTAAAATATCCATTTTGAGCATGTTTTGGGTCTGTATATTGAAAACATTCTAACTAGGAGTAGGCATGTACAGATCCCTTCTGAGACCCAAAAATATCGAATTTTCAGGTGTTTGGAGCCTGAATTTGAGATATAAACGGGTACAGAAGATGCATGCACATATCAACTTTTGGGCACCTAAAAGATCAATTTTCGGTATGTTTTGGGCCTGTATTTTGAAAATACTCTAACACAGAGTAGGCATGTACAGATCGCTTATGGGACCTCAAAATCTCGAATTTTCGGGTGTTTTGGGCCTGAATTTGAGATATCGACTTTATGCACCTAAAATATCGATTTTTAGCATGTTTTAGGCCTATATTTTGAAAATATTCTAGCACTAAGTAGGCATGTACAGATCACTTCTGGGACCCCAAAGTATCGAATTTTCGGGTGTTTTGAGCCTGAATTTGAGATATAAACGGGTACAGAAGATGAATGCACATATCGACTTTGGACACTAAAAATATCGATTTTCAGCATGTCTTGAGCCTATATTTTGAAAACATTCTAGCACTGAGTAGGCATGTACAGATTGCTTCTGGGACCCCAAAATATCGAATTTTCGGGTGTTTGGAGCCTGACTTTGAGATATAAACGGGTACAGAAGATGCATCCACATATCGACTTTTGGGCACCTAAAATATCGATTTTGAGCATGTTTTGGGTCTGTCTGTATCTTGAAAACATTCTAACTAGGAGTAGGCATGTACAGATTGCTTCTAGGACCCAAAAATACCGAATTTTTGGTCGTTTTGAGCCTGAATTTGAGATATAAACGAGTACAGAAGATGCATGCACATATCGAATTTGGTCACCTAAAATATCGATTTTCATCATGTTTTGGGCATGTATCTGAGTAGGCATGTACAGATCGCTTCTGGGACCCAAAAATATCGAATTTTCGGTCGTTTTGAGCCTGAATTTAAGATATAAACGGGTACAGAAGATGCATGCACATATCGACTTTTGGGCACACAAAATATCGATTTTCTGTATGTTTTGGGCCTGTAAATTGAAAATACTCTAACACAGAGTAGGCATGTACAGATCGCTTCTGGGACCTCAAAATATCGAATTTTCGGGTGTTTTGGGCCTGAATTTGAGATATCGACTTTGGGCACCTAAAATATCGATTTTTAGCATGTTTTGGGCCTATATTTTGAAAATATTCTAGCACTGAGTAGGCATGTAGAGATCGCTTCTGGGACCCCAAAATATCGAATTTTCGGGTGTTTTGAGCCTGAATTTGAGATATAAACGGGTACAGAAGATGCATGAACCTATCGACTTTTGGGAACCTAAAATATCGATTTTGAGCATGTTTTGGATCTGTATCTTGAAAACATTCTAACTAGGAGTAGGCATATACAGATCGCTTCTAGGACCTAAAGATATCGAATTTTCGGGTGTTTTGAAGTTGAATTTGGGATATAAACGGGTGCAAAAGATGCATACACATATTGACTTTGGGCACCAAAAATATCGATTTTCAGCATGTTTTGGGCCTGTATCTGAGTAGGCATGTACAGATCGCTTCTGGGACCCCAAAACATCGAATTTTCGGGTGTTTGGAGCCTGAATTTGAGATATATACGGGTACAGAAGATGCATGCACACATTGACTTTGGGCACCTAAAATATCGATTTTCAGCATGTTTTGGGCCTGTATTTTGAAAATACTCTAACACGGACTAGGCATGTACAGATCGCTTCTGGGACCCAAAAATATCGGATTTTCGGGTGTTTTGAGCCTGAATTTGAGATATAAACGGGTACAGAAGATCCATGCACATATCGACTTTTGGGCACCTAAAATATCGATTTTCAGTATGTTTTGGGCCTGTATTTTGAAAATACTCTAACACGGAGTAGGCATGTACAGATCGCTTCTGGGACCCCAAAATATCGAATTTTTGGGTGTTTTGGGCCTGAATTTGAGATATCGACTTTGAGCACCTAAAATATCGATTTTTAGCATGTTTTGGGCCTATATTTTGAAAATATTCTAGCAATAAGTAGGCATGTACAGATCGCTTCTGGGACCCCAAAATATCGAATTTTCGGGTGTTTTGAGCCTGAATTTGAGATATAAATGGGTTCAGAAAATGCATGCACATATCGACTTTGGACTATTAAAATATCGATTTTTAGCATCTTTTGAGCCTATATTTTGAAAACATTCAAGTACTGAGTAGGCATGTACAGATCGCTTCTGGGACCCCAAAATATCGAATTTGCGGGTGTTTTGAGCCTGAATTTGAGATATCAACGGGTACAAAAGATGCATGAACCTATCGACTTTTGGGCACCTAAAATATCGATTTTGAGCATGTTTTGGGTCTGTATCTTGAAAACATTCTAACTAGGAGTAGGCATGTACAGATCGCTTCTAGGACCTAAAGATATCGAATTTTCGGGTGTTTTGAAGTTGAATTTGGGATATAAACGGGTGCAGAAGATGCATACACATATTGACTTTGGGCACCAAAAATATCGATTTTCAGCATGTTTTGGGCCTGTATCTGAGTAGGCATGTACAGATCGCTTCTGGGACCCCAAAACATCGAATTTTCGGGTGTTTGGAGCCTGAATTTGAGATATATACGGGTACAGAAGATGCATGCACATATTGACTTTGGGCACCTAAAATATCGATTTTCAGCATGTTTTGGGCCTGTATTTTGAAAATACTCTAACACGGAGTAGGCATGTACAGATCGCTTCTGGGACCCAAAAATATCGGATTTTCGGGTGTTTTGAGCCTGAATTTGAGATATAAACGGGTACAGAAGGTGCATGCACATATCGACTTTGGTCACCTAAAATATCGATTTTCATCATGTTTTGGGCATGTATCTGAGTAGGCATGTACAGATCGCTTCTGGGACCCAAAAATATCGAATTTTCGGTCGTTTTGAGCCTGAATTTAAGATATAAACGGGTACAGAAGATGCATGCACATATCGACTTTTGGGCACACAAAATATCGATTTTCTGTATGTTTTGGGCCTGTAATTTGAAAATACTCTAACACAGAGTAGGCATGTACAGATCGCTTCTGGGACCTCAAAATATCGAATTTTCGGGTGTTTTGGGCCTGAATTTGAGATATCGACTTTGGGCACCTAAAATATCGATTTTTAGCATGTTTTGGGCCTATATTTTGAAAATATTTTAGCACTGAGTAGGCATGTAGAGATCGCTTCTGGGACCCCAAAATATCGAATTTTCGGGTGTTTTGAGCCTGAATTTGAGATATAAACGGGTACAGAAGATGCATGAACCTATCGACTTTTGGGAACCTAAAATATCGATTTTGAGCATGTTTTGGATCTGTATCTTGAAAACATTCTAACTAGGAGTAGGCATATACAGATCGCTTCTAGGACCTAAATATATCGAATTTTCGGGTGTTTTGAAGTTGAATTTGGGATATAAACGGGTGCAGAAGATGCATACACATATTGACTTTGGGCACCAAAAATATCGATTTTCAGCATGTTTTGGGCCTGTATCTGAGTAGGCATGTACAGATCGCTTCTGGGACACCAAAACATCGAATTTTCGGGTGTTTGGAGCCTGAATTCGAGATATATACGGGTACAGAAGATGCATGCACATATTGACTTTGGGCACCTAAAATATCGATTTTCAGCATGTTTTGGGCCTGTATTTTGAAAATACTCTAACACGGAGTAGGCATGTACAGATCGCTTCTGGGACCCCAACATATCGGATTTTCGGGTGTTTTGAGCCTGAATTTGAGATATAAACGGGTACAGAAGATCCATGCACATATCGACTTTTGGGCACCTAAAAGATCGATTTTCAGTATGTTTTGGGCCTGTATTTTGAAAATACTCTAACACGGAGTAGGCATGTACAGATCGCTTCTGGGACCCCAAAATATCAAATTTTTGGGTGTTTTGGGCCTGAATTTGAGATATCGACTTTGAGCACCTAAAATATCGATTTTTAGCATGTTTTGGGCCTATATTTTGAAAATATTCTAGCACTAAGTAGGCATGTACAGATCGCTTCTGGGACCCCAAAATATCGAATTTTCGGGTGTTTTGAGCCTGAATTTGAGATATAAATGGGTTCAGAAAATGCATGCACATATCGACTTTGGACTATTAAAATATCGATTTTTAGCATGTTTTGAGCCTATATTTTGAAAACATTCAAGTACTGAGTAGGCATGTACAGATCGCTTCTGGGACCCCAAAATATCGAATTTGCGGGTGTTTTGAGCCTGAATTTGAGATATCAACGGGTACAAAAGATGCATGAACCTATCGACTTTTGGGCACCTAAAATATCGATTTTGAGCATGTTTTGGGTCTGTATCTTGAAAACATTCTAACTAGGAGTAGGCATGTACAGATCGCTTCTAGGACCTAAAGATATCGAATTTTCGGGTGTTTTGAAGTTGAATTTGGGATATAAACGGGTGCAGAAGATGCATACACATATTGACTTTGGGCACCAAAAATATCGATTTTCAGCATGTTTTGGGCCTGTATCTGAGTAGGCATGTACAGATCGCTTCTGGGACCCCAAAACATCGAATTTTCGGGTGTTTGGAGCCTGAATTTGAGATATATACGGGTACAGAAGATGCATGCACATATTGACTTTGGGCACCTAAAATATCGATTTTCAGCATGTTTTGGGCCTGTATTTTGAAAATACTCTAACACGGAGTAGGCATGTACAGATCGCTTCTGGGACCCAAAAATATCGGATTTTCGGGTGTTTTGAGCCTGAATTTGAGATATAAACGGGTACAGAAGATCCATGCACATATCGACTTTTGGGCACCTAAAATATCGATTTTCAGTATGTTTTGGGCCTGTATTTTGAAAATACTCTAACACGGAGTAGGCATGTACAGATTGCTTCTGGGACCCCAAAATATCAAATTTTTGGGTGTTTTGGGCCTGAATTTGAGATATCGACTTTGAGCACCTAAAATATCGATTTTTAGCATGTTTTGGGAATATATTTTGAAAATATTCTAGCACTAAGTAGGCATGTACAGATCGCTTCTGGGACCCCAAAATATCGAATTTTCGGGTGTTTTGAGCCTGAATTTGAGATATAAATGGGTTCAGAAAATGCATGCACATATCGACTTTGGACTATTAAAATATCGATTTTTAGCATGTTTTGAGCCTATATTTTGAAAACATTCAAGTACTGAGTAGGCATGTACAGATCGCTTCTGGGACCCCAAAATATCGAATTTGCGGGTGTTTTGAGCCTGAATTTGAGATATCAACGGGTACAAAAGATGCATGAACCTATCGACTTTTGGGCACCTAAAATATCGATTTTGAGCATGTTTTGGGTCTGTATCTTGAAAACATTCTAACTAGGAGTAGGCATGTACAGATCGCTTATGGGACCCCAAAATATCGAATCTTATGGTGTTTTGAGCCTGAATTTGAGATATAAACGGGTACGGAAAATGCATGCACATATTGACTTTTTGGCACCTAAAATATCGATTTTCTGTATGTTTTGGGCCTGTATTTTGAAAATACTCTAACACGGAGTAGGCATGTACAGATCGCTTCTGGAACCCCAAAATATCGAATTTTCGGGTGTTTTGGGTCTGAATTTCAGATATCGTCTTTGGGCACCTAAAATATCGATTTCTAGCATGTTTTGGGCCCATACTTTGAAAATATTCTAGCACTAAGTAGGCATGTACAGATCGCTTCTGGGACCCCAAAATATCGAATTTTCGGGTGTTTTGAGCCTGAATTTGAGATATAAACGGGTACAGAAAATACATGCACATATCGACTTTGGACACTTAAAATATCGATTTTTAGCATGTTTTGAGCCTATATTTTGAAAACATTCTAGCACTGAGTAGGCATTTACAGATCACTTCTGGGACCCCAAAATATCGAATTTTCGGGTGTTTTGGGCCTGAATTTGAGATATCGACTTTGAGCACCTAAAATATCGATTTTTAGCATGTTTTGGGCCTATATTATTTAAAATATTCTAGCACTAAGTAGGCATGTACAGATCACTTCTGGGACCCCAAAATATCGAATTTTCGGGTGATTTGAGCCTGAATTTGAGATATAAACGGGTACAGAAAATGAATGCACATATCGACTTTGGAAACTTAAAATATTGATTTTTAGCATGTTTTGAGCCTATATTTTGAAAACATTCTAGTACTGAGTAGGCATGTACAGATCGCTTCTGGGATCCAAAAATATCGAATTTTCGGGTGTTTTGGGCCTAAATTTGAGATATCGACTTTGGGCACCTAAAATATCGATTTTTAGCATGTTTTGGGCCTATATTTTGAAAATATTCTAGCACTGAGTAGGCATGTACAGATCGCTTCTGGGACCCCAAAATATCGAATTTTCGGGTGTTTTGAGCCTGAATTTGAGATATAAACGGGTACAGAAGATGAATGAACTTATCGACTTTTGGGCACCTAAAATATCGATTTTGAGCATGTTTTTGGTCTGTATTTTGAAAACTTTCTAACTAGGAGTAGGCATGTACAGATCGCTTCTAGGACCCAAAAATATCGTATTTTCGGGTGTTTTGAGGTTGAATTTCGGATATAAACGGATGCAGAAGAAGCATACACATATTGACTTTGGGCACCTAAAATATCGATTTTCTGTATGTTTTGGGCCTGTATTTTGAAAATACTCTAACACGGAGTAGGCATGTACATATCGCTTCTGGGACCCCAAAATATCGAATTTTCGGGTGTTTTGGGCCTGAATTTGTGATATCGACTTTGGGCACCTAAAATATCAATTTTTAGCATGTTTTGGGCCTATATTTTGAAAATATTCTAGCACTGAGTAGGCATGTACAGATCGCTTCTAGACCCCAAAATATCGAATTTTAGGGTGTTTTGAGCCTGAATTTGAGATATAAACGGGTACAGAAAATACATGCACATATCGACATTGGACACTTAAAATATCGATTTTTAGCATGTTTTGAGACTATATTTTGAAAACATTCTAGCACTGAGTAGGCATTTACAGATCACTTCTGGGACCACAAAATATCGAATTTGCGGGTGTTTTGGGCCTGAATTTGAGATATCGACTTTGAGCACCTAAAATATCGATTTTTAGCATGTTTTGGGCCTATATTATTTAAAATATTCTAGCACTAAGTAGGCATGTACAGATCACTTCTGGGACCCCAAAATATCGAATTTTCGGGTGATTTGAGCCTGAATTTGAGATATAAACGGGTACAGAAAATGAATGCACATATCGACTTTGGACACTTAAAATATTGATTTTTAGCATGTTTTGAACCTATATTTTGAAAACATTCTAGTACTGAGTAGGCATGTACAGATCGCTTCTGGGATCCAAAAATATCGAATTTTCAGGTGTTTTGGGCCTAAATTTGAGATATCGACTTTGGGCACCTAAAATATCGATTTTTAGCATGTTTTGGGCCTATATTTTGAAAATATTCTAGCACTGAGTAGGCATGTACAGATCGCTTCTGGGACCCCAAAATATCGAATTTTCGGGTGTTTTGAGCCTGAATTTGAGATATAAACGGGTACAGAAGATGAATGAACTTATCGACTTTTGGGCACCTAAAATATCGATTTTGAGCATGTTTTTGGTCTGTATTTTGAAAACTTTCTAACTAGGAGTAGGCATGTACAGATCGCTTCTAGGACCCAAAAATATCGTATTTTCGGGTGTTTTGAGGTTGAATTTCGGATATAAACGGATGCAGAAGAAGCATACACATATTGAATTTGGGCACCTAAAATATCGATTTTCTGTATGTTATGGGCCTGTATTTTGAAAATACTCTAACACGGAGTAGGCATGTACAGATCGCTTCTGGGACCCCAAAATATCGAATTTTCGGGTGTTTTGGGCCTGAATTTGTGATATCGACTTTGGGCACCTAAAATATCAATTTTTAGCATGTTTTGGGCCTATATTTTGAAAATATTCTAGCACTGAGTAGGCATGTACAGATCGCTTCTAGACCCCAAAATATCGAATTTTAGGGTGTTTTGAGCCTGAATTTGAGATATAAACGGGTAAAGAAGATGCTTGCACATATCGACTTTGGACACTTAAAATATCGATTTTTAGCATGTTTTGAGACTATATTTTGAAAACATTCTAGCACTGAGTAGGCATGTGCAGATCGCTTCTGGGACCACAAAATATCGAATTTGCGGGTGTTTTGAGCCTGAATTTGAGATATAAACGGGTAAAAAAGATGCATGAACCTATCGACTTTTGGGCACCTAAAATATCGATTTTGAGCATGTTTTGGGTCTGTATCTTGAAAACATTCTAACTAGGAGTAGGCATGTACAGATCGCTTCTGGGACCCCAAAATATCGAAATTTCGGGTGTTTTGTGCCTGAATTTGAGATATCGACTTTGGGCACCTAAAAATATCGATTTTTAGCATGTTTTAGGCCTACATTTTGAAAATATTCTAGCACTAAGTAGACATGTTCAGATCGCTTCTGGAACCCCAAAATATCGAGTTTGCGGGTGTTTTGGGTCTGAATTTGAGATATCGTCTTTGGGCACCTAAAATATCGATTTTTAGCATGTTTTGGGCCCATACTTTGAAAATATTCTAGCACTAAGTAGGCATGTACAGATCGCTTCTGGGACCCCAAAATATCGAATTTTTGGGTGTTTTGAGCCTGAATTAGAGATATAAACGGGTACAGAAAATACATGCACATATCGACTTTGGACACATAAAATATCGATTTTTAGCATGTTTTGAGCCTATATTTTGAAAACATTCTAGCACTGAGTAGGCATGTATAGATCGCTTCTGGGACCCCAAAATATCGAATTTTCGGGTGTTTTGGGCCTGAATTTGAGATATCGACTTTGAGCACCTAAAATATCGATTTTTAGCATGTTTTGGTCCTATATTTTGAAAATATTCTAGCACTAAGTAGGCATGTACAGATCACTTCTGGGACCCCAAAATATCGAATTTTCGGGTGTTTTGAGCCTGAATTTGAGATATAAACGGGTACAGAAAATGAATGCACATATCAACTTTGGACACTTAAAATATCGATTTTTAGCATGTTTTGAGCCTATATTTTGAAAACATTCTAGTACTGAGTAGGCATGTACAGATCGCTTATGGGACCCCAAAATATCGAAATTTCGGGTGTTTTGTGCCTGAATTTGAGATATCGACTTTGGGCACCTAAAATATCGATTTTTAGCATGTTTTGGGCCCATACTTTGAAAATATTCTAGCACTAAGTAGACATGTACAGATCACTTCTGGGACCCCAAAATATCGAATTTTCGGGTGTTTTGAGCCTGAATTTGAGATATAAACGGGTACAGAAAATACATACACTTATCGACTTTGGACACTTATAATATCGATTTTTAGCATGTTTTGAGCCTATATTTTGAAAACATTCTAGCACTGAGTAGGCATGTACAGATCGTTTCTGAGACCCATAAATATCGAATTTTCGGGTGTTTTGGGACTGAATTTGAGATATCGACTTTAGTTACCTAAAATATCGATTTTTAGCATGTTTTGAGCCTATATTTAAAAAATATTCTAGCATTGAGTAGGCATGTACAGATCGCTTCTGGGACCCCAAAATATCGAATTTTCGGGTGTTTTGAGCCTGAATTTGAGATATAAATGGGTACAGAAGATGCATAAACCTATCGACTTTTGGGCACCTAAAATATCCATTTTGAGCATGTTTTGGGTCTGTATCTTGAAAACATTCTAACTAGGAGTAGGCATGTACAGATCGCTTCTGGGACCCCAAAATATCGAATTTTAGCGTGTTTTGAGCCTGAATTTGAGATATAAACGGGTACAGAAGATGAATGCACATATCGACTTTGGACACTTAAAATATCGATTTTTAGCATGTTTTGAGCCTATATTTTGAAAACATTCTAACACTGAGTAGGCATGTACAGATCGCTTCTGGGACCACAAAATATCGAATTTCCGGGTGTTTTGAGCCTGAATTTGAGATATAAACGGGTACAGAAGATGAATGCACATATCGACTTTGGACACTTAAAATATCGATTTTTAGCATGTTTTGAGCCTATATTTTGAAAACATTCTAGCACTGAGTAGGCATGTACAGATCGCTTCTGGGACCACAAAATATCGAATTTCCGGGTGTTTGGAGCCTGAATTTGAGATATAAACAGGTACAGAAGATGCATGTACATATCGACTTTTGGGCACCTAAAAGATCGATTTTCGGTATGTTTTGGGCCTGTATTTTGAAAATACTCTAACACGGAGAAGGCATGTACAGATCGCTTCTGGGACCCCAAAATATCGAAATTTCGGGTGTTTTGTGCCTGAATTTGAGATATCGACTTTGGGCACCTAAAAATATCGATTTTTAGCATGTTTTAGGCCTACATTTTGAAAATATTCTAGCACTAAGTAGACATGTATAGATCGCTTCTGGAACCCCAAAATATCGAATTTGCTGGTGTTTTGGGTCTGAATTTGAGATATCGTTTTTGGGCACCTAAAATATCGATTTTTAGCATGTTTTGGGCCCATACTTTGAAAATATTCTAGCACTAAGTAGGCATGTACAGATCGCTTCTGGGACCCCAAAATATCGAATTTTCGGGTGTTTTGAGCCTGAATTTGAGATATAAACGGGTACAGAAAATACATGCACATATCGACTTTGGACACTTAAAATATCGATTTTTAGCATGTTTTGAGCCTATATTTTGAAAACATTCTAGCACTGAGTAGGCATGTACAGATCGCTTCTGGGATCCAAAAATATCGAATTTTCGGGTTTTTTGGGCCTAAATTTGAGATATCGACTTTGGGCACCTAAAATATCGATTTTTAGCATGTTTTGGGCCTATATTTTGAAAATATTCTAGCACTGACTAGGCATGTACAGATCGCTTCTGGGACCCCAAAATATCGAATTTTCGGGTGTTTTGAGCCTGAATTTGAGATATAAACGGGTACAGAAGATGAATGAACCTATCGACTTTTGGGCACCTAAAATATCGATTTTGAGCATGTTTTGGGTCTGTATTTTGAAAACATTCTTACTAGGAGTAGGCATGTACAGATCGCTTCTGGGACCACAAAATATCGTATTTTCGGGTGTTTTGGGCCTGAATTTGAGATATCGACTTAGGGCACCTAAAATATCAATTTTTAGCATGTTTTAGGCCTATATTTTGAAAATATTCTAGCACTGAGTAGGCATGTACAGATTGCTTCTAGACCCCAAAATATCGAATTTTAGGGTGTTTTGAGCCTGAATTTGAGATATAAACGGGTACAGAAGATTAATGCACATATCGACTTTGGACACTTAAGATATCGATTTTAAGCATGTTTTGAGCCTATATTTTGAAAACATTATAGCACTGAGTAGGCATGTACAGATCGCTTCTGGGACCACAAAATATCGAATTTTCGGGTGTTTGGAGCCTGAATTTGAGATATAAACGGGTACAGAAGATGCATGTACATATCGACTTTTGGGCCCCTAAAAGATCGATTTTCGTTATGTTTTGGGACTGTATTTTGAAAGTACTCTAACACGGAGAAGGCATGTACAGATCGCTTCTGGGACCCCAAAATATCGAAATTTCGGGTGTTTTGTGCCTGAATTTGAGATATCGACTTTGGACACCTAAAATATCGATTTTTAGCATGTTTTGGGCCCATACTTTGAAAATATTCTAGCACTAAGTAGACATGTACAGATCGCTTCTGGGACCCCAAAATATCGAATTTTCGGGTGTTTTGAGACTGAATTTGAGATATAAACGGGTACAGAAAATACATACACTTATCGACTTTGGACACTTATAATATCGATTTTTAGCATGTTTTGAGCCTATATTTTGAAAACATTTTAGCACTGAGTAGGCATGTACAGATCGTTTCTGAGACCCATAAATATCGAATTTTCGGGTGTTTTGGGACTGAATTTGAGATATCGACTTTGGTTACCTAAAATATCGATTTTTAGCATGTTTTGAGCCTATATTTAAAAAATATTCTAGCATTGAGTAGGCATGTACAGATCGCTTCTGGGACCCCAAAATATCGAATTTTCGGGTGTTTTGAGCCTGAATTTGAGATATAAATGGGTACAGAAGATGCATAAACCTATCGACTTTTGGGCACCTAAAATATCCATTTTGAGCATGTTTTGGGTCTGTATCTTGAAAACATTCTAACTAGGAGTAGGCATGTACAGATCGCTTCTGGGACCCCAAAATATCGAATTTTAGGGTGTTTTGAGCCTGAATTTGAGATATAAACGGGTACAGAAGATGAATGCACATATCGACTTTGGACACTTAAAATATCGATTTTTAGCATGTTTTGAGCCTATATTTTGAAAACATTCTAGCACTGAGTAGGCATGTACAGATCGCTTCTGGGACCACAAAATATCGAATTTCCGGGTGTTTGGAGCCTGAATTTGAGATATAAACGGGTACAGAAGATGCATATACATATCGACTTTTGGGCACCTAAAAGATCGATTTTCGGTATGTTTTAGGCCTGTATTTTGAAAATACTCTAACACGGAGAAGGCATGTACAGATCGCTTCTGGGACCCCAAAATATCGAAATTTCGGGTGTTTTGTGCCTGAATTTGAGATATCGACTTTGGGCACCTAAAAATATCGATTTTTAGCATGTTTTAGGCCTACATTTTGAAAATATTCTAGCACTAAGTAGACATGTACAGATCGCTTCTGGAACCCCAAAATATCAAATTTGCGGGTGTTTTGGGTCTGAATTTGAGATATCGTCTTTGGGCACCTAAAATATCGATTTTTAGCATGTTTTGGGCCCATACTTTGAAAATATTCTAGCACTGAGTAGGCATGTACAGATCGCTTCTAGACCCCAAAATATCGAATTTTAGGGTGTTTTGAGCCTGAATTTGAGATATAAACGGGTACAGAAAATACATGCACATATCGACTTTGGACACTTAAAATATCGATTTTTAGCATGTTTTGAGCCTATATTTTGAAAACATTCTAGCACTGAGTAGGCATGTACAGATCGCTTCTGGGACCCCAAAATATCGAATTTTCGGGTGTTTTGGGCCTGAATTTGAGATATCGACTTTGAGCACCTAAAATATCGATTTTTAGCATGTTTTGGGCCTATATTTTGAAAATATTCTAGCACTAAGTAGGCATGTACAGATCACTTCTGGGACCCCAAAATATCGAATTTTCGGGTGTTTTGAGCCTGAATTTGAGATATAAACGGGTACAGAAGATTAATGCACATATCGACTTTGGACACTTAAAATATCGATTTTTAGCATGTTTTGAGACTATATTTTGAAAACATTCTAGCACTAAGTAGGCATGTACAGATCGCTTCTGGGACCACAAAATATCGAATTTTCGGGTGTTTGGAGCCTGAATTTGAGATATAAACGGGTACAGAAGATGCATGTACATATCGACTTTTGGGCTCCTAAAAGATCGATTTTCGTTATGTTTTGGGACTGTATTTTGAAAGTACTCTAACACGGAGAAGGCATGTACAGATCGCTTCTGGGACCCCAAAATATCGAAATTTCGGGTGTTTTGTGCCTGAATTTGAGATATCGACTTTGGACACCTAAAATATCGATTTTTAGCATGTTTTGGGCCCATACTTTGAAAATATTCTAGCACTAAGTAGACATGTACAGATCGCTTCTGGGACCCCAAAATATCGAATTTTCGGGTGTTTTGAGCCTGAATTTGAGATATAAACGGGTACAGAAAATACATACACTTATCGACTTTGGACACTTATAATATCGATTTTTAGCATGTTTTGAGCCTATATTTTGAAAACATTTTAGCACTGAGTAGGCATGTACAGATCGTTTCTGAGACCCATAAATATCGAATTTTCGGGTGTTTTGGGACTGAATTTGAGATATCGACTTTGGTTACCTAAAATATCGATTTTTAGCATGTTTTGAGCCTATATTTAAAAAATATTCTAGCATTGAGTAGGCATGTACAGATCGCTTCTGGGACCCCAAAATATCGAATTTTCGGGTGTTTTGAGCCTGAATTTGAGATATAAATGGGTACAGAAGATGCATAAACCTATCGACTTTTGGGCACCTAAAATATCCATTTTGAGCATGTTTTGGGTCTGTATCTTGAAAACATTCTAACTAGGAGTAGGCATGTACAGATCGCTTCTGGGACCCCAAAATATCGAATTTTAGGGTGTTTTGAGCCTGAATTTGAGATATAAACGGGTACAGAAGATGAATGCACATATCGACTTTGGACACTTAAAATATCGATTTTTAGCATGTTTTGAGCCTATATTTTGAAAACATTCTAGCACTGAGTAGGCATGTACAGATCGCTTCTGGGACCACAAAATATCGAATTTCCGGGTGTTTGGAGCCTGAATTTGAGATATAAACGGGTACAGAAGATGCATATACATATCGACTTTTGGGCACCTAAAAGATCGATTTTCGGTATGTTTTAGGCCTGTATTTTGAAAATACTCTAACACGGAGAAGGCATGTACAGATCGCTTCTGGGACCCCAAAATATCGAAATTTCGGGTGTTTTGTGCCTGAATTTGAGATATCGACTTTGGGCACCTAAAAATATCGATTTTTAGCATGTTTTAGGCCTACATTTTGAAAATATTCTAGCACTAAGTAGACATGTACAGATCGCTTCTGGAACCCCAAAATATCAAATTTGCGGGTGTTTTGGGTCTGAATTTGAGATATCGTCTTTGGGCACCTAAAATATCGATTTTTAGCATGTTTTGGGCCCATACTTTGAAAATATTCTAGCACTGAGTAGGCATGTACAGATCGCTTCTAGACCCCAAAATATCGAATTTTAGGGTGTTTTGAGCCTGAATTTGAGATATAAACGGGTACAGAAAATACATGCACATATCGACTTTGGACACTTAAAATATCGATTTTTAGCATGTTTTGAGCCTATATTTTGAAAACATTCTAGCACTGAGTAGGCATGTACAGATCGCTTCTGGGACCCCAAAATATCGAATTTTCGGGTGTTTTGGGCCTGAATTTGAGATATCGACTTTGAGCACCTAAAATATCGATTTTTAGCATGTTTTGGGCCTATATTTTGAAAATATTCTAGCACTAAGTAGGCATGTACAGATCACTTCTGGGACCCCAAAATATCGAATTTTCGGGTGTTTTGAGCCTGAATTTGAGATATAAACGGGTACAGAAGATTAATGCACATATCGACTTTGGACACTTAAAATATCGATTTTTAGCATGTTTTGAGACTATATTTTGAAAACATTCTAGCACTGAGTAGGCATGTACAGATCGCTTCTGGGACCACAAAATATCGTATTTGCGGGTGTTTTGAGCCTGAATTTGATATATAAACGGGTACAAAAGATGCATGAACCTATCGACTTTTGGGCACGTAAAATATCGATTTTGAGCATGTTTTGGGTCTGTATCTTGAAAACATTCTAACTAGGAGTAGGCATGTACAGATCGCTTTTGGGACCCCAAAATATCGAATTTTAGGGTGTTTTGAGCCTGAATTTGAGATATAAACGGGTACAGAAGATGAATGCACATATCGACTTTTGACACTTAAAATATCGATTTTTAGCATGTTTTGAGACTATATTTTGAAAACATTTTAGCACTGAGTAGGCATGTACAGATCGTTTCTGAGACCCATAAATATCGAATTTTCGGGTGTTTTGGGACTGAATTTGAGATATCGACTTTGGTTACCTAAAATATCGATTTTTAGCATGTTTTGAGCCTATATTTAAAAAATATTCTAGCATTGAGTAGGCATGTACAGATCGCTTCTGGGACCCCAAAATATCGAATTTTCGGGTGTTTTGAGCCTGAATTTGAGATATAAATGGGTACAGAAGATGCATAAACCTATCGACTTTTGGGCACCTAAAATATCCATTTTGAGCATGTTTTGGGTCTGTATCTTGAAAACATTCTAACTAGGAGTAGGCATGTACAGATCGCTTCTGGGACCCCAAAATATCGAATTTTAGGGTGTTTTGAGCCTGAATTTGAGATATAAACGGGTACAGAAGATGAATGCACATATCGACTTTGGACACTTAAAATATCGATTTTTAGCATGTTTTGAGCCTATATTTTGAAAACATTCTAGCACTGAGTAGGCATGTACAGATCGCTTCTGGGACCACAAAATATCGAATTTCCGGGTGTTTGGAGCCTGAATTTGAGATATAAACGGGTACAGAAGATGCATATACATATCGACTTTTGGGCACCTAAAAGATCGATTTTCGGTATGTTTTAGGCCTGTATTTTGAAAATACTCTAACACGGAGAAGGCATGTACAGATCGCTTCTGGGACCCCAAAATATCGAAATTTCGGGTGTTTTGTGCCTGAATTTGAGATATCGACTTTGGGCACCTAAAAATATCGATTTTTAGCATGTTTTAGGCCTACATTTTGAAAATATTCTAGCACTAAGTAGACATGTACAGATCGCTTCTGGAACCCCAAAATATCAAATTTGAGGGTGTTTTGGGTCTGAATTTGAGATATCGTCTTTGGGCACCTAAAATATCGATTTTTAGCATGTTTTGGGCCCATACTTTGAAAATATTCTAGCACTGAGTAGGCATGTACAGATCGCTTCTAGACCCCAAAATATCGAATTTTAGGGTGTTTTGAGCCTGAATTTGAGATATAAACGGGTACAGAAAATACATGCACATATCGACTTTGGACACTTAAAATATCGATTTTTAGCATGTTTTGAGCCTATATTTTGAAAACATTCTAGCACTGAGTAGGCATGTACAGATCGCTTCTGGGACCCCAAAATATCGAATTTTCGGGTGTTTTGGGCCTGAATTTGAGATATCGACTTTGAGCACCTAAAATATCGATTTTTAGCATGTTTTGGGCCTATATTTTGAAAATATTCTAGCACTAAGTAGGCATGTACAGATCACTTCTGGGACCCCAAAATATCGAATTTTCGGGTGTTTTGAGCCTGAATTTGAGATATAAACGGGTACAGAAGATTAATGCACATATCGACTTTGGACACTTAAAATATCGATTTTTAGCATGTTTTGAGACTATATTTTGAAAACATTCTAGCACTGAGTAGGCATGTACAGATCGCTTCTGGGACCACAAAATATCGTATTTGCGGGTGTTTTGAGCCTGAATTTGATATATAAACGGGTACAAAAGATGCATGAACCTATCGACTTTTGGGCACGTAAAATATCGATTTTGAGCATGTTTTGGGTCTGTATCTTGAAAACATTCTAACTAGGAGTAGGCATGTACAGATCGCTTTTGGGACCCCAAAATATCGAATTTTAGGGTGTTTTGAGCCTGAATTTGAGATATAAACGGGTACAGAAGATGAATGCACATATCGACTTTTGACACTTAAAATATCGATTTTTAGCATGTTTTGAGACTATATTTTGAAAACATTCTAGCACTGAGTAGGCATGTACAGATCGCTTCTGGGACCACAAAATATCGAATTTCCGGGTGTTTGGAGCCTGAATTTGAGATATAAACGGGTACAAAAGATGCATGAACCTATCTACTTTTGGGCACCTAAAATATCGATTTTGAGCATGTTTTGGGTCTGTATCTTGAAAACATTCTAACTAGGAGTAGGCATGTACAGATCGCTTCTGGGACCCCAAAATATCGAATTTTAGGGTGTTTTGAGCCTGAATTTGAGATATAAACGGGTACAGAAGATGAATGCACATATCGACTTTGGACACTTAAAATATCGATTTTTAGCATGTTTTGAGCCTATATTTTGAAAACATTCTAGCACTGAGTAGGCATGTACAGATCGCTTCTGGGACGACAAAATATCGAATTTCCGGGTGTTTGGAGCCTGAATTTGAGATATAAACGGGTACAGAAGATGCATGTACATATCGACTTTTGGGCACCTAAAAGATCGATTTTCGGTATGTTTTGGGCCTGTATTTTGAAAATACTCTAACACGGAGAAGGCATGTACAGATCGCTTCTGGGACCCCAAAATATCGAAATTTCGGGTGTTTTGTGCCTGAATTTGAGATATAAACGGGTACAGAAAATACATGCACATATTGACTTTGGACACTTAAAATATCGATTTTTAGCATGTTTTGAGCCTATATTTTGAAAACATTCTAGCACTGAGTAGGCATGTACAGATCGCTTCTGGGACCCCAAAATATCGAATTTTCGGGTGTTTTGGGCCTGAATTTGAGATATCGACTTTGAGCACCTAAAATATCGATTTTTAGCATGTTTTGGGCCTATATTTTGAAAATATTCTAGCACTAAGTAGGCATGTACAGATCACTTCTGGGACCCCAAAATATCGAATTTTCGGGTATTTTGAGCCTGAATTTGAGATATAAACGGGTACAGAAAATGAATGCACATATCGACTTTGGACACTTAAAATATCGATTTTTAGCATGTTTTGAGCCTATATTTTGAAAACATTCTAGTACTGAGTAGGCATGTACAGATCGCTTCTGGGATCCAAAAATATCGAATTTTCGAGAGTTTTGGGCCTAAATTTGAGATATCGACTTTGGGCACCTAAAATATCGATTTTTAGCATGTTTTGGGCCTATATTTTGAAAATATTCTAGCACTGAGTAGGCATGTACAGATCGCTTCTGGGACACCAAAATATCGAATTTTCGGGTGTTTTGAGCCTGAATTTGAGATATAAAATGGTACAGAAGATGAATGAACCTATCGCCTTTTGGGCACCTAAAATATCGATTTTGAGCATGTTTTTGGTCTGTATTTTGAAAACTTTCTAACTAGGAGTAGGCATGTACAGATCGCTTCTAGGACCCAAAAATATCGTATTTTCGGGTGTTTTGAGGTTGAATTTCGGATATAAACGGGTGCAGAAGGAGCATACACATACTGACTTTGGGCACCTAAAATATCGATTTTCTGTATGTTTTGGGCCTGTATTTTGAAAATACTCTAACACGGAGTAGGCATGTACAGATCGCTTCTGGGACCCCAAAATATCGAATTTTCGGGTGTTTTGGGCCTGAATTTGAGATATCGACTTTGGGCACCTAAAATATCAATTTTTAGCATGTTTTGGGCCTATATTTTGAAAATATTCTAGCACTGAGTAGGCATGTACAGATCGCTTCTAGACTCCAAAATATCGAATTTTAGGGTGTTTTGAGCCTGAATTTGAGATATAAACGGGTACAGAAGATGAATGCACATATCTGATTTGTACACTTAAAATATCGATTTTTAGCATGTTTTGAGACTATATTTTGAAAACATTCTAGCACTGAGTAGGCATGTACAGATCGCTTCTGGGACCACAAAATATCGAATTTGCGGGTGTTTTGAGCCTGAATTTGAGATATAAACGGGTACAAAAGATGCATGAACCTATCGACTTTTGGGCACCTAAAATATCGATTTTGAGCATGTTTTGGGTCTGTATCTTGAAAACATTCTAACTAGGAGTAGGCATGTACAGATCGCTTCTGGGACCCCAAAATATCGAATTTTCGGGTTTTTTGAGCCTGAATTTGACATATAAACAAGTACAGAAGATGAATGCACATATCGACTTTGGACACTTAAAATATCGAATTTTAGCATGTTTTGAGCCTATATTTTAAAAGCATTCTAGCACTGAGTAGGCATGTACAGATCGCTTCTGGGACCCCAAAATATCGAATTTTCGGGTGTTTGGAGCCTGAATTTGAGATATAAACGGGTACAGAAAATACATGCACATATCGACTTTGGACACTTAAAATATCGATTATTAGCATGTTTTGACCCTATATTTTGAAAACATTCTAGCACTGAGTAGGCATGTACAGATCGCTTCTGGAACCCCAAAATATCGAATTTGCGGGTGTTTTGGGTCTGAATTTGAGATATCGTTTTTGGGCACCTAAAATATCGATTTTTAGCATGTTTTGGGCCCATACTTTGAAAATATTCTAGCACTAAGTAGGCATGTACAGATCGCTTCTGGGACCCCAAAATATCGAATTTTCGGGTGTTTTGAGCCTGAATTTGAGATATAAACGGGTACAGAAAATACATGCACATATTGACTTTGGACACTTAAAATATCGATTTTTAGCATGTTTTGAGCCTATATTTTGAAAACATTCTAGCACTGAGTAGGCATGTACAGATCGCTTCTGGGACCCCAAAATATCGAATTTTCGGGTGTTTTGGGCCTGAATTTGAGATATCGACTTTGAGCACCTAAAATATCGATTTTTAGCATGTTTTGGGCCTATATTTTGAAAATATTCTAGCACTAAGTAGGCATGTACAGATCACTTCTGGGACCCCAAAATATCGAATTTTCGGGTGTTTTGAGCCTGAATTTGAGATATAAACGGGTACAGAAAATGAATGCACATATCGACTTTGGACACTTAAAATATCGATTTTTAGCATGTTTTGAGCCTATATTTTGAAAACATTCTAGTACTGAGTAGGCATGTACAGATCGCTTCTGGGATCCAAAAATATCGAATTTTCGGGAGTTTTGGGCCTAAATTTGAGATATCGACTTTGGGCACCTAAAATATCGATTTTTAGCATGTTTTGGGCCTATATTTTGAAAATATTCTAGCACTGAGTAGGCATGTACAGATCGCTTCTGGGACCCCAAAATATCGAATTTTCGGGTGTTTTGAGCCTGAATTTGAGATATAAACGGGTACAGAAGATGAATGAACCTATCGACTTTTGGGCACCTAAAATATCGATTTTGAGCATGTTTTGGGTCTGTATTTTGAAAACATTCTTACTAGGAGTAGGCATGTACAGATCGCTTCTAGGACCCAAAAATATCGTATTTTCGGGTGTTTTGAGGTTGAATTTCGGATATAAACGGGTGCAGAAGGAGCATACACATATTGACTTTGGGCAACTAAAATATCGATTTTCTGTATGTTTTGGGCCTGTATTTTGAAAATACTCTAACACGGAGTAGGCATGTACAGATCGCTTCTGGGACCCCAAAATATCGAATTTTCGGGTGTTTAGGGCCTGAATTTGAGATATCGACTTATGGCACCTAAAATATCAATTTTTAGCATGTTTTAGGCCTATATTTTAAAAATATTCTAGCACTGAGTAGGCATGTACAGATTGCTTCTAGACCCCAAAATATCGAATTTTAGGGCGTTTTGAGCCTGAATTTGAGATATAAACGGGTACAGAAGATGAATGCACATATCGACTTTGGACACTTAAAATATCGATTTTAAGCATGTTTTGAGCCTACATTTTGAAAACATTATAGCACTGAGTAGGCATGTACAGATCGCTTCTGGGACCACAAAATATCGAATTTTCGTTTGTTTGGAGCCTGAATTTGAGATATAAACGGGTACAGAAGATGCATGTACATATCGACTTTTGGGCCCCTAAAAGATCGATTTTCGTTATGTTTTGGGACTGTATTTTGAAAGTACTCTAACACGGAGAAGGCATGTACAGATCGCTTCTGGGACCCCAAAATATCGAAATTTCGGGTGATTTGTGCCTGAATTTGAGATATCGACTTTGGGCACCTAAAATATCGATTTTTAGCATGTTTTGGGCCCATACTTTGAAAATATTCTAGCACTAAGTAGACATGTACAGATCGCTTCTGGGACCCCAAAAATATCGAATTTTCGGGTGTTTTGAGCCTGAATTTGAGATATAAACGGGAACAGAAAATACATACACATATCGACGTTGGACACTTAAAATATCGATTTTTAGCATGTTTTGGTTCTGTATCTTGAAAACATTCTAACTAGGAGTAGGCATGTACAGATCGCTTCTGGGACCCAAAAATATCGAATTTTAGGGTGTTTTAAGCCTGAATTTGAGATATAAACGGGTACAGAAGATGAATGCACATATCGACTTTGGACACTTAAAATATCGATTTTTAGCATGTTTTGAGCCTATATTTTGAAAACATTCTAGCACTGAGTAGGCATGTACAGATCGCTTCTGGGACCACAAAATATCGAATTTCCGGGTGTTTGGAGCCTGAATTTGAGATATAAACGGGTACAGAAGATGCATTTACATATCGACTTTTGGGCACCTAAAAGATCGATTTTCGGTATGTTTTGGGCCTGAATTTTGAAAATACTCTAAAACGGAGAAAGCATGTACAGATCGCTTCTGGGACCCCAAAATATCGAAATTTCGGGTGTTTTGTGCATGAATTTGAGATATCGACTTTGGGCACCTAAAAATATCGATTTTTAGCATGTTTTTGGCCTATATTTTAAAAATATTCTAGCACTAAGTAGACATGTACAGATCACTTCTGGGACCCCAAAATATCGAATTTTCGGGTTTTTTGAGCCTGAATTTGACATATAAACAAGTACAGAAGATGAATGCACATATCGACTTTGGACACTTAAAATATCGATTTTTAGCATGTTTTGAGCATATCTTTGGAAAACATTCTAGCACTGAGTAGGCATGTACAGATCGCTTCTGGGACCACAAAATATCGAATTTCCGGGTGTTTGGAGCCTGAATTTGAGATATAAACGGGTACAGAAGATGCATTTACATATCGACTTTTGGGCACCTAAAAGATCGATTTTCGGTATGTTTTGGGCCTGAATTTTGAAAATACTCTAAAACGGAGAAAGCATGTACAGATCGCTTCTGGGACCCCAAAATATCGAAATTTCGGGTGTTTTGTGCATGAATTTGAGATATCGACTTTGGGCACCTAAAAATATCGATTTTTAGCATGTTTTTGGCCTATATTTTAAAAATATTCTAGCACTAAGTAGACATGTACAGATCACTTCTGGGACCCCAAAATATCGAATTTTCGGGTTTTTTGAGCCTGAATTTGACATATAAACAAGTACAGAAGATGAATGCACATATCGACTTTGGACACTTAAAATATCGATTTTTAGCATGTTTTGAGCCTATATTTTAAAAGCATTCTAGCACTGAGTAGGCATGTACAGATCGCTTCTGGGACCCCAAAATATCGAATTTTCGGGTGTTTGGAGCCTGAATTTGAGATATAAACGGGTACAGAAAATACATGCACATATCGACTTTGGACACTTAAAATATCGATTATTAGCATGTTTTGACCCTATATTTTGAAAACATTCTAGCACTGAGTAGGCATGTACAGATCGCTTCTGGAACCCCAAAATATCGAATTTGCGGGTGTTTTGGGTCTGAATTTGAGATATCGTTTTTGGGCACCTAAAATATCGATTTTTAGCATGTTTTGGGCCCATACTTTGAAAATATTCTAGCACTAAGTAGGCATGTACAGATCGCTTCTGGGACCCCAAAATATCGAATTTTCGGGTGTTTTGAGCCTGAATTTGAGATATAAACGGGTACAGAAAATACATGCACATATTGACTTTGGACACTTAAAATATCGATTTTTAGCATGTTTTGAGCCTATATTTTGAAAACATTCTAGCACTGAGTAGGCATGTACAGATCGCTTCTGGGACCCCAAAATATCGAATTTTCGGGTGTTTTGGGCCTGAATTTGAGATATCGACTTTGAGCACCTAAAATATCGATTTTTAGCATGTTTTGGGCCTATATTTTGAAAATATTCTAGCACTAAGTAGGCATGTACAGATCACTTCTGGGACCCCAAAATATCGAATTTTCGGGTGTTTTGAGCCTGAATTTGAGATATAAACGGGTACAGAAAATGAATGCACATATCGACTTTGGACACTTAAAATATCGATTTTTAGCATGTTTTGAGCCTATATTTTGAAAACATTCTAGTACTGAGTAGGCATGTACAGATCGCTTCTGGGATCCAAAAATATCGAATTTTCGGGAGTTTTGGGCCTAAATTTGAGATATCGACTTTGGCCACCTAAAATATCGATTTTTATCATGTTTTGGGCCTATATTTTGAAAATATTCTAGCACTGAGTAGGCATGTACAGATCGCTTCTGGGACCCCAAAATATCGAATTTTCGGGTGTTTTGAGCCTGAATTTGAGATATAAACGGGTACAGAAGATGAATGAACCTATCAACTTTTGGGCACCTAAAATATCGATTTTGAGCATGTTTTGGGTCTGTATTTTGAAAACATTCTTACTAGGAGTAGGCATGTACAGATCGCTTCTAGGACCCAAAAATATCGTATTTTCGGGTGTTTTGAGGTTGAATTTCGGATATAAACGGGTGCAGAAGGAGCATACACATATTGACTTTGGGCAACTAAAATATCGATTTTCTGTATGTTTTGGGCCTGTATTTTGAAAATACTCTAACACGGAGTAGGCATGTACAGATCGCTTCTGGGACCCCAAAATATCGAATTTTCGGGTGTTTAGGGCCTGAATTTGAGATATCGACTTATGGCACCTAAAATATCGATTTTTAGCATGTTTTGTGCCCATACTTTGAAAATATTCTAGCACTAAGTAGGCATGTACAGATCGCTTCTGGGACCCCAAAATATCGAATTTTCGGGTGTTTTGAGCCTGAATTTGAGATATAAACGGGTACAGAAAATACATGCACATATTGACTTTGGACACTTAAAATATCGATTTTTAGCATGTTTTGAGCCTATATTTTGAAAACATTCTAGCACTGAGTAGGCATGTACAGATCGCTTCTGGGACCCCAAAATATCGAATTTTCGGGTGTTTTGGGCCTGAATTTGAGATATCGACTTTGAGCACCTAAAACATCGATTTTTAGCATGTTTTGGGCCTATATTTTGAAAATATTCTAGCACTAAGTAGGCATGTACAGATCACTTCTGGGACCCCAAAATATCGAATTTTCGGGTGTTTTGAGCCTGAATTTGAGATATAAACGGGTACAGAAAATGAATGCACATATCGACTTTGGACACTTAAAATATCGATTTTTAGCATGTTTTGAGCCTATATTTTGAAAACATTCTAGTACTGAGTAGGCATGTACAGATCGCTTCTGGGATCCAAAAATATCGAATTTTCGGGAGTTTTGGGCCTAAATTTGAGATATCGACTTTGGCCACCTAAAATATCGATTTTTAGCATGTTTTGGGCCTATATTTTGAAAATATTCTAGCACTGAGTAGGCATGTACAGATCGCTTCTGGGACCCCAAAATATCGAATTTTCGGGTGTTTTGAGCCTGAATTTGAGATATAAACGGGTACAGAAGATGAATGAACCTATCAACTTTTGGGCACCTAAAATATCGATTTTGAGCATGTTTTGGGTCTGTATTTTGAAAACATTCTTACTAGGAGTAGGCATGTACAGATCGCTTCTAGGACCCAAAAATATCTTATTTTCGGGTGTTTTGAGGTTGAATTTCGGATATAAACGGGTGCAGAAGGAGCATACACATATTGACTTTGGGCAACTAAAATATCGATTTTCTGTATGTTTTGGGCCTGTATTTTGAAAATACTCTAACACGGAGTAGGCATGTACAGATCGCTTCTGGGACCCCAAAATATCGAATTTTCGGGTGTTTAGGGCCTGAATTTGAGATATCGACTTATGGCACCTAAAATATCAATTTTTAGCATGTTTTAGACCTATATTTTAAAAATATTCTAGCACTGAGTAGGCATGTACAGATTGCTTCTAGACCCCAAAATATCGAATTTTAGGGCGTTTTGAGCCTGAATTTGAGATATAAACGGGTACAGAAGATGAATGCACATATCGACTTTGGACACTTAAAATATCGATTTTAAGCATGTTTTGAGCCTATATTTTGAAAACATTATAGCACTGAGTAGGCATGTACAGATCGCTTCTGGGACCACAAAATATCGAATTTTCGTTTGTTTGGAGCCTGAATTTGAGATATAAACGGGTACAGAAGATGCATGTACATATCGACTTTTGGGCCCCTAAAAGATCGATTTTCGTTATGTTTTGGGACTGTATTTTGAAAGTACTCTAACACGGAGAAGGCATGTACAGATCGCTTCTGGGACCCCAAAATATCGAAATTTCGGGTGATTTGTGCCTGAATTTGAGATATCGACTTTGGGCACCTAAAATATCGATTTTTAGCATGTTTTGGGCCCATACTTTGAAAATATTCTAGCACTAAGTAGACATGTACAGATCGCTTCTGGGACCCCAAAAATATCGAATTTTCGGGTGTTTGGAGCCTGAATTTGAGATATAAACGGGTACAGAAAATACATGCACATATCGACTTTGGACACTTAAAATATCGATTATTAGCATGTTTTGACCCTATATTTTGAAAACATTCTAGCACTGAGTAGGCATGTACAGATCGCTTCTGGAACCCCAAAATATCGAATTTGCGGGTGTTTTGGGTCTGAATTTGAGATATCGTTTTTGGGCACCTAAAATATCGATTTTTAGCATGTTTTGGGCCCATACTTTGAAAATATTCTAGCACTAAGTAGGCATGTACAGATCGCTTCTGGGACCCCAAAATATCGAATTTTCGGGTGTTTTGAGCCTGAATTTGAGATATAAACGGGTACAGAAAATACATGCACATATTGACTTTGGACACTTAAAATATCGATTTTTAGCATGTTTTGAGCCTATATTTTGAAAACATTCTAGCACTGAGTAGGCATGTACAGATCGCTTCTGGGACCCCAAAATATCGAATTTTCGGGTGTTTTGGGCCTGAATTTGAGATATCGACTTTGAGCACCTAAAATATCGATTTTTAGCATGTTTTGGGCCTATATTTTGAAAATATTCTAGCACTAAGTAGGCATGTACAGATCACTTCTGGGACCCCAAAATATCGAATTTTCGGGTGTTTTGAGCCTGAATTTGAGATATAAACGGGTACAGAAAATGAATGCACATATCGACTTTGGACACTTAAAATATCGATTTTTAGCATGTTTTGAGCCTATATTTTGAAAACATTCTAGTACTGAGTAGGCATGTACAGATCGCTTCTGGGATCCAAAAATATCGAATTTTCGGGAGTTTTGGGCCTAAATTTGAGATATCGACTTTGGCCACCTAAAATATCGATTTTTATCATGTTTTGGGCCTATATTTTGAAAATATTCTAGCACTGAGTAGGCATGTACAGATCGCTTCTGGGACCCCAAAATATCGAATTTTCGGGTGTTTTGAGCCTGAATTTGAGATATAAACGGGTACAGAAGATGAATGAACCTATCAACTTTTGGGCACCTAAAATATCGATTTTGAGCATGTTTTGGGTCTGTATTTTGAAAACATTCTTACTAGGAGTAGGCATGTACAGATCGCTTCTAGGACCCAAAAATATCGTATTTTCGGGTGTTTTGAGGTTGAATTTCGGATATAAACGGGTGCAGAAGGAGCATACACATATTGACTTTGGGCAACTAAAATATCGATTTTCTGTATGTTTTGGGCCTGTATTTTGAAAATACTCTAACACGGAGTAGGCATGTACAGATCGCTTCTGGGACCCCAAAATATCGAATTTTCGGGTGTTTAGGGCCTGAATTTGAGATATCGACTTATGGCACCTAAAATATCGATTTTTAGCATGTTTTGTGCCCATACTTTGAAAATATTCTAGCACTAAGTAGGCATGTACAGATCGCTTCTGGGACCCCAAAATATCGAATTTTCGGGTGTTTTGAGCCTGAATTTGAGATATAAACGGGTACAGAAAATACATGCACATATTGACTTTGGACACTTAAAATATCGATTTTTAGCATGTTTTGAGCCTATATTTTGAAAACATTCTAGCACTGAGTAGGCATGTACAGATCGCTTCTGGGACCCCAAAATATCGAATTTTCGGGTGTTTTGGGCCTGAATTTGAGATATCGACTTTGAGCACCTAAAACATCGATTTTTAGCATGTTTTGGGCCTATATTTTGAAAATATTCTAGCACTAAGTAGGCATGTACAGATCACTTCTGGGACCCCAAAATATCGAATTTTCGGGTGTTTTGAGCCTGAATTTGAGATATAAACGGGTACAGAAAATGAATGCACATATCGACTTTGGACACTTAAAATATCGATTTTTAGCATGTTTTGAGCCTATATTTTGAAAACATTCTAGTACTGAGTAGGCATGTACAGATCGCTTCTGGGATCCAAAAATATCGAATTTTCGGGAGTTTTGGGCCTAAATTTGAGATATCGACTTTGGCCACCTAAAATATCGATTTTTAGCATGTTTTGGGCCTATATTTTGAAAATATTCTAGCACTGAGTAGGCATGTACAGATCGCTTCTGGGACCCCAAAATATCGAATTTTCGGGTGTTTTGAGCCTGAATTTGAGATATAAACGGGTACAGAAGATGAATGAACCTATCAACTTTTGGGCACCTAAAATATCGATTTTGAGCATGTTTTGGGTCTGTATTTTGAAAACATTCTTACTAGGAGTAGGCATGTACAGATCGCTTCTAGGACCCAAAAATATCTTATTTTCGGGTGTTTTGAGGTTGAATTTCGGATATAAACGGGTGCAGAAGGAGCATACACATATTGACTTTGGGCAACTAAAATATCGATTTTCTGTATGTTTTGGGCCTGTATTTTGAAAATACTCTAACACGGAGTAGGCATGTACAGATCGCTTCTGGGACCCCAAAATATCGAATTTTCGGGTGTTTAGGGCCTGAATTTGAGATATCGACTTATGGCACCTAAAATATCAATTTTTAGCATGTTTTAGACCTATATTTTAAAAATATTCTAGCACTGAGTAGGCATGTACAGATTGCTTCTAGACCCCAAAATATCGAATTTTAGGGCGTTTTGAGCCTGAATTTGAGATATAAACGGGTACAGAAGATGAATGCACATATCGACTTTGGACACTTAAAATATCGATTTTAAGCATGTTTTGAGCCTATATTTTGAAAACATTATAGCACTGAGTAGGCATGTACAGATCGCTTCTGGGACCACAAAATATCGAATTTTCGTTTGTTTGGAGCCTGAATTTGAGATATAAACGGGTACAGAAGATGCATGTACATATCGACTTTTGGGCCCCTAAAAGATCGATTTTCGTTATGTTTTGGGACTGTATTTTGAAAGTACTCTAACACGGAGAAGGCATGTACAGATCGCTTCTGGGACCCCAAAATATCGAAATTTCGGGTGATTTGTGCCTGAATTTGAGATATCGACTTTGGGCACCTAAAATATCGATTTTTAGCATGTTTTGGGCCCATACTTTGAAAATATTCTAGCACTAAGTAGACATGTACAGATCGCTTCTGGGACCCCAAAAATATCGAATTTTCGGGTGTTTTGAGCCTGAATTTGAGATATAAACGGGAACAGAAAATACATACACATATCGACGTTGGACACTTAAAATATCGATTTTTAGCATGTTTTGGTTCTGTATCTTGAAATCATTCTAACTAGGAGTAGGCATGTACAGATCGCTTCTGGGACCCCAAAATATCGAATTTTAGGGTGTTTTGAGCCTGAATTTGAGATATAAACGGGTACAGAAGATGAATGCACATATCGACTTTGGACACTTAAAATATCGATTTTTAGCATGTTTTGAGCCTATATTTTGAAAACATTCTAGCACTGAGTAGGCATGTACAGATCGCTTCTGGGACCACAAAATATCGAATTTCCGGGTGTTTGGAGCCTGAATTTGAGATATAAACGGGTACAGAAGATGCATGTACATATCGACTTTTGGGCACCTAAAAGATCGATTTTCGGTATGTTTTGGGCCTGAATTTTAAAAATACTCTAAAACGGAGAAAGCATGTACAGATCGCTTCTGGGACCCCAAAATATCGAAATTTCGGGTGTTTTGTGCATGAATTTGAGATATCGACTTTGGGCACCTAAAAATATCGATTTTTAGCATGTTTTAGGCCTATATTTTGAAAATATTCTAGCACTAAGTAGACATGTACAGATCACTTCTGGGACCCCAAAATATCGAATTTTCGGGTTTTTTGAGCCTGAATTTGACATATAAACAAGTACAGAAGATGAATGCACATATCGACTTTGGACACTTAAAATATCGATTTTTAGCATGTTTTGAGCCTATATTTTAAAAGCATTCTAGCACTGAGTAGGCATGTACAGATCGCTTCTGGGACCCCAAAATATCAAATTTTCGGGTGTTTTGGGCCTGAATTTGAGATATCGACTTTGAGCACCTAAAATATCGATTTTTAGCATGTTTTGGGCATATATTTTGAAAATATTCTAGCACTAAGTAGGCATGTACAGATCACTTCTGGGACCCCAAAATATCTAATTTTCGGGTGTTTTGAGCCTGAATTTGAAATATAAACGGGTACAGAAAATGAATGCACATATCGACTTTGGACACTTAAAATATCAATTTTTAGCATGTTTTGAGCCTATATTTTGAAAACATTCTAGTACTGAGTAGGCATGTACAGATCGCTTCTGGGATCCAAAAATATCGAATTTTCGGGTGTTTTGGGCCTAAATTTGAGATATCGACTTAGGGCAACTAAAATATCGATTTTTAGCATGTTTTGGGCCTATATTTTGAAAATATTCTAGCACTGAGTAGGCATGTACAGATCGTTTCTGGGACCCCAAAATATCGAATTTTCGGGTGTTTTGAGCCTGAATTTGAGATATAAACGGGTACAGAAGATGAATGAACCTATCGACTTTTGGGCACCTTAAATATCGATTTTGAGCATGTTTTGGATCTGTATTTTGAAAACATTCTAACTAGGAGTAGGCATGTACAGATCGCTTCTAGGACCCAAAAATATCGTATTTTCGGGTGTTTTGGGCCTGAATTTGAGATATCGACTTTCGGCACCTAAAATATCAATTTTTAGCATGTTTTGGGCCTATATTTTGAAAATATTCTAGCACTGAGTAGGCATGTACAGATCGCTTCTAGACCCCAAAATATCGAATTTTAGGGTGTTTTGAGCCTGAATTTGAGATATAAACGGGTACAGAAGATGAATGCACATATCGACTTTGGACACTTAAAATATCGATTTTTAGCATGTTTTGAGCCTATATTTTGAAAACATTATAGCACTGCGTAGGCAAGTACAGATTGCTTCTGGGACCCCAAAATATCGAATTTTTGGGTGTTTTGAGCCTGAATTTGAGATATAAAGGGGTACAGATAATGCAAAAACATATCGACTTTTGGGCACCTAAAATATCCATTTTGAGCATGTTTTGCGTCTGTATCTTGAAAAAAATTCTAACTAGGAGTAGGCATGTACAGATCGCTTCTGGGACCATAAAATATCGAATTTTCGGGTGTTTTGAGCCTGAATTTGAGATATTAACGGGTACAGAAGATAAATGCACATATCGACTTTGGACACTTAAAATATCGATTTTTAGCATGTTTTGAGCCTACATATTGAAAACATTCTAGCACTGAGTAGGCATTTACAGATCGCTTCTGGGATCCAACAATATCGAATTTTCGGGTGTTTTGGGCCTGAATTTGAGATATCGACATTGGGCACCTAAAATATCGATTTTTAGCATGTTTTGGGCTTATATTTTGAAAATATTCTAGCACTGAGTAGGCATGTACAGATCGCTTCTGGGACCCCAAAATATTGAATTTTCGGGTGTTTTGGGCCTGAATTTGAGATATCGACTTTTTGGCACCTAAAATATCGATTTTGAGCATGTTTTGGTTCTGTATCTTGAAAACATTCTAACTAGGAGTAGGCATGTACAGATCGCTTTTAGGACCCAAAAATATCGTATTTTTGGGTGTTTTGAGGTTGAATTTCGGATATAAACGGGTGCAGAAGATGCATACACATATTGACTTTGGGCACCTAAAATATCGATTTTTAGCATGTTTTGGGCCTGTATTTTGAAAATATTCTAACACGGAGTAGGCATGTACAGATCGCTTCTAGGACCCATAATTACCGAATTTTCGGGTGTTTTGAGCCTGAATTTGAGATATCGACTTTGGGCACCTAAAATATCGATTTTTAGCATGTTTTAGGCCTATATTTTGAAAATATTCTAGCACTAAGTAGGCATGTACAGATCACTTCTGGGACCCCAAAATATCGAATTTTCGGGTGTTTTGAGCCTGAATTTGAGATATAAACGGGTACAGAAGATGAATGCACATATCGACTTTGGACACTTAAAATATCGATTTTTAGCATGTTTTGAGCCTATATTTTGAAAACATTCTAGCACTGAGTAGGCATGTACAGATTGCTTCTGGGACCACAAAATATCGAATTTTCGGGTGTTTGGAGCCTGACTTTGAGATATAAACGGGTACAGAAGATGCATGCACATATCGACCTTTAGGCACCTAAAAGATCGATTTTCGGTATGTTTTGGGCCTGTATTTTGAAAATACTCTAACACGGAGTAGGTATGTACAGATCGCTTCTGGGACCCCAAAATATCGAATTTTAGGGTGTTTTGAGCCTGAATTTGAGATATTAACGGGTACAGAAAATACATGCACATATCGACTTTTGGGCACCTAAAATATCGATTTTGAGCATGTTTTGGTTCTGTATCTTGAAAACATTCTTGCACTGAGTAGGCATGTACAGATCGCTTCTGGGACCCCAAAATATCGAATTTTCGGGTGTTTTGGGCCTGAATTTAAGATATCGACTTTGAGCACCTGAAATATCGTTTTTTAGCATGTTTTGGGCCTATATTTTGAAAATATTCTAGCCCTAAGTAGGCATGTACAGATCACTTCTGGGACCCATAAATATCGAATTTTCGGGTGTTTTGGGCGTGAATTTGAGATATCGACTTTAGGCAACTAAAATATCGATTTTTAGCATGTTTTCGGCCTGTATCTGAGTCGGCATCTACAGATCGCTTCTGGGACCCCAAAATATCGAATTTTCGGGTGTTTTGAGCCTGAATTTGAGATATAAACGGGTACAGAAGATGAATGCACATATCGACTTCGGACACTTAAAATATCGATTTTTAGCATGTTTTGAGCCTATATTTTGAAAACATTCTAGCACTAAGTAGGCATATACAGATCGCTTCTGGAACCACAAAATATCGAATTTTCGGGTGTTTTGAGCCTGAATTTGAAATATAAACGGGTACAGAAGATGTATTCACATATCGACTTTTGGTCACCTAAAAGATCGATTTTCGGTATGTTTTGGGCCTGTATTTTGAAAATACTCTAACACGGAGTAGGCATGTACAGATCGCTTCTGGGACCCAAATATATCGAATTTTCGGGTGATTTGTGCCAGAATTTGAGATATCGACTTTGGGCACCTAAAATATCGATTTTCTGTATGTTTTGGGCCTGTATTTTGAAAATACTCTAACACGGTGTAGGCATGTAAAAATCGCTTCTAGGACCCCAAAATATCGAATTTTCGGGTGTTTCGAGCCTGAATTTGAGATATAAATGGGAACAGAATATACATGCACATATCGACTTTGGACTCTTAAAAATATCGATTTTTAGCATGTTTTGAGCCTATATTTTGAAAACATTCTAGCACTGAGTAGGCATGTACGGATCGCTTCTGGGACCCATAAATATCGAAATTTCGGGTGTTTTGGGCGTAAATTTGAGATATCGACTTTGGGCAACTAAAATATCGATTTTTAGCATGTTTTGAGCCTATATTTTAAAAATATTCCAGCACTGAGTAGGCATGTACAGATCGCTTCTGGGATCCAAAAATATCGAATTTTCGGGTGTTTTGAGCCTGAATTTGAGATATAAACGAGTACTGAAGATGCATGCACATATCGACTTTTGGACACCTAAAATATCGATATTAAGCATGCTTTTTGTCTGTATCTTGAAAACATTCTAACTAGGAGTAGGCATGTACAGATCGCTACTCGGACCCAAAAATAACGAATTTTCGGGTGTTTTGAGCCTGAATTTGAGTTATAAAAGGGTGCATAAGATGCATACACATACTGACTTTGGGCACCTAAAATATCGATTTTCAGCATGTTTTGGCCTGTGTATGGGTAGGCATCTACAGATCGCTTCTGGGACACCAAAATATTGAATTCTCGGGTGTTTGGTGCCTGAATTTGAGATATAAACGGGTACAGAAGATGCATGCACATATCGACTTTTGGGCACCTAAAAGATCGATTTTCATTATGTTTAGGGCCTGTATTTTGAAAATACTCTATCACGAAGTAGGCATGTACAGATCACTTCTGGGACACCAAAATATCGAATTTTCGGGTGTTTTGGGCCTGAATTTGAAATATCGACTTTGGTCACCAAAAATATCGATTTTTAGCATGTTTTGGGCGTATATTTTGAAAATATTCTAGCACTGAGTAGGCATGTACAGATCGCTTCTGGGACCCAAAAATATCGAATTTTCCGGTGTTTCTGAGGTTGACTTTGGGAAATAAACGGGTGCAGAAGATGCATACACATATTGACTTTGGGCACTAAAAATTTCGATTTTCAGCATGTTTTGGCCTGTATCTGAGTAGGCATGTACAGATCGCTTCTGGGACCCCAAAATATCGAGTTTTTGGGTGTTTGGGGCCTGAATTTGAGATATCGTCTTTGGGCACCTAAAATATCGATTTTTAGCATGTTTTGGGCCTATATTTTGAAAATATTCTAGCACTGAGTAGGCATGTACAGATCGCTTCTGGGACCCAAAAATATCGAACTTTCGGGTGTTTTGAGGTTAAATTTGAGATATAAACGGGTACTGAAGATGCATGCACATATTGACTTTTGGGCACCTAAAATATCGATTTTGAGCATGTTTTGGGTCTGTATCTTGAAAACAATCTAACTAGGAGTAGGCATGTACAGATCACTTCTAGGACCCAAAAATAATGAATTTTCGGGTGTTTTGAGCCTGAATTTGAGATATAAACAGGTACAGAAGATGCATGCACATATCGACTTTGGACACTTAAAATATCGATTTTTAGCATGTTTTGAGCCTATACTTTGAAAACATTCTAGCACTGAGTAGGCATGTACAGATCGCTTCTGGGACCCAAAAATATCGAATTTTCGGGTGTTTTCGAGGTTGAATTTGGGATATAAACGGGTGCAGATGATGCATACACATATTGACTTTGGGCACTTAAAATTTCGATTTTCAGCATGTTTTGGCCTGTATCTGAGTAGGCATGTACAGATCGCTTCTGGGATCCCAAAATATCGAATTTTCGGGTGTTTGGAGCCTCAATTTCAGATATAAAAGGGTACAGAAGATGCATACACATATCGACTTTTGGGCACCTAAAAGATCGATTTTCAGTATGTTTTGGGCCTGTATTTTGAAAATACTCTAACACGGAGTAGGCATGTACAGACCGCTTATGGGACCACAAAATATCGAATTTTCGGGTGTTTTGGGCCTGAATTTGAGATATCGACTTTGTGCACCTGAAATATCGATTTTTAGCATGTTTTAGGCTTATTTTTTGAAAACATTCAAGCACTGATTAGGCATGTACAGATCGCTTCTGGGACCCAAAAATATCGAATTTTCGGGTGGTTTGAGGTTGAATTTGGGATATAAACGGGTGCAGAAGATACATCCACATATCGACTTTTGGTCACCTAAAATATCGATTTTGAGCATGTTTTGGGTCTCTATCTTGAAAACATTCTAACTAGGAGTAGGCATGTACAGATCGCTTCTACGACCCAAAAAAAACGAATTTTCGGGTGTTTTGAGCCTGAATTTGAGATATAAACGGGTACATAAGATGCATGCACATATCGACTTTGGACATTCAAAATATCGATTTTTAGCATGCTTTGAGCCTATATATTGAAAACATTCTAGCACTGAGTAGGCATGTACAGATCACTTCAGTGACCCCAAAATATCGAATTTTCGGGTGGTTTTGAGGTTGAATTTGGGATATAAACGGGTGCAGAAGATACATGCACATATCGACTTTTGGGCACCTAAATGATCGATTTTCAGTATGTTTTGGGCCTGTATTTTGAAAATACTCTAACACGGAGTAGGCATGTACAGATCGCTTCTGGGACCCCAAAATATCGAATTTTCGGGTGTTTTGGGTCTGAATTTGAGATATCGACTTTGGGCACCTAAAATATCGATTTATAGCATGTTTTGGGCCTTTATTTTAAAAATATTCTAGCACTGAGTAGGCATGTACAGATCGCTTCTTTGACCACAAAATATCGAATTTTCGGGTGTTTTGAGCCTGAATTTGAGATGTAAACGGGTACTGAAGATGCATGCACATATCGACCTTTGGGAACCTAAAATATCGATTTTGAGCATGCTCTTTGTCTGTATCTTGAAAACATTCTAACTAGGACTAGGCATGTACAGATCGCTTCTCGGACCCAAAAATAACAAATTTTCGGGTGTTTTGAGCATGAATTCGATATATAAACGGGTACAGAAGATGCATCCACATATCGACTTTTGGGCACCTAAAAGATCGATTTTCAGTATGTTTAGGGCCTGTATTTTAAAAATACTCTAACACGGAGTAGGCATGTACAGATCACTTCTGGGACCACAAAAGATCGAATTTTCGGGTGTTTTGGGCCTCAATTTGAAATATCGACTTTGGGAACCTAAAATATCGATTTTTAGCATGTTTTGGGCCTATATTTTGAAAATATTCTAGCACTGAGTATGCAAGTACAGATCGCTTCTAGGACCCCAAAATATCGAATTTTCGGTGAGTTTTGAGGTTGAATTTAAGATATAAACGGGTACTGAAGATGCATGCACATATCGACTTTTGGGCACCTAAAATATCGATTTTGAGCATGTTTTGGGTCTGTATCTTGAAAACATTCTAACACGGAGTAGGCATGTACAGATCGCTTATAGGACCCAAAAATAATGAATTTTCGGGTGTTTTGAGCCTGAATTTGAGATATAAACGGGAGCAGAAGATGAATGCACATATCGACTTTGGACTCTTAAAATATCGATTTTTAGCATGTTTTAAGCCTATATTTTGAAAATATTCTAGCACTGAGTAGGCATGTACAGATCGCTTCTGGGACCCAAAAATATCGAATTTTCCGGTGTTTCTGAGGTTGACTTTGGGAAATAAACGGGTGCAGAAGATGCATACACATATTGACTTTGGGCACTAAAAATTTCGATTTTCAGCATGTTTTGTCCTGTATCTGAGTAGGCATGTACAGATCGCTTCTGGGACCACAAAATATCGAGTTTTTGGGTGTTTGGGGCCTGAATTTGAGATATCGTCTTTGGGCACCTAAAATATCGATTTTTAGCATGTTTTGGGCCTATATTTTGAAAATATTCTAGCATTGAGTAGGCATGTACAGATCGCTTCTGGGACCCAAAAATATCGAACTTTCGGGTGTTTTGAGGTTAAATTTGAGATATAAACGGGTACTGAAGATGCATGCACATATTGACTTTTGGGCACCTAAAATATCGATTTTGAGCATGTTTTGGGTCTGTATCTTGAAAACAATCTAACTAGGAGTAGGCATGTACAGATCACTTCTAGGACCAAAAAATAATGAATTTTCGGGTGTTTTGAGCCTGAATTTGAGATATAAACAGGTACAGAAGATGCATGCACATATCGACTTTGGACACTTAAAATATCGATTTTTAGCATGTTTTGAGCCTATACTTTGAAAACATTCTAGCAATGAGTAGGCATGTACAGATCGCTTCTGGGACCTAAAAATATCGAATTTTCGGGTGTTTTCGAGGTTGAATTTGGGATATAAACGGGTGCAGATGATGCATACACATATTGACTTTGGGCCCTTAAAATTTCGATTTTCAGCATGTTTTGGCCTGTATCTGAGTAGGCATGTACAGATCGCTTCTGGGATCCCAAAATATCGAATTTTCGGGTGTTTGGAGCCTCAATTTCAGATATAAAAGGGTACAGAAGATGCATGCACATATCGACTTTTGGGCACCTAAAAGATCGATTTTCAGTATGTTTTGGGCCTGTATTTTGAAAATACTCTAACACGGAGTAGGCATGTACAGACCGCTTATGGGACCACAAAATATCGAATTTTCGGGTGTTTTGGGCCTGAATTTGAGATATCGACTTTGTGCACCTGAAATATCGATTTTTAGCATGTTTTAGTCTTATTTTTTGAAAACATTCAAGCACTGATTAGGCATGTACAGATCGCTTCTGGGACCCCAAAATATCGAATTTTCGGGTGGTTTGAGGTTGAATTTGGGATATAAACGGGTGCAGAAGATACATCCACATATCGACTTTTGGTCACCTAAAATATCGATTTTGAGCATGTTTTGGGTCTGTATCTTGAAAACATTCTAACTAGGAGTAGGCATGTACAGATCGCTTCTACGACCCAAAAAAAACGAATTTTCGGGTGTTTTGAGCCTGAATTTGAGATATAAACGGGTACATAAGATGAATGCACATATCGACTTTGGACATTTAAAATATCGATTTTTAGCATGCTTTGAGCCTATATATTGAAAACATTCTAGCACTGAGTAGGCATGTACAGATCACTTCAGTGACCCCAAAATATCGAATTTTCGGGTGGTTTGAGGTTGAATTTGGGATATAAACGGGTGCAGAAGATACAAGCACATATCGACTTTTGGGCACCTAAATGATCGATTTTCAGTATGTTTTGGGCCTGTATTTTGAAAATACTCTAACACGGAGTAGGCATGTACAGATCGCTTCTGGGACCCCAAAATATCGAATTTTCGGGTGTTTTGGGTCTGAATTTGAGATATCGACTTTGGGCACCTAAAATATCGATTTATAGCATGTTTTGGGACTTTATTTTAAAAATATTCTAGCACTGAGTAGGCATGTACAGATCGCTTCTGGGACCACAAAATATCGAATTTTCGGGTGTTTTGAGCCTGAATTTGAGATGTAAACGGGTACTGAAGATGCATGCACATATCGACTTTTGGGAACCTAAAATATCGATTTTGAGCATGCTTTTTGTCTGTATCTTGAAAACATTCTAACTAGGAGTAGGCATGTACAGATCGCTTCTGGGACCCAAAAATAACAAATTTTCGGGTGTTTTGAGCATGAATTCGATATATAAACGGGTACAGAAGATGCATCCACATATCGACTTTTGGGCACCTAAAAGATCGATTTTCAGTATGTTTAGGGCCTGTATTTTAAAAATACTCTAACACGGAGTAGGCATGTACAGATCACTTCTGGGACCACAAAAGATCGAATTTTCGGGTGTTTTGGGCCTCAATTTGAAATATCGACTTTGGGAACCTAAAATATCGATTTTTAGCATGTTTTGGGCCTATATTTTGAAAATATTCTAGCACTGAGTATGCATGTACAGATCGCTTCTAGGACCCCAAAATATCGAATTTTCGGTGAGTTTTGAGGTTGAATTTGAGATATAAACGGGTACTGAAGATGCATGCACATATCGACTTTTGGGCACCTAAAATATCGATTTTGAGCATGTTTTGGGTCTGCATCTTGAAAACATTCTAACACGGAGTAGGCATGTACAGATCGCTTCTAGGACCCAAAAATAATGAATTTTCGGGTGTTTTGAGCCTGAATTTGAGATATAAACGGGAGCAGAAGATGAATGCACATATCGACTTTGGACTCTTAAAATATCGATTTTTAGCATGTTTTAAGCCTATATTTTGAAAATATTCTAGCACTGAGTAGGCATGTACAGAACGCTTCTGGGACCCAAAAATATCGAATTTTCCTGTGTTTCTGAGGTTGACTTTGGAAAATAAACGAGTGCAGAAGATGCATACACATATCGACTTTGGGCACTTAAAATTTCGATTTTCAGCATGTTTTGGCCTGTATCTGAGTAGGCATGTACAGATCGCTTCTGGGACCCCAAAATATAGATTTTTTGGGTGTTTGGGGCCTGAATTTGAGATATCGACTTTGGGCCTCTAAAAGATCGATTTTTAGGATGTTTTGGGCCTATATTTTGAAAATATTCTAGTACTGAGTAGGCATGTACAGATCGCTTCTGGGACCCCAAAATATCGAATTTTCGGGTGTTTTGAGGTTGAATTTGATATATAAACGGGTACTGAAGATGCATGCACATATCGACTTTTGGGCACCTAAAATATCGATTTTGAGCATGTTTTGGGTCTGTATCTTGAAAACATTCTAACACGGAGTAGGCATGTACAGATCGCTTCTAGGACCCAAAAATAATGAATTTTCGGGTGTTTTGAGCCTGAATTTGTGATATAAACGGGAGCAGAAGATGCATGCACATATCGACTTTGGACTCTTAAAATATCGATTTTTAGCATGTTTTAAGCCTATATTCTGAAATTATTCTAGCACTGAGTAGGCATATACAGATCGCTTCTGGGACCCAAAAATATCGAATTCTCGGGTGTTTTGAGCCTGAATTTGAGATATAAACGGGTACAGAAGATGCATGCACATATCGACTTTGGACACTTAATATATCGATTTTTAGCATATTTTAAGACTATATTTTGAAAATATTCAAGCACTGAGTAGGCATGTACAGATCGCTTCTGGGACCCCAAAATATCGATTTTTCGGGTGTTTTGAGGTTGAATTTGGGATATAAACGGGTGCAGAAGATGCATACACATTTTGACTTTGGGCACCTAAAATACTGATTTTCAGCACGTTTTCTCCTGTGTCTGAGTAGGCATGTACAGATCGCTTCTGGGACCCCAAAATATCGAATTTTCGGGTGTTTGGAGCCTCAATTTCAGATATAAAAGGGTACAGAAGATGTATGCACATATCGACTTTTGGGCACCTAAAAGATCGATTTTCAGTATGTTTTGGGCCTGTATTTTGAAAATACTCTAACACGGAGTAGGCATGTACAGACCGCTTATGGAACCACAAAATATCGAATTTTCGGGTGTTTTGGGCCTGAATTTGAGATATCGACTTTGTGCACCTGAAATATCGATTTTTAGCATGTTTTAGGCTTATTTTTTGAAAACATTCAAGCACTGATTAGGCATGTACAGATCGCTTCTGGGACCCCAAAATATCGAATTTTCGGGTGGTTTGAGGTTGAATTTGGGATATAAACGGGTGCAGAAGATACATCCACATATCGACTTTTGGTCACCTAAAATATCGATTTTGAGCATTTTTTGGGTCTCTATCTTGAAAACATTCTAACTAGGAGTAGGCATGTACAGATCGCTTCTACGACCCAAAAAAAACGAATTTTAGGGTGTTTTGAGCCTGAATTTGAGATATAAACGGGTACATAAGATGCATGCACATATCGAATTTGGACATTTAAAATATCGATTTTTAGCATGCTTTGAGCCTATATATTGAAAACATTCTAGCACTGAGTAGGCATGTACAGATCACTTCAGGGACCCCAAAATATCGAATTTTCGGGTGGTTTGAGGTTGAATTTGGGATATAAACGGGTGCAGAAGATACATGCACATATCGACTTTTGGGCACCTAAATTATCGATTTTCAGTATGTTTTGGGCCTGTATTTTGAAAATACTCTAACACGGAGTAGGCATGTACAGATCGCTTCTGGGACCCCAAAATATCGAATTTTCGGGTGGTTTGAGGTTGAATTTGGGATATAAACGGGTGCAGAAGATACATGCACATATCGACTTTTGGGCACCTAAATGATCGATTTTCAGTATGTTTTGGGCCTGTATTTTGAAAATACTCTAACACGGAGTAGGCATGTACAGACCGCTTATGGGACCACAAAAGATCGAATTTTCGGGTGTTTTGGGCCTCAATTTGAAATATCGACTTTGGGAACCTAAAATATCGATTTTTAGCATGTTTTGGGCCTATATTTTGAAAATATTCTAGCACTGAGTATGCATGTACAGATCGCTTCTGGGACACCAAAATATCGAATTTTTGGGTGTTTGGAGCCTGAATTTGAGATATAAACGGGTACAGAAGATGCATGCACATATCGACTTTTGGGCACCTAACATATCGATTTTCAGTATGTTTTGGGCCTGTATTTTGAAAATACTCTAACACGGAGTAGGCATATACAGATCGCTTCTGGGACCCCAATATATCGAATTTTCGGGTGTTTTAGGCCTGAATTTGAGATATCGACTTTGGGCACCTAAAATATCGATTTTTAGCATGTTTTGGGCCTATATTTTGAAAATATTCTAGCACTGAGTAGGCATGTACAGATCGCTTCTGGGACCCCAAAATACCGAATTTTCGGGTGGTTTTAGCCTGAATTTGAGATATAAACCTGTACTGAAGATGCATGCACATATCACCTTTTGGGCACCTAAAATATCGATATTAAGCATGTTTTTTTGTCTTCATTTTGAAAACATTCTAACTAGGAGTAGGCATGTACAGATCGCTTCACGGACCCAAAAATAACGAATTTTCGGGTGTTTTGAGCCTGAATTTGAGTTATAAACGGGTGCAGAAGATGCATACACATATTGACTTTGGGCACCTAAAATATCGATTTTCAGTTAGTTTTGGCCTGTATCTGAGTAGGCATGTACAGATCGCTTCTGGGACCCCAAAATATCGAATTTTTGGGTGTTTGGAGCCTGAAATTGAGAAATAAACGGGTACAGAAGATGCATGCTCATATCGACTTTTGGGCACAAAAAAGATCGATTTTCAGTATGTTTTAGGCCTGTATTTTTAAAATACTCCAACACGGAGTAGGCATGTACAGATCGCTTCTGGGACCCCAAAATATCGAATTTTCGGGTGTTTTGGGTCTGAATTTGAGATATCGACTTTGGGCACCTAAAATATCGATTTTTAGCATGTTTGGGCCTATATTTTGAAAATATTCTAGCACTGAGAAGGCATGTACAGATCGCTTCTGGGACCCCAAAATATCGAATTTTCGGGTGTTTTGAGCCTGAATTTGAGATATAAACGGGTACTGAAGATGCATGCACATATCGACTTTGGACACTTAAATTATCGATTTTTAGCATATTTTGAGATTATATTTTGAAAACATTCAAACACTGTGTAGGCATGTACAGATCGCTTCTGGGACCCCAAAATATCGAAATTTAGGGTGTTTGGAGCCTCAATTTGAGATATAAAAGGGTACAGAAGATGCATGCACATATCGACTTTTGGTCACCTAAAATATCGATTTTGAGCATGTTTTGGGTCTGTATCTCGAAAAAATTCTAACTAGGAGTAGGCATGTAAAGATCGCTTCTAGGACCCAAAAATAACGAATTTTCGGGTGTTTTGAGCCTGAATTTGAGATATAAACGGGTACATAAGATGCATGCACATATCGACTTTGGACACTTAAAATATCGATTTTTAGCATGCTTTGAGCCTATATATTGAAAACATTCTAGCACTGAGTAGGCATGTACAGAGCACTTCAGGGACCCCAAAATATCGAATTTTCGGGAGGTTTGAGGTTGAATTTGGGATATAAACGGGTGCAGAAGATACATGCACATATCGACTTTTGGGCACCTTAATGATCGATTTTCAGTATGTTTTGGGCCTGTATTTTGAAAATACTCTAACACGGAGTAGGCATGTACATATCGCTTCTGGAACCCCAAAATATCGAATTTTCGGGTGTTTCGGGTCTGAATTTGATATATCGACTTTGGGCACCTAAAATATCGATTTATAGCATGTTTTACGCCTATATTTTGAAAACATTCTAGCACTGAGTAGGCATGTACAGATCGCTTCTGGGACCCAAAAATATCGAATTTTCGGGTGTTTTGAGGATGATTTTGGGATATAAACGGGTGCAGAAGATGCATACACATATTGACTTTGGGCACCTAAAATATCGGTTTTTAGCTTGTTTTGGCCTTTATCTGAGTAGGCATGTACAGATCGCTTTTGGGACCCCAAAATATCGAATTTTCGGGAGTTTGGAGCCTGAATTTGAGATATAAACGGGTACAGAAGATGCATGCACATATAGACTTTTGGGCACATATAAGATCGATTTTCAGTATGTTTTGGGCCTGTATTTTGAAAATACTCTAACACTGAGTAGGCATGTACAGAGAGCTTCTAGGACCCAAAAATATAGTTTTTTCGGGTGTTTTGGGTCTAAATTTGAGATATCGTCTTTGGGCACCTAAAATATCGATTTTTAGCATGTTTTGGGCCTATATTTTGAAAATATTCTAGCACTGAGTAGGCATGTACAGATCGCTTCTGGGACGCCAAAATATCGAATTTTCGGGTGTTTTGAGCCTTAATTTGAGATATAAACGGGTACTGAAGATGCATGCACATATCGACTTATGGGAACCTAAAATATCGATTTTTAGCATGTTTTGGGTCTGTATCTTAAAAACATTCTAACTAGGAGTAGGCAAGTACTGATCGCTTCTAGGACCCTAAAATAACGAATTTTCGGGTGTTTTGAGGCTGAATTTGAGATATAAACGGGTACTGAAGATGCAAGCACATATCGACTTTGGACACTTAAAATATCGATTTTTAGCATGTTTTGAGCCTATATTTTTAAAACATTCTAGCACTGAGTAGACATGTACACATCGCTTCAGGGACCCCAAAATATCGAATTTTCGGGTGCTTGGAGCCTGAATTTGAGATAAAACGTGTACAGAAGATTCATGCCTATATCGACTTTTGGGCACCTAAAAGATCGATTTTCAGTATGTTTTGGGCCTGTATTTTGAAAATACTCTAACACGGAGTAGGCATGTACAGATTGCTTCTGGGACCCCAAAATATCGAATTTTCGGGTGTTTTGGGCCTGAATTTGAGATATCGACTTTGGGCACCTAAAATATCGATTTTTAGCATGTTTTGGGCCTATATTTTGAAAATATTCTAGCACTGAGTAGGCATGTACAGATCGCTTCTGGGACGCCAAAATATCGAATTTCGGGTGTTTTGAGCCAGAATTTGAGATATAAACGGGTACTGAAGATGCATGCACATATCGACTTTGGACACTTAAAATATCGATTTTTTGCATGTTTTTCGCCTATATTTTGAAAAAAAAATTAGCACTGAGTAGGTATGTACAGATCGCTTCTGGGACCCAAAAATATCGAATTTTCGGGTGTTTTGAGGATGAATTTGGGATATAAACGGGTACAGAAGATGCATAGACACATTGACTTTGGGCACGTAAAATATCGGTTTTCAGTATGTTTTGGCCTGTATCTGAGTAGGCATGTACAGATCGCCTCTGGGACCCCAAAATATCGATTTTTCGAGTGTTTTGGGCCTGAATTTGAGATATCGACTTTGGGCACCTAAAATATCGATTTTTAGCATGTTTTGGGCCAATATTTTGAAAATATTCTAGCACTGAGTAGGCATGTACAGATCGCTTCTAAGACCCCAAAATATCGAATTTTCGGGTGTTTTGAGCCTTAATTTGAGATATAAACGGGTACTGAAGATTCATGCACATATCGACTTTTGGGCACCTAAAATATCGATTTTGAGCATGTTTTTTGTATGTATCTTGAAAACATTCTAACTAGGAGTAGGCATGTTCAGATCGCTTCTAGGACCCAAAAATAACGAATTTTCGGGTGTTTTGAGCCTGAATTTGAGATATAAACGGGTACAGAAAATGCATGCACATATCGACTTTGGACACTTAATATATCGATTTTTAGCATGTTTTGAGCCTATATTTTGAAATCATTTTTAGCACTGAGTAGGTATATACAGATCGCTTCTGGGACCCAAAAATTTCGAATTTTCGGGTGTTTTGAGGTTGAATTTAATATATAAACTGGTGCAGAAGATGCATACACATATTGACTTTGGTCACCTAAAATATCGGTTTTCAGCATGTTTGTGGCCCGTATCTGAGTAGGCATGTACAGATCGCTTTTGTGACCCCAAAATATCAAATTTTCGGGTGTTTGGAGCCTGAATTTGAAATATAAACGGGTACAGAAGATGCATGCACATATCGACTTTTGGGCACTTAAAAGATCGATTTGCAGTATGTTTTGGGTCTGTATTTTGAAAATACTCTAACACGGAGTAGGCATGTACAGATCGCTTCTGGGACCCCAAAATATCAAATTTTCGGGTGTTTTGGGCCTGAATTTGAGATATCGACTTTGGGCACCTAAAATATCGATTTTTAGCATGTTTTGGGCCTATATTTTGAAAATATTCAAGCACAGAGTAGGCATGTACAGATCGCTTCTGGGACCCCAAAATATCGAATTTTCGGGTGTTTTGAGCCTGAATTTGAGATATAAACGGGTACTGAAGATGCATGCACATATCGACTTTGGACACTTAAAATATCGATTTTTTGCATGTTTTTAGCCTATATTTTGAAAAAAAAATTAGCACTGAGTAGGTATGTACAGATCGCTTCTGGGACCCAAAAATATCGAATTTTCGGGTGTTTTGAGGTTGAATTTGGGATGTAAACGGGTACAGAAGATGCATAGACATATTGACTTTGGGCACGTAAAATATCGGTTTTCAGTATGTTTTGGCCTGTATCTGAGTAGGCATGTACAGATCGCTTCTGGGAATCCCAAAAATCGAATTTTCGGGTGTTTGGAGCCTGAATTTTAGATATAAACGGGTACAGAAGATGCATGCACATATCGACTTTTGGGCACCTAAAAGATCGATTTTCAGTATGTTTTGGGCCTCTATTTTGAAAATACTCTAACACGCAGTCGGCATGTACATATCGCCTCTGGGACCCCAATATATCGGATTTTCTTGTGTTTTGGGCCTGAATTTGAGATATCGACTTTGGGCACCTAAAATATCGATATTTAGCATGTTTTGGGCCTATATTTTGAAAATATTCTAGCACTGAGTAGGCATGTACAGATCGCTTCTGAGACCCCAAAATATCGAATTTTCGGGTGTTTTAAGCCTTAATTTGAGATATAAACGGGTACTGAAGATTCATGCACATATCGACTTTTGGGCACCTAAAATATCGATTTTGAGCATGTTTTTTGTATGTATCTTGAAAACATTCTAACTAGGAGTAGGCATGTTCAGATCGCTTCTAGGACCCAAAAATAACGAATTTTCGGGTGTTTTGAGCCTGAATATGAGATATAAACGGGTACAGAAGATGCATGCACATATCGACTTCGGACACTTAAAATATCGATTTTAAGCATGTTTTGAGCCTATATTTTGAAAACATTCTAGCACTGAGTAGGCATGTACAGATCCCTTCTGGGACCCCAAAATATCGAATTTTCGGGTGTTTGGAGCCTGAATTTGTGATATAAACGGGTACAGAAAATGCATGTACGTATCGACTTTGGGCACCTAAAAGATCAATTTTCAGTATGTTTTGGGATTACATTTTGAAAATACTCTAACACGGAGTAGGCATGTACAGATTGCTTCTGGGACTCCAAAATATAGAATTTTCGGGTGTTTTGTGCTTGAATTTAAGATATCGACTTTGGGCACCTAAAATATCGATATTTAGCATGTTTTGAAAATATTCTAGCAGTAAGTAGGCATGTACAGATCGCTTCTGGGACCCCAAAATATCGAATTTTCGGGTGTTTTGTGCTTGAATTTAAGATATCGACTTTGGGCACCTGAAATATCGATATTTAGCATGTTTTGGGCCTATGTTTTGAAAATATTCTAGCAGTAAGTAGGCATGTACAGATCGCTTCTGGGACCCCAAAATATCGAATTTTCGGGTGTTTTTGAGCCTGAATTTGAGATATATACGGGTACTGAAGATGCATGCACATATCGACTTTTGGGCACCTAAAATATCGATTTTTAGCATGTTCTGGGTCTGTATCTTGAATACATTCTAACTAGGAGTAGGCATGTACAGATTGCTTCCAGAAACCAAAAATAACAAATTTTCGGGTGTTTTGAGCCTGAATTTGAGATATAAACGGGTACAGAAAATGCATGCACATATGGACTTTGGACACTTAAAATATCGATTTTTAGCTTGTGTTGAGTCTATATTTTGAAAACATTTTTAGCACTGAGCAGGTATATACAGATCGCTTCTGGGACCCAAAAATTTCGAATTTTCGGGTGTTTTGAGGTTGAATTTAGTATATAAACTGGTGCAGAAGATGCATACACATATTGACTTTGGTCACCTAAAATATCGGTTTTCAGCATGTTTGTGGCCCGTATCTGAGTAGGCATGTACAGATCGCTTTTGGGACCCCAAAATATCAAATTTTCGGGTGTTTGGAGCCTGAATTTGAAATATAAACGGGTACAGAAGATGCATGCACATATCGACTTTTGGGCACTTAAAAGATCGATTTTCAGTATGTTTTGGGTCTGTATTTTGAAAATATTCTAACACGGAGTAGGCATGTACAGATCGCTTCTGGGACCCCAAAATATCAAATTTTCGGGTGTTTTGGGCCTGAATTTGAGATATCGACTTTGGGCACCTAAAATATCGATTTTTAGCATGTTTTGGGCCTATATTTTTAAAATATTCAAGCACAGAGTAGGCATGTACAGATCGCTTCTGGGACCCCAAAATATCGAATTTTCGGGTGTTTTGAGCCTGAATTTGAGATAGAAACGGTAACTGAAGATGCATGCACATTTCGACTTTTGGGCATTTAAAATATCGATTTGGAGCATGTTTTTCGTCTGTATCTTAAAAACATTCTAACTAGGACTAGGCATGTACAGATCGCTTCTCCGACCCAAAAATAACGAATTTTCGGGTGTTTTGAGCCTGAATTTGAGATATAAACGGGTACAGAAAATGCATGCACATATCGACTTTGGACACTTAAAATATCGATTTTAAGCATGTTTTGAGCCTATATTTTGAAAACATTCTAGCACTGAGTAGGCATGTACAGATCGCTTCTGGGACCCCAAAATATCTAGTTTTTGGGTGTTTTGAGCCTGAATTTGAGATATAAACAGGTACAGAAGATGAATGCACGTATCGACTTATGGGCACCTAAAAGATCGATTTTCAGTATGTTTTGGGCCTGCATTTTGAAAATACTCTAACACGAAGTGGACATGTACAGATCGCTTCTGGGACCCCAAAATATAGAATTTTCAGGGATTTTGTGCTTGAATTTAAGATATCGACTTTGGGCACCTAAAATATCTATATTTAGGTTGTTTTGGGCCTATGGTTTGAAATTTTTTTTGCAGTAAGTAGGCATGTACAGATCGCTTCTGGGACCCCAAAATAACGAATTTTCGGGTGTTTTGAGCGTGAATTTGAGATATAAACGGTAACTGAAGATGCATGCAGATTTCGACTTTTGGGCATCTAAAATATCGATTTTGAGCATGTTTTTCGTCTGTATCATAAAAACATTCTAATTAGGAGTAGGCATGTACAGATCGCTTCAAGGAACCAAAAATAACGAATTTTCGGGTGTTTTGAGCCTGAATTTGAGATATAAACGGGTACAGAAGATGCATGCACATATCGACTTTGGGCACCTAAAATATCGATTTTGAGCATGTTTTTTGTCTGCATCTTGAAAGCATTCTAACTATGATTGCTTCGAGGACCCAAAAATATCGAATTTTCGGGTGTTTTGAGCGTGAATTTGAGATATAAACGGGTACAAAAGATGCATGCACATATCGACTTTGGGCACTTGAAATATCGATTTTTAGCATGTTTTTAACCTATATTTTGAAAATATTCTAGCACTGAGTAGGCATGAACAGATCGCTTCTGGGACCCAAAAATATTGAATTTTCGGGTGTTTTGAGGTTGAATTTGGGTTATAAATGTGTGCAGAAGATGCATACACATATTGACTTTGGGCACCTAAAATATCGATTTTCAGCATATTTTGACCGGTATCTGAGTAGGCATGTACAGATCGCTTCTGGGACCCCAAAATATTGAATTTTCGGGGGTTTGGAGCCTGAATTTGAGATATAAACGGGTACAGAAGATGCATGCACATATTGACGTTTGGGCACCTATAAGATCGATTTTCAGTATGTTTTGGGCCTGTATTTTGAATATACTCTAACACGGAGTAGGCATGTACAGATCGCTAATGGGACCCCAAAATATCGAATTTTCGGGTGTTTTGGGCCTGTATTTGAGATATCGACTTTGGGCTCCTAAAATATCAATTTTTAGCATGTTTTAGACCTATATTTTAAAAATATTCTAGCACTGAGTAGGCATGTACAGATTGCTTCTAGACCCCAAAATATCGAATTTTCGGGTGTTTATAGCCTGAATTTGAGATATAAACGGGTACAGAAGATGCATGCACATATCGAATTTTGGACACCTAAAAGATCGATTTTCAGTATGTTTTCGGCCTGTATTTTGAAAATACTCTAACACTGAGTAGGCATGCACAGATCGTTTCTGGGACGCCAAAATATCTAATTTTCGGATGTTTTGAGCCTGAATTTGAGATATAAACGCGTACAGAAGATGCATGCACATATCGACTTTGGACACTTAAAATATCGATTATAAGCATGTTTTGAGATTATATTTTGAAAACATTCTAGCACTGACTAGGCATGTACAGATCGCTTCTAGGACCCCAAAATATCGAATTATCGGGTTTTTGGCGAATGAACTTTGAGATATAAACGGGAACAGAAGATACATGCACATATCGACTTTTGGGCACCTAAAAAATCGATTTTAATTATGTTTTGAGCCTGTATTTTGAAAATACTCTAACACGGAGTAGGCATGTACAGATCGCTTCTGGGAACCCAAAATATCGAATTTTCGGTGTTTTGAGCCTGAATTTGAGATATAAACGGTTACTGAAGATGCATGCAAATTTCGACTTTTGGGGATCTAAAATATCGATTTTGAGCCTGTTTTTGGTGTGTATCATGAAAACATTCTAACTAGGAGTAGGCATGTACAGATCACTTCGAGGACCCAAAAAAAACGAATTTTCGGGTGTTTTGAGCCTGAATTTGAGATATAAACGGGTACAGAAGATGCATGCACATATCGACTTTGGACACTTAAAATATCGATTTTTAGTATGTTTAAGCCTATATTTTGAAAACATTCTAACACTGAGTAGGCATGTACAGTTCGCTTCTGGGACCCAAAAATATCGAATTTTCGGGTGTTTTGAGGTTGAATTTGGTATATAAACGGGTGCAGAAGATGCATACACATATTGACTTTGGGCACCTAAAATATCGATTTTCAGCATGTTTTGGCCTGTATCTGACTAGGCATGTACAGATCGCTTCTGGGTCCCCAAAATAACAAATTTTCGGGTGTTTGAAGCCTGAATTTGAGATATAAACCGGTACAAAAGATGCATGCACATATCGACGTTTGGGCACCTATAAGATCGATTTTCAGTATGTTTTGGGCCTGTATTTTGAATATACTCAAACACGGAGTAGGCATGTACAGATTGCTAATGGGACCCCAAAATATCGAATTTTCGGGTGTTTTGGGCCTGTATTTGAGATATCGACTTTGGGCTCCTAAAATATCGATTGTTAGCATGTTTTGGGCCTATGTTTTGAAAATATTCTAACACTGATTAGGCATGTACAGATCGCTTCTGGGACCCCAAAATATCTTATTTTCAGGTGTTTTGAGCCTGAATTTGAGATGTAAACGGGTACTGAAGAGGCATGCACATATAGACTTTTGGGCACCTAAAATATCGATTTTGAGCATGTTTTTTGTCTGTATCTTGAAAACATTCTAACTAGGAGTAGGCATGTACAGATCGCTTCGAGGACCCAATAATAACGAATTTTCGGGTGTTTTGGGCCTGAATTTGAGATATAAACGGGTACAAAAGATGCATGCACATATCGACTTTGGACACTTAAAATATCGATTTTTAGCATGTTTTGAGCCTATATTTTGAACATATTTTAGCACTGAGTAGGCATGAACAGATCGCTTCTGGGACCCAAAAATATTGAATTTTCGGGTGTTTTGAGGTTGAATTTGGGTTATAAACGGGTGCAGAAGATGAATACACATATTGACTTTGGGCACCTAAAATATCGATTTTCAGCATGTTTTGGCCTCTATCTGAGCAGGCATGTAGAGATCGCTTCTGGGACCCAAAAATAACTAATTTTCGGGTGTTTGGAGCCTGAATTTAATATATAAACGGGTACAGAAGATGCATGCACATATCGACTTTTGGACACCTAAAATATCGATTTTCAGTATGTTTTGGGCCTGTATTTTGAAAATACTCTAACACGGAGTAGGCATGGACAGATCGCTTCTAGGACCCAAAAATAACGAATTTTTGGGTGTTTTGAGCCAGAATTTGAGATATAAACGGGTACAGAAGATGCATGCACATATCGACTTTGGACACTTAAAATATCGATTTTAAGCATGTTTTGAGCCTATATTTTGAAAACATTCTAGCACTGAATAGGCATGTACAGATTGCTTCTGGGACCCAGAAATATTGAATTTTCGGGTGTTTTGAGCCTGAATTTGAGATATAAACGGGTACAGAAGATGCATGCACATATTGACTTTGGACACTTAAAATATCGATTTTAAGCATGTTTTAAGCCTATATTTTAAAAACATTCTAGCACTGAGTAGGCATGTACAGATCGCTTCTAGGACCAAAAAATATCGATTTTTTGGGTGTTTGGAGCCTGAATTTGAGATATAAACGTGTACAGACGATGAATGCATATACCGACTTTGGACACTTAAAATATCGATTTTTAGAATGTTTTGAGCCTATATATTTAAAACATTCTAGTACTGAGTAGGCATGTACAGATCGCTTCTGGGACCCCAAAATATCGAATTTTCGGGTGTTTGGAGCCTGAATTTGAGATATAAACGGGTACAGAAGATGCATGCACATATCGACTTTTGGGCACCTAAAATATCGATTTTCAGTATGTTTTGGGCATGTATTTTGAAAATACTCTAACACGGAGTAGGCATGTACAGATCGCTTCTGGGACCCCAAAATATCAAATTTTCGGGTGTTTTGGGCCTGAAATTGAAATATCGACTTTGGGCACCTAAAATATCGATTTTTAGCATGTTTTGGTCCTATATTTTGAAAATATTCTAGCACTCAGTAGGCATGTACAGATCGCTTCTGCGACCCAAAAATATCGAATTTTCGGGTGTTTTGAGGTTGAATTTCGGATATAAACGGGTGCAGAAGATGCATACACATATTGACTTTGGGCACCTAAAACATCGGTTTTCAGCATGTTTTGGCCTGTATCTGAGTAGGCATGTACAGATCGCTTCTGGACCCCAAAATATCGAATTTTCGGGTGTTTATAGCCTGAATTTGAGATATAAACGGGAACAGAAGATGCATGCATATATCGACTTTTGGGCACCTAAAAGATCGATTTTAAGTATGTTTTGGGCCTGTATTTTAAAAATACTCTAACACGGAGTAGGCATGTACAGATCGCTTCTGGGAACCCAAAATATCGAATTTTCAGTGTTTTGAGCCTGAATTTGAGATATAAACGGATACTGAAGATGCATGCAAATTTCGACTTTTGGGGATCTAAAATATCGATTTTGAGCCTGTTTTTGGTGTGTATCATGAAAACATTTTAACTAGGAGTAGGCATGTACAGATCGCTTCTGGGACCCCAAAATATCGAATTTTCTGGTGTTTGGAGCCTGAATTTGAGATAAAAACGGGTACAAAAGATGCATGCACATATCGACTTTTGGGCACCTATAAGATCGATTTTCAGTTTGTTTTAGGCCTGTATTTTGAATAAACTCTAACACGGAGTAGGCATGTACAGATCGCTAATGGGACCCCAAAATATCGAATTTTCGGGTGTTTTGGGCCTGTATTTGAGATATCGACTTTGGGCACCAAAAATATCGATTGTTAGCATGTTTTGGGCCTATGTTTTGAAAATATTCTAACACTGATTAGGCATCTACAGATCGCTTCTGGGACCCCAAAATATCTTATTTTCAAGTTTTTGAGCCTGAATTTGAGATATAAACGGGTACTGAAGAGGCATGCACATATCGACTTTTGGGCACCTAAAAGATCGATTTTCAGTATGTTTTGGGCCTGTATTTTGAAAATACTCTAACACGGAGTAGGCATGTACAGATCGCTTCTAGGACCCAAAAATAACAAATTTTCGGGTGTTTTGAGCCTGAATTTGAGATATAAACGGGTACAGAAGATGCATGCACATATCGACTTTGGACTCTTAAAATATCGATTTTAAGCATGTTTTAAGCCTATATTTTGAAAACATTCTAGCACTGAGTAGGCATGTACAGATCGCTTCTGGGACCCCAAAATATTGAATTTTTGAGTGTTTTGAGACTGAATTTGAGATATAAACGGGTACAGAAGATGCATGCACATATTGACTTTGGACACTTAAAATATCGATTTTAAGCATGTTTTAAGCCTATATTTTAAAAACATTCTAGCACTGAGTAGGCATGTACAGATCGCTTCTAGGACCCCAAAATATCGATTTTTTGGGTGTTTGGAGCCTGAATTTGAGATATAAACGTGTACAGACGATGAATGCATATATCGACTTTGGACACTTAAAATATCGATTTTTAGAATGTTTTGAGCCTATATATTTAAAACATTCTAGTACTGAGTAGGCATGTACAGATCGCTTCTGGGACCCCAAAATATAGAATTTTCGGGTGTTTGGAGCCTGAATTTGAGATATAAACGGGTACAGAAGATGCATGCACATATCGAATTTTGGGCACCTAAAAGATCGATTTTCAGTATGTTTTCGGCCTGTATTTTGAAAATACTCTAGCACTGAGTAGGCATGTACAGATCGCTTCTGGGACGCCAAAATATCTAATTTTTGGATGTTTTGAGCCTGAATTTGAGATATAAACGGGTATTGAAGATGCATGCACATATCGACTTTTATGCACCTAAAATATCGATTTTGAGCATATTTTTTGTCTGTATCTTGAAAACATTCTAAGTAGGAGTAGGCATGTACAGATCGCTACTAGGACCCAAAAATAACGAATTTTCGGTGTTTTGAGCCTGAATTTGAGATATAAACGGGTACAGAAGATGCATGCACATATCGACTTTTGGGCACCTAAAAGATCGATTTTCAGTATATTTTGGGCCTGTATTTTGAAAAATACTCTAACACGGAGTAGGCATGTACAGATCGCTTCTGGGACCCCAATATATTGAATTTTCGGGTGTTTTCGGCCTGAATTTGAGATATCGACTTTGGGCACCTAAAATATCGATTTTGAGCATGATTTGGGCCTATATTTTGAAAATATTCTAGCACTGAGTAGGCATGTACAGATCGCTTCTGACACCAAAAAATATCGAATTTTCGGGTGTTTTGAGCCTGAGTTTGAGATATAAACGGGTACTGAAGATGCATGCACATATCGACTTTTGGGCACCTAAAATATCGATTTTGAGCATGTTCTGCGTCTGTATCTTGAAAACATTCTAACTAGGAGTAGGCATGTACAGATCGCTTCTAGAACCCAAAAATAATTAATTTTCGGGTGTTTTGAGCCTGAATTTGAGATATAAACGGGTACAGAAGATGCATGCACATATCGACTTTGGACACTTAAAATATCGATTTTTAGCATGTTTTAAGCCTATATTTTGAAAACAATTTTAGCACTGAGTAGGTATGTACGGATTGCTTGTGGGACCCAAAAATATCGAATTTTCGGGTGTTTTGAGGTTGAATTTGGGTTATAAACGGGTGCAGAAGATTCATACACATATTGACTTTGGGCACCTAAAATATCGGTTTTCAACATGTTTTGGCCTGTATCTGAGTAGACATGTACAGATCGCTTCTGGGACCCCAAAATATCGAATTCTCGGGTGTTTAGAGCCTAAATTTGAGATATAAACGGGTACAGAAGATATCGACTTTTGGGCACATAAAACATCGATTTTCAGTATGTTTTGGGCCTGTTTTTTGAAAATACTCTAACACGGAGTAAGCATGTACAGATCGCTTCTGGGACCCCAAAATATCGAATTTTCGGGTGTTTTGAGCCTGAATTTGAGATGTAAACGGGTACTGAAGAGGCATGCACATATCGACTTTTAGGCACCTAAAATATCGATTTTGAGCATGTTTTTTGTCTGTATCTTGAAAACATTCTAACTAGGAGTAGGTATGTACAGATCGCTTCGAGGACCCAAAAATAACGAATTTTCGGGTGTTTTGAGCCTGAATTTGAGATATAAACGGGTACAAAAGATGCATGCACATATCGACTTTGGACACTTAAAATATCGATTTTTAGCATGTTCTGAGCCTATATTTTGAAAATATTTTAGAACTGAGTAGGCATGAACAGATCGCTTCTGGGACCCAAAAATATTGAATTTTCGAGTGTTTTGAGGTTGAATTTGGGTTATAAACGGATGCAGAAGATGCATACACATATTGACTTTGGGCACCTAAAATATCGATTTTCAGCATGTTTTGGCCTCTATCTGAGTAGGCATGTACAGATCGCTTCTGGGACCCCAAAATAACTAATTTTCGGGTGTTTGGAGCCTGAATTGATATATAAACGGGTACAGAAGATGGATGCACATATCGACTTTTTGGCACCTAAAATATCGATTTTCAGTATGCTTTGGGCCTTTATTTTGAAAATACTCTAACACGGAGTAGGCATGTACAGATCGCTTCTAGGACCCAAAAATAACGAATTTTCGGGTGTTTTGAGCCTGAAATTGAGATATAAACGGGTACAGAAGATGCATGCACATATCGACTTTTGACTCTTAAAATATCGATTTTAAGCATGTTTTGAGCCTATATTTTGAAAACATTCTAGCACTGAGTAGGCATGTACAGATCGCTTCTGGGACCCCAAAATATCGAATTTTAGGGTGTTTTGAGACTGAATTTGAGATATAAACGGGTACAGAAGATTCATGCACATATTGACTTTGGACACTTAAAATATCGATTTTAAGCATGTTTTGAGCCTATATTTTACAAACATTCTAGCACTGAGTAGGCATGTACAGATCGCTTCTGGGACCCCAAAATAAAGAATTTTCGGGTGTTTGGAGCCTGAATTTGAGATATAAACGGGTACAGAAGATGAATGCACATATCGACTTCGGACACTTAAAATATCGATTTTTAGAATGTTTTGAGCCTATTTATTTAAAACATTCTAGTACTGAGTAGGCATGTACAGATCGCTTCTGGGACCCCAAAATATCGAATTTTCGGGTGTTTGTAGCCTGAATTTGAGATATAAACGGGTACAGAAGATACATGCACATATCGACTTTTGGGCACCTAAAATATCGATTTTCAGTATGTTTTGGGCATGTATTTTGAAAATACTCTAACACTGTGTAGGCATGTATAGATCGCTTCTGGGCCCCCAAAATATTAAATTTTCGGGTGTTTTCGGCCTGAATTTGAGATATCGACTTTGGGCACCTTAAATATCGATTTTTAGCATGTTTTGGGCCTATATTTTGAAAATATTTTAGCATTAAGTAGGCATGTACATGACACTTCTGTGACCCAAAAATATCGAATTTTCGGGTGTTTTTGAGGTTGAATTTGGGATATAAATGGGTGCAGAAGATGCATACACATATTGTCTTTGGGCACCTAAAATTTCGATTTTTAGCATGTTTTTGCCTGTATCTGAGTAGGCATGTACAGATCGCTTCTGGGACCCCAAAATATCGAATTTTCGGGTGTTTTGAGCCTGAATTTGAGATATAAACGGGTACAGAAGATGCATGCACATATCGACTTTTGGGAACCTAAAATATCGATTTTGACCATGTTCTTGGTCGGTATCTTGAAAACATTCTAACTAGGAGTAGGCATGTACAGATCGGTTCTAGGACCCAAAAATAATTAATTTTCGGGTGTTTTGAGCCTGAATTTGAGATATAAACGGGTACAGAATATGCATGCACATATCGACTTTGGACACTTAAAATATCGATTTTTAGCATGTTTTGAGCCTATATATTGAAAACATTCTAGAACTGAGTAGACATGTACAGATCGCTTCTGGGACCCCAAAATATCGAATTTTCGGGTGTTTCGACCCTAAATTTGAGATATAAACGGGTACAGAAGATGCATGCACATATCGACTTTGGACACTTAAAATATCGATTTTTAGCATGTTTTGAGCCTATATTTTGAATACATTCTAACACTGAGTAGGCATGTACAGATCGCTTCTGGGACCCAAAAATATCGAATTTTCGGGTGTATTGAGGTTGAATTTGGGATATAAACGGGTGCAAAATATGCATACACATATTGACTTTTGGGCACCTAAAAGATCGATTTTCAGTATGTTTTGGGCCTGTATTTTGAAAATACTCTAACACGGAGTAGGCATGGGCAGATCGCTTCTGGGACCCCAAAATATCGAATTTTTGGGTGTTTTGGGCCTGAATTTGAGATATCGACTTTGGGCACCTAAAATATTGATTTTTAGCATGTTTTGGGCATATATTTTGAAAATATTCTAACACTGAGTAGGCATGAACAGATCGCTTCTGGGACCTAAAAATATCGAATTTTCGGTTGTTTGGAGCCTGAATTTGAGATATAAACGGGTACAGAAGATGAATGCACATATCGACTTTGGACACTTAAAATATCGATTTCTAGAATGTTTTGAGCCTATTTATTTAAAACATTCTAGTACTGAGTAGGCATGTACAGATCGCTTCTGGGACCCCCAAATATCGAATTTTCGGGTGTTTTGAGCCTGAATTTGAGATAAAAACGGATACAGAAGATGCAGGCACATATCGACTTTGGACACTTAAAATATCGATTATTAGCATGTTTTGGGCCTATATTTTGAAAATATTCTAGCACTCGGTACGCATGTACAGATCGCATATGGGACCCCAAAATATCGATTTTCGTGTGTTTTGAGGTTGAATTTGGGATATAAACGGGTGCAGAAGATGCATACATATATTGACTATGGGCACCTAAAATATCGGTTTTCAGCATGTTTTGGCCTGTATCTGAGTGGGCATGTACAGATCGTTTCTGGACCTCAAAATATCGAATTTTCGGGTGTTTGGAGCCTGAATTTGAGATATAAACCGGTACAGAAGATGCATGCACTTATCGAATTTTGGGCACCAATAAGATCGATTTTCAGTATGTTTTGGGCCTGTATTATGAAAATACTCTAACACGGAGTAGGCATGTACAGATCGCCTCTGGGACCCCAAAATATCAAATTTTTGGGTGTTTTGGGCCTGAATTTGAGATATCGAGTTTGGGCACTTAAAATATCGATTTTTAGCATGTTTTGGGCCTATATTTTGAAAATATTCTAGCACTGAGTAGGCATGTACAGATCGCTTCTAGGACCCAAAAATAAAGAATTTTCGGGTGTTTTGAGTCTGAATTTGAGATATAAACGGGTATAGAAGATGAATGCACATATCGACTTTGGACACTTAAAATATCGTTTTTAAGCATGTTTTGAGCCTATATTTTGAAAACATTCTAGCATTGAGTAGGCATGTACAGATCGCTTCTGGGACCCCAAAATATCGAATTTTCGGGTGTTTTGAGCCTGAATTTGAGATATAAACGGGTACAGAAGATGCATGCACATCTCGACTTATGGGCACCTAAAAGATCGATTTTCAGTATGTTTTGGGCCTGTATTTTGAAAATACTCTACCACGGAGTAGGCATATACAGATCGCTTCAGGGATCCCAAAATATCAAATTTTCGGGTGTTTTGGGCTTGAATTTAAGATATCGACTTTGGGCACCTAAAATTTCGATTTTTAGCATGTTTTGGGCCTATGTTTTGAAAATATTCTAGCGGTAAGTAGGCATGTACAGATCGCTTCTGGGACCCCAAAATATTGAAATTTTGGGTGTTTTGAGCCTGAATTTGAGATATAAACGGTTACTGAAGATGCATGCACATTTCGACTTTTGGGCATCTAAAATATCGATTTTGAGCATGTTTTTGGTCTGTATCTTGAAAACATTCTAACTAGGAGTAGGCATGTACAGATTGCTAAGAGGAACCAAAAATAACGAATTTTCGGGTGTTTTGAGCCTGAATTTGAGATATAAACGGGTACAGAAGATGCATGCACTTATCGACTTTGGACACATAAAATATCGATTTTTATCGTGTTTTGAGCCTATATCTTGAAAAAATTCTAACTAGGAGTAGGCATGTACAGATCGCTTCTAGGACCCAAAAATAACGAATTTTCGGGTGTTTTGAGCCTGAATTTGAGATATAAACGTGTACAGAAGATGAATGCACATATCGACTTTGGACACTTAAAATATCGTTTTTTAGCATGTTTTGTGCCTATATTTTGAAAACATTCTAGCACTGAGTAGGCATGTACAGATCGCTTCTGGGAGCCAAAAATATCGAATTTTCGGGGGTTTTGAGGTTGAATTTGGGATATACACGAGTGCAAAAGATCCATACACATATTAACTTTGGGCACCTAAAATATCGAATTTCAGCATGTTTTGGCCTGTGTCTGAGTAGGCATGTACAGATCGCTTCTGGGACCCCAACATATCGAATTTTCGTGTGTTTGGAGCCTGAATTTGAGATATAAACGGGTACAGAAGATGCATGCACATATCGACTTTTGGGCACCTAAAAGATCGATTTTCAGTATGTTTTGGTCCTGTATTTTGAAAATACTCTAACACGGAGTAGGCATGTACAGATCGCTTATGGGACAACAAAATATCGAATTTTCGGGTGTTTTGGGCCTGAATTTGAGATATCGAATTTGGGCACCTAAAATATCGATATTTAGCATGTTTTGGGCCTATATTTTGAAAATATTCGAGCACTGAGTAGGCATGTACAGATCGCTTCTAGGACCCCAAAATATCGAATTTTCGGGTGTTTTGAGCCTGAATTTGAGATATAAACGGGTACTGAAGATGCATGCAAATATCGACTTTTAGGCACCTAAAATATCGATTTTGAGTATGTTTTTTGTCTGTATCTTGAAAACATTCTAACTAGGAGTAGGCATGTACAGATCGCTTTTTAGGACCCAAAAATAACGAATTTTCGGGTATTTTGAGCCTGAATTTGAGATATAAACTGGTACAGAAGATGCATGCACATATCGAATTTCGACTCATAAAATATCGATTTTTAGCATGTTTTGAGCCTATATTTTTAAAATATTCTAGCACTGACTAGGCATGTACAGATTGCTTCTGGGACCCAAAAATATCGAATTTTCGGCTGTTTTGAGGTTAAATTTGGGATATAAACGGGTGCAAAAGATCCATACACATATTGACTTTGGGCACCTAAAATATCGATTTTCAGCATGTTTTGGCCTGTGTCTGAATAGGCATGTACAGATCGCTTCTGGGACTCCAAAATATCGAATTTTCGGGTGTTTGGGGCCTGAATTTGAGATATAAACGGGTACAGAAGATGCATGCACATATCGACTTTTGGGCACCAAAAAGATCGATTTTCAGTATGTTTTGGGCCTGTATTTTTAAAATACTCTAACACGGAGTAGACATGTACAGATCGCTTCTGGGACCCCAAAATATCGAATTTTCGGGTGTTTTGGGCCTGAATTTGAGATATCAACTTTGGGCACCAAAAATATCGATATTTAGCATGTTTTGGGCCTATATTTTGAAAATATTCTAGCACTGAGTAGGCATGTACAGATCGCTTCTGGGACCCAAAAATATCGAATTTTCGGGTGTTTTGTGCCTGAATTTGAGATATAAACGGTTACTGAAGATGCATGCACATATCGACTTTGGACACTTAAAATATCGATTTTTAGCATGTTTTGAGCCTATATTTTGAAAATATTTTTAGCAATGGCTAGGTATGTACAGATCGCTTCTGGGACCCCAAAATATCGAATTTTCGGGTGTTTTGAGGTTGAATTTGGGATATAAACAGGTGCAGAAGATGCATACACATATTGACTTTGGGCACCTGCAATATCGGTTTTGAGCATGTTTTGGCCTGTATCTGAGTAGGCATGTACAGATCGCTTCTGGGACCCCAAAATATCGAATTTTCGGGTGTTTGGAGCCTGAATTTGAGATATAAACGGGTACAGAGGATGCATGCACATATCAACTTTTGGGCACCTAAAAGATCGATTTTCAGTATGTTTTGGGCCTGTATTTTGAAAATACTCTAACACGGAGTAGGCATGTACAGATCGCTTCTGGGACCCCAAAATATCGAATTTTTGGGTGTTTTGGGCCTGAATTTGAGTAATTGACTTTGGGCACCTAAAATATCGATTTTTAGCATGTTTTGGGCCTATATTTTGAAAATATTCTAGCACTGAGTAGGCATGTACAGATCGCTTCTGGGACCTCAAAATATCGAATTTTCGGGTGTTTTGAGCCTGAATTTGAGATATAAACGGGTACTGAAGATGTGTGCACATATCGACTTTTGGGCACCTAAAATATCGATTTTGAGCATGTTATGGGTCTGTATCTTGAAAACATTCTAACTAGGAGAAGGCATGTACAGATCGCTTTTCGGACCCAAAAATAACGAATTTTCGGGTGTTTTGAGCCTGAATTTGAAATATAAACGGATACAGAAAATGCATGCACATATCGACTTTGAACACTTAAAATATCGATTTTTAGCATGTTTTGAGCCTATATTTTGAAAACATTCTAGCACTGAGTAGGCATGTACAGATCGCTTCTGTGACCCAAAAATATCGAATTTTCGGGTGTTTTTGAGGTTGAATTTGGGATATAAACGGGTGCAGAAGATGCATACACATATTGACTTTGGGCACTTAAAATTTCGAATTTCAGTATGTTTTGGCGTGTATCTGAATAGGCATGTACAGATCGCTTCTGGAACTCCAAAATATCGAATTTTCGGGTGTTTTGGGCCTGAACTTGAGATATAAACTTTGGGCACCTAAAATATCGATTTTTAGCATCTTTTGTGCATAGATATATTTTATAAATATTCTAGCACTGAGTAAGCATGTTGAGATCGCTTCTGGGACCCCAAAATATCGAATTTTCGGGTGTTTTGAGCCTGAATTTGAGATATAAACGGGTACTGAAGATGCATGCACATATCGACTTTTTGGGCACCTAAAATATCGATTTTGAGCATGTTATGGGTCTGTATCTTGAAAACATTCTACCTAGGAGTAGGCATGTACAGATCGCTTCTGGGACCCAAAAATATCGAATTTTCGGGTGTTTTGAGCCTGAATTTGAGATATAAACGGGTACTGAAGATGCATGCACATATTGACTTTTGGGCACCTAAAATATCGATTTTGAGCATAATTTTTGTCTGTATCTTGAAAACATTCTAACTAGGAGTAGGAATGTACAGATCGCTTCTAGGACCCAAAAATAACGAATTTTCGGGTGTTTTGAGCCTGAATTTGAGATATAAGCAGGTACTGAAGTGGCATGCACATATCGACTTTGGACTCTTAAAATATCGATTTTTAGCATGTTTTGAGCCTATATTTTGAAAATATTCAACCACTGAGTAGGCATGTACAGATCGCTTCTGGGACCCAAAAATATCGAATTTTCGGGTGTTTTTGAGGTTGAATTTGGGATGTAAATGGGTGCAGAAGATCCATACACATATTGACTTTGGGCACTTAAAATATCGATTTTCAGCATGTTTTGGCCTGTATTTTGAAAATACTCTAACACGGACTTGGCATATACAGATCGCTTCTGGGACCCAAAAATATCGAATTTACGGGTGTTTTGGGCCTGAATTTGAGATATCGACTTTGGGAACCTAAAATATCGATTTTTAGCATGTTTTGGGCATATATTTCGAAAATATTCTAGCACTGAGTGGGCATTTAGAGATCGCTTCTGGGACCCCAAAATATCGAATTTTCGGGTGTTTGGAGCCTGAATTTGAGATATAAACAGGTACTGAAGATGCATGCACATATCTACTTTTGAGCTCCTAAAATATCGATTTTGAGCATATTTTGGGTTTGTATCTTGAAAACATTCTCACTAGGAGTAGGCATGTACAGATTGCTTCTGGTACCTCAAAAATTCAAATTTCCGGGTGTTTTGAGCCTGAATTTGAGATATAAACGGGTACTTAAGATGCATGCACATATTGACTTTTGGGCACCTAAAATATCGATTTTGAGCATGTTCTGGGTCTGTATCTTGAAAACATTTTAACTAGGAGTAGGCATGTACAGATTGCTTTTAGGACCCAAAAATAACGAATTTTCGGGTGTTTTGAGCCTGAATTTGAGATATAAACGGGTGCAGAAGATGCACACACATATTGACTTTGGGCACTTAAAATTTCGATTTTCAGCATGTTTTGGCATGTATCTGAGTAGGCATGTACAGATCGCTTCTGGGACCCCAAAATATCGAATTTTCGGGGGTTTTCGGCCTGAATTTAAGATATCGACTTTGGGCACCAAAAATATCGATTTTTAGCATGTTTTTTGAAAATATTCTAGCACTGAGTAGGCATGTAAAGATTGCTTCTGGGACCCCAAAATATCGAATTTTCGGGTGTTTTGAGCTTGAATTTGGGATATAAACGGGTACTGAATATGCATGCACATATCGACTTTTGGGCACCTAAAATATCGATTTTGAGCATGTTATGGGTCTGTATCTTGAAAACATTCTAACTAGGAGTAGGCATGTACAGATCGCTTCTGGGACCATAAAATATGGAATTTTCGGGTGTTTTGAGCCTGAATTTGATATATAAACGGGTACTGAAGATGGATGCACATATTGACTTTTGGGCACCTAAAATATCGATTTTGAGCATGTTATGGGTCTGTATCTTGAAAACATTCTAACTAGGAGTAGTCATGTACAGATCGCTTCTAGGACCCAAAATTAACGAATTTTCGGGTGTTTTGAGCCTAAATTTGAGATATAAACGGGTACAGAAGATGCATGCACATATAGAATTTGGACACTTAAAATATCGATTTTTAGCATGTTTTGAGCCTATATTTTGAAAAAAAATTTAGCACTGAGTAGGTATGTACAGGTTACTTCTGGGACCCCAAAATATCGAATTTTCGAGTGTTTTGAGGTTGAATTTGGGATATAAACGGGTGCAGAAGATGCATACACATATTGACTTTGGGCACCTACAATATCGGTTTTCAGCATGTTTTGGCCTGTATCTTAGTCGGCATGTACAGATCGCTTCTGGGACCTCAAAATATCGAATTTTCGGGTGTTTGGAGCCTGAATTTGAGATATAAACGGTTACTGAAGATGCATGCACATTTCGACTTTTGGGCATCTAAAATATCGATTTTGAGCATGTTTTTGGTCTGTATCTTGAAAACATTCTAACTAGGAGTAAGCATGTACAGATTGCTAAGAGGAACCAAAAATAACGAATTTTCGGGTGTTTTGAGCCTGAATTTGAGATATAAACGGGTACAGAAGATGTATGCACTTATCGACTTTGGACACATAAAATATCGATTTTTATCGTGTTTTGAGCCTATATCTTGAAAAAATTCTAACTAGGAGTAGGCATGTACAGATCGCTTCTAGGACCCAAAAATAAAGAATTTTCGGGTGTTTTGAGCCTGAATTTGAGATATAAACGTGTACAGAAGATGAATGCACATATCGACTTTGG